>CM060321.1:40848912-40851412 GCA_030674155.1 Stramonita haemastoma
TCTTAATAACAACATGCACTCTCCTGTAATTAAAGGAGAAAAATTCCTCTGAAGTTGCAGTATTGCTGCTTATATGGTGAGGTACATGGAAACAGTCATACATGCAAACTGCTCATCCAGTGTGCAATTTCAATCTCACAGTGATTCCCAGGTGGGATGAGTGAGTCAGAGTGCACTCTCTGGGTGATCCCCAGAAGGTTACACTTGGAGAACACACAACAACACAGTGAGCAGACTAGAAAGTAAGTCTTAATGGTACAAATCATGTGTCACAACACACACACACACAAAAATTGTATTCAATCAAAACAATACAGCAGAAAGGCACAAGCATCAGTACAAGAAGCATAAATCAATGTAAGCTGATGAAGAGCACTCCTGTTAGTACTTCTTAAGTTTTGTCCACTATTTAAAAATCTCCCATTTGTGTGTGTGTGTGTGTGTGTGTGTGAGAGAGAGAGAGAGAGAGAGAGAGAGAGAGAGAGAGAGAGAGAGAGAGAGAGAGAGTGAGAGAGAGAGAGGAGAGAGAGAGAGAGAGAGAGAAAACTCTTCTTTATGTGTGTGTGTGTGTGTGTGTGTGTGTGTGTGTGTGTGTGTGTGTGTGTGTGTGTGTGTGTGTGTGTGTGTGTGTGTGAGCACAGAGAGAGACAGACAGACTGATACAGAGAGAGAGACAGACAAACACACACACACACACACACACACACACACACACACACACACACACACACACACACACACACACACACAGAGGGAGACAGAGAATTGTGTGTATGTGTGTTGGGAGGGAGTGGAGACATAGTGGGGGGGGGGGGGGGCAGGGAAGAGAGAGAGAGAGATGGGTGGAGTGGGTGGGGTTGGAAAGAGCTAACAGCTCTGGTACCATGACAACTTACAGGCACCTGCCGAAAACAAGGTAATAATTGGGGGGAGAGGGGGGGGGGGGAGAAAGAGAAGTGTGGCCGTGGATGGTAGACTGTAGAGAAAGAGGAAGGGTGCAACAGGTCAGTGTTGACAACTCCTGTCACTGTCTGCTCTTTCCCGACGACGTCACAGACTGAATGGAGGCAACGTTACCGAACAATCTTCAAACTGATTTTGTTTCTCTTCTTATGTTTATTGGCCAATGTACAACCGCTGAATATGATAAAATATGCAAGATAATGTAAAGAAAAGTTCAACAGATGGTGCCAGTAAAGAAATATGAAATGAGAGCAAACCTTCATTTCATATGACTGCTTTTTACATTTCCACACATCTCATTTTTGTCAACCACATCAACACAACAGACTCACAGAACAAAGAATACTGACACAAGAACATGCATAAACATATTATTTGCCTAATCCATTACAAATTCAGAGAAGTACACTTACCAAAAATAACTATTTTGCTGATTTGTCCTCAAGACTATTGTTCCACACACACAAGTAACAGTGACAGTGCACTTCCAGCAGAGAGAAGGTGTGACACAGCACTCATTTTTACCTAATACGTCACTTTCTCCCGTCAAATTCGCAGAAAAACGTCACAGACGCGTGTTCTATTCCACAATTCATCGAGGCAAACAGCAAACAGTGGACTGCCCTGTGTGATATAATTTTGCTAAGCACATTAATTCTGCCAGTAACGTGTATATGATCTGTGACGCAAAACGGATTTTTTTAGACTACATTTACTCATTTGATTTCAAGCATGAAACTGCAGCTTGATATTAATTTTCACTCGATAAATAATCGATTTGTAACCAAATTTTGTGCAATTATCATCTGCTGACTTGGTGCTGAAAGCAAAAAGTTGGTCAAGATCTGTGACGTGGCTGGTAACGTAGAAACCCGAAATTCACAACCTTTGTTTGTCAAGAAAACTATTTAAAAACACCAGTTCTTTACGTGAGTATTTCAATGCATCTTTAATCTTTAGTTCTATGAAAGAATTTTTGACTAGGGGTTACGATCTTTGCAGTAGTGAACTTTAGAAGCGAGTAGGGGTAAGCGTTCCGGTTTTTCGTCGCCATTTTTAGGCCATTTTCGCCAGAAATTTCTCTCTCATAAACATAATTTTCTGTTCTGGGTCTTGTTTCTGCTCGCACTGTTTCCTTGATATATGTGAAATGTATTGAGTGATGATAAATGGTTCAAACATATTTTGTTTAAGTGTAATGGAAAGTTTTAGAGGGTGACCCCCCAATGACCCCAACAGTGGAGAAATAGTCATATACATGTCTGTGTGTGCGTTGTGTGTGTATGTATGTGTGTGTATGTATGTATGTGTGGACAATTTGAGATAAGATGATACAGATGATAGAAGCACCGATATCGTCCTATGTGCACCTGAGCTTAATTATGCTCTGAGTGGGGTGTTGTGTGGTGGGGGGGGGGGGTGTAACCACGCTAGTATCACACACACACATACACACACACGTACACACATACATACACACACGCCTATAAATACACACAAGCGCGTCGACCACACTTTCACAGTTGCATGAGTTGTG
>CM060321.1:40856412-40858912 GCA_030674155.1 Stramonita haemastoma
CTGGTCAGCAAGGGGCCACAGCCTCAGTTTGTTATACACAAAGCCTTCCTCGTGGGTCATCAGCCTGGTGTCCTTCTTCACGAACCAAAACAAATCCGGGGGGGTGTCACCAGCAGCAGTCCATTGGAAGCGAAACACGAGATCGTCAGTATCACAAATCAGCGTGTCTGGATGCCGCTTACTGGTGAACACGCGTCGGAAGTCCTGGTTCTTCTGGGTGTCCCTCAGCCTCCGCTGCCTCCACTTATCTGTCAGTTCAGCCACGTGGTTCCTGATGGCGTCGGCACTTGTTCCAACTGCCTGAAGTTTCGCCAGAGGATCATCACAGTCCGAAGTTTCCGTTGTAAACACATCCCCAAGGTCAATGTCACGTTGCACGTCAGCATGCCTTTCGTTCTCAGACACTTTGACAGCACGTGGTGAATGACGGATTTCACGTGCGCAAGAATGCGACAGTGTGTTGTTGGCAGAAGAGGGTGTGTTGGTGTGTAACACAGCACAACTTGAAGGAGGCGTAGGAACAAATAAACATTGTGAATGTTCTTCTGTCGCCACATTCTCACTCTCCTCCATCTCCTGCCCCTGTGCCGTCCTTCTCCTCTCCTCTGTCCTCCGTCTGTCTCTGTCAACCTGACTTGGCGGCTTCTTACGATAGCTGTGAGAGATGACAGGGGTGTGTTGCTGCGCCATTTCACTGTTGCTGGCTGGGCTGGCTTTCAGTCTCAACACAACGACTGTATTGTCGCCATTTCCAGTGACTTTCCAGGAAGTCAGGTGCTGTTGTTGGAGCAGGGCATCCAAAGTCACTTCCAACGCTGTTGGCAAACCGACAACCGGCATAGTGTTGGATAAATATGTATTTTTTTGATAAATTCGTCACAGCAAAATTTTCTTCCTGCCTACCTTCAAGGGAGATCACTCGAGAGCCCAGAGAGACAGAGAGACACAGAGAGAGAGACAAAGAGAGAGACAGACAGACAGATATGCATAAAGAGAAACAGACAAAGATTTCTTACTCCTGAATGTAGTAATTTCATCAGAAAAAAATCCTGAAAAAGATATAAACTCATGGATCACAAGAGCAAACAAATAAAAGCACATCAAAGTGTTTAGCACAACAAATTTTCAGTTTATTTAAAACCTTCTTCATACTAAAAGGTTCGCCAGCAGATAGTAAAAACTAAACATAAAGCTGTATAACTATACTCATGAATTGTATTGTAACTTAACCAGAAGAGAATCATGCAACTACAATCAGATTCTTTTTCTTTCCTTTTGAGCGACCTTGCAAGTTAAAATTTCGGGAAAACAAGAAAACGAAAACCAAAGCAAACAGACTAGAAGGGTTGGTGTGTGTGAGGGGGGAGTGGGGTAGGGAGTGAAATGGGGGAGTCGACTGGCAAGGTCAGATCAGGTGACTGGCAGAGGAGAAGGGACCGTACGGAAAGCTAGTGATGGGTCAGGGTCGTTAGGAGGCATTAAGTACCGTTCAGTCAGCTTTATGGTCACCGGCAGAAAATCAGTCAGGGTACAGGCGAAAGCCTGACTCACAGGACTGTTTTTTGGTAACAGAACAAAACAAAACAACAACCCAAAACAAACAAAAACAGAGAAGAATTGTTTACCCACCTGCAAAAGTTTTCTTTTTTATGTAGATGAAATTCAGCTGATCACACACACACATGCAGACGCAAACATGCACGGACGTTCATGAACGGACGTGCGCTAGCGTGCGCGCGCGCACACACACACAAACACACACACACGCACGCACGCATACATGCATGCATGCACGCACGCACGCATGCACGCATACATACACACACAAATACACACACACATATATATTATATATGTGTTATATTTATATATATACATAGATATAGATAGTTATACCTTCACAACCACACACCAATCACTCATTCCGTACTCCTCCTTTATTACCTATATCATATTAGCGACTCTACAGCTCGCTAACGCTCCAAACATTTCTACACACAGACACAGATCCTGAATGGTATACCGGCCCGTAGTCTCTATAATCATGTCTTGAACTTGAAGCTTGCGTTAGCTGTCCAAATAAATCCCTGGGATCGGGGAGACCTGAACAGCACTCCTGGAGAAGCGAGAAGTTGGGGTCAGCTCCTTGATGGAGGGATATTGGAGGCAGATCCTGATTGATGGGACTCGTAAAGAAGGGCTTCACTCTGGTCATGTCAGTGATGGTTTGTCTTTCATGGGAGGAAATGGAAGAGAATGGATCCACAAGGTTATTTGATACTCATGGGTTTTTTCACTGTAGGATAAAAGGGGGAATGATTATTTTGCACGGGATTCTACACCGTAAAAAGAACAGGCATAGTATTGTTCTTCTCCTGCGAGGATATCTGGGGCTTGTTAGTATAAATGGCATTCCCGCCTTCAGGAAATTCAGCGCTATAAAATTCTTCATTTATATCCCTCTCTTTGTTTCTGCCTCGTTCCTTTTCTCCTGATCACC
>CM060321.1:40866412-40883912 GCA_030674155.1 Stramonita haemastoma
GAGATTTTCAAATTGGTATGTTTTGCTTATTCAAACTGCAAGTGTTGCCACCAATCGACTTTGACCTGTTGTCTTTCTTTCTCGTGAATGTCGGTCAGCAGGTGCATACAACAATTAACAACACAAGTGTTTAATTTCTCTAACATTTTCCGAACCACTCATTTGTTGTAACGATGTGTGAGAAAGGTCCTCAGAGGCCGAGCAGTAGAGATCCTGGGGTGAAAAAGTTAATTTGGGTAAATGTCTGCACAAAGACAGGTTCCCACAGCTCTGTAATGGCAGCCAAAAATGGCGGCATGGGAGCACGTTCCACTGTCATCAGGGTCCAGTGTCAGTCTGCCGTGTTCTTGCTTTCTGCCCTGATGGGAAGGCAGCAGGGTGAGTGGACATGGGAGAAGTAATGGGTTTGTTCATGAAATTAAGCAGTGTCACTACCTTTGGTGCCAGTTTTTTTCTGTCTTGTCTGTCTAGTCTGACTCTGTCTGTCTGTCTGTCATATTGCCGGACTCCCTCTGCTATCTCTGTTGTTGAAAATTCAGTCTAAAACTTGTGTATTTTTCTTGTTTGTTGATAGTCTTGCTTTTACCCCTTAGTGTTTTACAAATAACTGCATGTAACCAATTGATATGTCGATCAGAACGGGAAAAAATGGAAACAGAAGATTTGCGAAGTTACACAAGAAGTTAATTACAATAGAAATTTATAGAGTTAACCAATTTAAGCTCACAAAAGTTGTTGTGACTGAGTATTTCTAAAGTATATTGTGAAGCGTGTATGGTTCAATGGAATACAGTTGATTTTTTTTATCAGGCATTTTCTGTAGGAAATAAAGGGTTGGTACATAGTGTCGTGTATTGACCTAATATACTTGTGAGAAAGAAACTGAGTCTTGCAGAGTATTTAAATTGCTCACTTACTTTTTGATGATATCTCATCATCTCTATAATAATCTATGACATAATCTACACAACCCTGATTACAAAGATCATAATCATTGAGGTCTTAGTGCATTTTATGCGGTGCCAAAAAAATGTAAACATGTCTTCATAAAATAGATGGAATAAACCATTTTAAGAAAAATTAATGTTTCAACACTCTGGCTATTTTTAAAGTGCTTGAAACCTGTACTTTTCGCTTTCTAGGCTGGTATGTTAATCTCTAGACAAGGGATCCACACGAGTGCAATATTTACATGGTTTATTGAATAAGTTACCATCTTTTACATAATAATTTATGACATGACTGACATCCTATTGATTGCAAATGTCTTACAGATTATTTGATCCACAGTGCATTTTGTTCATGGCCATAACATCTTTAAACATTGCTTATAAGTTACTTCAAAACGATTTTGATACTTCATGGAATATCAAATCATATGTTATCACTAAGGATATTTTTTTTATTGTCTAGAACTCGTATTTCTTCATTGAAGTGAAAAATATTACCAATAAAAGAGTTTGGTCCCACTCCCTTCTTTCTGATTAAAATCAGTCGGCAGATGGCTAGAACCATTTACTGCACTAGCTTTGAATTCTTCAACAGTTTCACAACCATTCATTAACGTCTGTCAAGTGCTACAAAGGCCCCAAAGGCCCCAAAGGCTTGCACTAAGGACGTTGGGGCAAGAAGCTAAATGTCTGCACACACAGGCCCCCACAGCTCGGTAATGGTGGCCAGAAATGGCGGTATGGGAGCACGTTCCACAGGCATCAAGGTCCAATCTGGGTCTGCCATGTTATTGCTTTCTTCTCTGAAGTGAAGGCAGCAGGCTGAGTGACATGGGAGGAGGTAATGGGCTTGTACATGAAATGAACCAGCCGTCAGTGCTTTTGGTGTTTTTTCTGTGTCTGTCTGTGTGTTGTGTGTGTGTGTGTGTGTGTGTGTGTGTGTGTGTGTGTGTGTGTGTGTGTGTGTGTGTGTGTGTGTGTGTGTGTCTGTGTCTGTGTCTGTGTCTGTGTGTCTGTTTCTCTGCCACACTCTCTGCTGCTTTTTCCCTATCCCTTACCATCTCCCACTCTCTCCTGCTCTCTCATTTCTTTCCATTACTACCGTTATAAAAATCTAACTTTTCTTCTTTTTTTTGGATGATTGTCTGTTGATGCCTCTCACAGTGTTAGACAACTACTGACATATAACCCGTGGGTATGTAAGTAGGACGAGAAAAAAATTGAACCATAGATAATTTGTTGAGTAAAATTAAATGTGAATTATTGTACATATTAATATTTGTAAAGTCCTACTGTCTTGAATTTTTAAAAGTGGCAGTAACTGGGTTTTTCAAATGTTTTTGTCAACTGCATAGACCACAGTAGTTATGTTGAAACATTTCCTATCAGGCTTTCTTTGGTATTAAATAGATACATGATAAAATGTGTCATTTGCTCACATTCAATGGATAAAGGATAGGAACATTATTTTTTGCAAATACAAGTGTATAAAAATATTTAAACATCTAATGAGAACTAGCGACGCTTTTGTTTTTAGAACAATCTATATTTCAAAATATAATATAGTGGTGAAAGTTTAGCCATTGACTCTTTAATGCATTTTTGGTTCCAGAGTCAGAAAATCTATGACAAATTTTCATGTAATGCATCAAAACTTATCTTAGTTTATTACACAACAGAGCGGCTTTTTCCATATCACTCACGCTTGTCTTTCTTCAGTAAATCGAAAACTGTCACCAGTTAAAGACTTTGATCTTTCTCCCCTCTCTCTCTGATTCACACCAGCTGACAGGCGGATACATCCATCATCTGCAGCAGCTGTCATTTCCCCGGCAGTTTTCCAACCACTCGTTAACTGTCCTGAAGTGTCGCGGAGGTCACCAGAGACCTGCGGTAAGGATCCTGGGCCAGCCGTTAAATTTCTGCACAAAGACAGGGTCCCACAGCTCTGTGATGGCGGCCAGAAATGGCGGTATGGGAGCATGTTCCACTGCCATCAGGCTCCAGTGTCAGTCTGCCGTGTTCTTGTCTCCTGCTCTGATTTAAAGGCACGCAGCCTATTGACTGAACATGGGCAGAGGTACTGGGTCTGTTCATGAAAGGAAGTGGCATCGGTGTCTTTTGTGCTTTTTTTCTGTTCGTCTGTCTGTCTATTTTGTAATTGCCCCCCCCCCCCCCTTTTGTCTCTCTGTCCTTCTGTCTCTTTGTCTCTCTTCTCTGTCCGTCTCTTCTCTTCTCTCTCTCTCTGTCTCTCTCTCTCTCTTCTCTCTTCTCTCTCTTCTCTCTCTCTCTCTCTCTCTCTCTCTTCTCTCTCTCTCTCTCTCTCTCTCTCTCTCTCCTCTCTCTCTCTCTCTCCTCTCTCTCTCTCTCTCTCTCTCTCTCTCTCTCTCTCTCTCTCTCCTCTCTCTCTCTCTCTCTCTCTCTCTCTCTCTCCTCTCTCCTCTCTTCTCTCTCTCTCCTCTCTCTCTCTCTCTCTCTCTCTTTTGTCTTTCTCTCATCCCTCTCTTTCTCTCCCCCTGTCTTACCTGTGTTAAAATCTCAAACTGTGATTATTGTCTTACATTGACTGACAGTTTGTTTCTTGCCCCTTTCTCGTAGACAATTAATTACATGTAACCAATTTGTATTAAAATCGGATAAGAAAAAAATGGAAACATGGATATTTTGCAAAGTTGAAATCAAATCAAGCTCCTAGAGAGGCGTGTAACGGCAATCTTTCTGATTTCACCAAAAAACGGCATTAACTGGGTCATTTTTAAAGGCTGCTGCTATGCATGTAAAATGCAATACTGTTGAAAATTTCCCTAGGCTTTGCTATGGGAAATGTTAGTAAATGTACAGTACACAAAACGTGTAGAGATAAGTGTCCATGTGTTTATTTGATAATCTCTTGGCTTTTGTGAAATGGCATGTAATCATAACAACAGATGATGGCAAATCTCTTACTCTTCCAGACCTCTGTGCAGGTTGGACATGATGCAGAACCAGAAAATCTTTAAACATGTTCTTCTAAATCATATCAAAACGGGTCAAATTGCGTCAAATGCCAAATCAAAATCGTGCCTTTATTATTCTGGTTTTTTAAGATTTGCCAGGGCTCAAATTTCTTCATTGAATTAAAAAAATATTGCAAGCAAATGACTTAATGACTAACCTTTTCTTCCTACGTTCTGATCTCATCAAAGTCAGTCGGCAGGTGGATAGGACCATCAATTGCGCCAGCTTTGATTTCTCCAACAGCTTTCAAACTACCCATTAGCTGTTGTGCAGTGTCAGAGAGGCCCTCAAACATGTGCAGTAAAGATTGCGGGGTGAGAGAAGTAAACTGTCTGCACAAAGACATGTCCCCTACAGCTCTGCAGCAATGCAGTGGCGGCGGCGGTATGGGCGCACGTTCCCTGTCATCAGGGTCCAGTGTCAGTCTGCTGTGTTAGTGTCGCCTCTTCTGATGTCAAGGCCGTCTGCTGACTGACATGGGAGGAGGTAATGGGTTTGCTCATGAAATGAAGTACTCTGTCTCTCTTCCGTTCTATCTGTGTGTCTGTTTGTGTGTCTGTCTATCTGTCTGTCTCTGTCTCTCTCTGTCTCTCTCTGTCTCTCTGTCTCTGTCTCTCTCTCTCTAACAAAATAAATCGCGTTCTTTGATTCCAAGCTGTGCAGTTACTTGAACAAACTCAAATCGATCACTTCCTCACAAGTGTGTGATGTCTTGGACACCAGAAAAAAACAACAAACAGCAAATCTCTGACAGAAGTGAAGAAGTCCATGCTAGGAAACACAAAGACAAAAAGACGATTGCAGCGTATTGTTTATTTTAACAACCAGCATCATGCTTTGCTTTCTGCATTCTCGCGGCGTTATTGTTGTAAAGAAGCGTCTTCAAAGGTGAAAATAGGCAATATAAGAATAAATTCATGCTCGACACTCACGCCTGCTACAAGCAAGCAATCATCAAGACACAAACAATCAAGCAAGCAAAGACACTCAGACAGCAGCTAGCGTTGTCTGTCACATGATCAAAGCTGCGTTGCGCTGCCGTTAAGCGCCTGACAAATCAGGCCCAGCGCATCCCACTTCGGCATGGGAGAGAAGTTTTATTTTTTAAGTCTTTCTGGAAAAAGGACAGGCAGGAGAATTAACTAAGAAGGCAGAAAATAGACAAAAAGTAGGTTATAAGAAGAAAAGGATCAATGTAGAAACAAAGAGAGGAATATAAAAGAGGGAATTCGTAGCATAGAATTTCTAGAAGGTGGAGATGCTATCAAATACTGACAGGCTCCAGGCATCCTCACGGGTGTGAGAATAGACTAAACATAGAGGCCAGGGAGAGAGGGGGGGCGAGAGAAGGACAGAGACAGAGAGAGAGAGAGGACATAGAAAGGAAGAGAAAGAGAGACGGACAGACAGAGACAGACAGACCAACAGAGAGAGACAGAGACAGAAAGAGATCTAATTCTTTACCTCACGTGCTTTTTAAAAATTACAAAAAAAAACGGAGAGCAGAGAAAGAAATGAAGAAAACTACTGTAGGCTAGGTGTGGGGTCAGCTTCCATTCCGAACAATGCAATGAAATTAATGTCTTCAGGGAGAACAACAATAACAGTAATAATAATGCTCATGTCTCTGACCTACTGGCATTTAGACTTGTCTCTTGCTGATTAATTATTCATCATCAGGTGGTGGTCTTTGACAAATTAAAAAAAACTAGTTATGTAGGGATGGCCAAAAAAGAAACCAATGACAAAACAAACAGACAGAAATACCAGGAGGAGAGCTGGAAAGGGGGAGTTGTTTATTTTCATTTTGTCAGATGTTACTCTCTCATTATCTCTTTGTTTTTCTGTCTATGTTTGTTTCTGCCTTTCTGTTTCTCTCTGTCTAATTCAGTCAGTATGTCTGTCTATATGTCTGTCTGTCTGTTTCTCTGTCGCTCGCTCTCTCTCTCTCTCTGTCTCTCTCTCTCTCTCTCCTCTCTCTCTCTTTCTCTCTTTTTCTCTCCCTCTCTCCCTCTTAGGTTGTTTCTTTGTTTGAGGCTGTGTATCTTTGTCTCTCTCCCGTTCCACTGACAGCATAATGACGCCAGTTGTTCCAAAGTGCGCAGTTGGTTGAGGCGAAAGGAAATGGTTTACCTTCAGATCAGCCGTCAGAACTCAGTTATCTTCCGGGGAAAAAAGAATCAACATGCATCGAGAAAAGACAAAGGTCGGAAACTATGACTTAGACAGACAGACAGACAAACGGTCAGACAGACAGACAGACAAATGGACAGACAGTCAGACAGAAAGACAGCAGACAGACGAACGGACGGACGGATGGAATGACGGACAGACAGACAGAGAGACAGACAGACCGACAAATGGACAGACAGACATAACAGAGAAAGCAAGTTTTTGTTGTACAAGGTAGACCTGATTGGCCACCTACGACTAATTTTTGCTCTGACACATCTGAATTTCTACATAATGCGCTATTTTTTATTGCCTTGTTGCTGTGTCATTTCATTGGTATTGTACAGAAATATTGTTGAATGTGGAGAAATTAAAAAAACACCAGTGATTTAAAACTATATAGGAGAAAGGGGTTATGCCCAAAGATTCCAAAATCAACAAATAAAGGGAAGAGAAACAAAAGAAACACACACAGACAGATAGATAGATGGAGAGAGAGGTGGGGGTGGGGAGAGAAAGACAGACAGACAGAGAGACAGACCGACAGACAAAGACATGGAGAGAGGCAGTTTTTATCCTCACCTATTTGATTTAATATAGGAGAAAAAAAAGGCTATGTCTCGTCGAATTCTAAGCATATGAGAGAGAGAGAGAGAGAGAGAGAGAGAGAGAGAGAGAGAGAGAGAGAGAGAGAGAGAGAGAGAGAGAGAGAGAGAGAGAGAGAGAGAGAGAGGGGAGAGAAACAGGCAGTTCTTGAACCTGGAGAGAGAGAAAGAAAGAGACAGACAGACAGACAGACAGACAAACAGGCAGTTCGTGTGGAACTTTACCTCTTTAAAATAAAATATAAAAAGATAAATCAGTCCTGTGGTCGGAGTGCTTTCTGAGCGCTCGGTTTTGCGTCTGTAAGACCACTGTACACTGTCTCTGACCTACTAGCATTTGCCCATCCCTGCTGGGTTTTATCTATTGATTAGGAGGTGGTGGTCTTCTTCTTCACACAAAGCTAACGACTACAGCCGAAAAGTAGAAGCATATTTATTGGAAATGTATGTTTGTGGCATAATTATTATGTTTGTGGGGGCACCTCTCTCCCTCTCTGTCTTTGTCTGCCTGTATATCTGTGTATGTGTCTGCTTGTCTGTCTTCCTGTCTGGGTGTCTGTCTGGTTGTCTGTCTGTCTGTCTGTTCTGTCTGTCTGTGTCTGTCTGTCTGTCTGTCTGTCTCTCTCTCTCTCTGTCTCTGTCTCTCTCCCCCTCCTCTCCCTCTCTGTCTTTGCTTTTGCCTCACTATCTGTCCGTCTCTTTATCTGTCTCTCTGTGTCTCTCTTCTCTGCTCTGTCTGTCTGTCTGTCTCTCTATTCTGTTTTTGCTTTTGTCTCACTATCTGTCTGTCTCATTCTTTGTCTTTTCTGTCTGCTCTGTCTGTCTGTCTGTCTGTCTGTCTGTCTGTCTGTCTGTCTGTCTGTCTGTCTCTCTTCTCTCTCTTCTCTTCTCTCTCTCTCTCTCATCTCTCTTCTCTCTCTCTCTCTCTCTCTCTCTGTCTTTGCTTTTGTCTCACTATCTGTACGTCTCTTTATCTATCTCTCTGTGTCTCTCTATCTCTGCTCTGTCTGTCTGTCTGTCTGTCTGTCTGTCTTCTTCTATTTCTGTTTTTGTTTTTGTCTCCTTCTGTCTGTCTCTTCTTGTCTTGTCTATGTCTCTCTGTCTCTCTGTCTCTGTTTCTGCTCTGTTTCTGTCTCTGTCTCTCTGTCTCTGTCTCTCTCTCTGTCTCTCTGTCTCTGTCTCCGTCTGTCTGTCTGTCTGTCTGTCTCTTCTCTGTCTCTCTCTCTGTCTCTCTCTCTCTCTCTCTTCTCTCTCTCTCTCCTCTCTCCTCTCTCCTCTCTCTCTCTCTCTCTCTCTCTCTCTCTCCTCTCTCTCCTCTTTTCTTCTCTTCTCTTCTCCTTTCCTTCCCCATTCCTTTGACAAAATAACGATGTGCATGGCTCCTAAACAGCGCTGTTAGTCAGGCGAAATGACATCGTTGATGAGCCGTCTGAGGTCAATAAAACTGTCCACGATTAAAGGCCAGGCCCAGACAACAATAATCAGAAACAGGGAAAGCTAAAGAGTGACAGACTGACACAAACACTCACAGACACCTAGTGTTTTGTTATATTTTTACATGTAACTCCTCTGCATAATTCCCTGAAGCCAGAGTATGGGTGTCTCTATGTCGAGACATCTGATAGCAGTCATACACGCAAAGTTCTCATTCAAAAATGTAATTTATGGTCTCAAAGTGGTCTCTAGGTGTTTCTGAGTAAGTGAGAGAGGACTAGATATTCTGGATGACTGCCAACAACATCCCCATCAACTGCACTCTACTCCTCTCCTCTCTCTCTCTCTCTCTCTCTCTCTCCCCTCTCTTCTCTCTCTCTCTCCTCTCTCTCTCTCTCTCTCTCTCTCTCTCTCTCTCTCTCTCTCTTCTTAGTTATTTTCCTAAACACATTTTGAAAGTGAACAATGAAAAAGAAAAAATAGCAGAAAAACTGGCAAGGCAATGGGAATGATACATGGAGGACAATAAAACTTTTATCTCCCCAAACGGAAAAGGAAAGAAAAAACGTAAGAAAACCAACTGCAAAATAAAATATACACAAGCAAAGCAAGAAGAAACTGGAGGCTGACGGCTCGACAAAACAAAACAAAACAGAAAGAGACCGAGAGAAAGAAAGACAGTGAAAGAGAAAAATCTGTTGATCGTAACTCCACAATTGATCAAAAGGAAGAAAGAAATCCCTCGACAGCCGTCTGTATTCTGTACTGAGTGATGCGGTTTTATCTCTCCTCTTTCCTTTTTTAGCTTTCTTTAAGGACATAACAGGATTTCTCATTTGCGAATTTGGCATTGTCTGCTGCTTGGTTGTTTTTTTCATTTTTAGGTGGTAATTGTTGTCCATATAAAAAACTTAAAAGGGATAAAGATGAAAGAAATGGAAATATTAATTATGTGGCATGGATTTGTAATTAATGTGTAAGCTGCCTGTCTGTGGTCTGTGTGTGTGTGTGTGTGGGGGGGGGTGTTACCAACGTAGATTTTAGATTTTACATAGTGCAAAATAATTATCAAAGGAAAATACTGCAAATAAAAACTGGTCATAAATATTACACAAAACTTTTAAGTTGCGAGAAAAAGTTGTGCCTTAATCTCTTGAAAAGACAGCTTCCTTCCAAAAAGACACGCAACAAGACTTGTTTCTTTTTTGTTTGGTTTGGTTTTTGATTGGAATTTTCTGTGGTTATAGCAACTTTGTTGGAACTTATTGCTTTCTCTCTCCATTCACATAAGGTGAAAAAATCTCTCTCTCTCTGTCTCTGTCTCTCTCTCTCTGTGTCAAGGAAGCTAGGTCACCCTGGCAACAACAACAGTCATGCGCTGGGCAAAACGGCAAAAGCTTCATTACATTATTACCACCCTGCCTGTCTGGGACAGAGCACAGTGATGGGAGAGTGCACGCACACTGCACGTGCAGTTCCACACTTCACCTGAGGGAAACACGGGAGGGATCGATGATGAGGGAGAGGATCAAGGGTTTTTCCCACAGCCACTCTAGGTTTTGGTGGTGGTGGGGGGGGGGGGGGTTGCCTCTGTTTATTTTTCTACGTCTTTCTTCCTGGGTCATCGTACTTATCAACAGCGTCAGGAGTAAAGCTGTCTTGGTTTTACCTGTTGTTACTTGTAGATCTTAGAAAAGTTAATGCCAGATGTATTTATGTTTTCAGATACATGTTATGGAAACTTAATGTAAAAACGAATGTTGGATATATATATATATATATATATATATATATATATATATATTATATATATATATATATATATATATATATATATATTATATATAAGGAGGCAAGGTCACATGTGTGTGTGTGTGTTCTCTGAAAATTGCTATCCGACAAATGTGTGCATTTATATGCGCGCGCATGTGTCCGTACATTGCAGGATGTGTGTGTGTGTGTGTGTGTGTGTGTGTGTGTGTGTGTGTGTGTGTGTGTGTGTGTGTGTGTGTAATAGAGCGGTGACTTCTCATTAGTTCAGTTAGAACTACAGTAGATATAAGTTTGTTGAATTTGTATTTTTCCTGATAACAAGATCCTTCCCATCACCTTCATCGTCGTTATATGTTGGGAAGTTTTCGTATAGAGATCTCACTATCTTATTTTTTCCCTCTGTTTATACGGTAATCTCAGTTTCTTTAGAGACAAGGTATTGCAAAAGTAAGCGGGCCTGGCTGGTATTGTCAAAACAAAGTAATGATTATTTATCTACTTCATGAGAACTAGTTCTTGAAAGATTTTAGGACTTTATGGCTGTATGGATATATGCGCGCTTCGAAATCTAACACTAAGGGACTCATCACAATGCAGGATCTTCTTTTGCCTTGTGACCCAGTGAAAGCTAGAGATGTCAGCTTACTGTACACCACTAAACTAAGACACTCAGTGTTGAAACCAAGTCCAGTGTGTCTTATAATGCAATGATGAGCGCCTACAGAAATACATCAACACTTATTGAATAGGGCATGACCAAACAGAAGGTTATGAACAATTCTGATATTGTACTTTAACTCTGCGAGAAACAGCCTGAACTGGATGTCTTTTTTATTGTTCACTTTACCGAAGTTTAAAAACCGTGGATCTATGAACTAACTCTCTCAGTTCTTCACTGTTCTGATGTTCTACTTTAACTTCCCTTGCTTTCTAACTCTCTGCATTTTTGGGGACTAAGTGCATTTTTGTTTTTTTCGTCTTTCCAAATTTAGGAAGTTGCATGTGTGTTGTGCGTCTGTATTAGCAAGTGCTTACATATTTATTCATCTACTTGCGAGACTAATAAACACCACTACACAATGCGGTTTATTTTTTAGAAAGCATTATCAGCTTATGGTAAGTCAGTCTTGATTATATTTGATACAATGAATCTGTCTGAGATTATGTAATGATAGTATTGGACTGGGTGGCGTGTAAGCTTGTAGAGTACATATTAAGATATGAAGAGACCATGTGACTCCTGATTAAACTTCTGCAAAACTGACTGCAAATGCGGTTGGTTTTTTATTAGTTTATAAAAAATCTGGGGTTTTATTTGAGCGCTATGTTAGTTCTCTTCTGTACGTGATAATTGATGGAAGTGCTTGGGTGCTAGATTTCAATGACTAGAATGTACATATTTAGCTCTTTGATTAAACAAAACGCAAAAGGTTTCCATTAAGTTGAGATAGCATGATCGATATTTCTCTTGTGCAATTTGTTTTAAAAGTCAGTCCCATTTTGTTCATACTTGTATGAAATGTAGCGAACGAATCCGATAATTGGTATTTGCACTATAACAGTTCAGTTAATCCAGAAACTGTCGTTTGTATCAATTCAGAGAAAAGAGATCAGTTCCCAAATTGGCCAGCACAGAAACCCATCAGTGTCAAATTACAGCCAAACAGTAATGTAGTCGCATGACTGGCCAAAAAATCACGTCAGAAGACAGAATAAATGCACACCGTTCGTGTGGTCGTGTACTTTGAGTCCTGTGATACCACACCTGAAAAAGAAACAACACAGAGAGAACAGGCCGGCTGGTTGTCGAGATAACTGGGAGACTGCTGTTCCGTGTTACAGATTATGGCCGGCTGGGGACTGAGATCATTCGATCTGTGGTCTTCGTGATCATCCGGCTGCCTGGTCATGAGTCATTGATCAGGTCATCATAACACTTTAAACTTGACACTTCCCCGCCACCTAAAAACAAACAACATCGCTGGTATAGTTCATCAATCCGGAATTTGAAAGAATTACGGATGTTTCAGCCGCAGTCTTGTACTTTTGATCGTTCGATGATTACGTGCAGACCTGATTTGAAATCCCTCTGAAAAATGAATAAAGCTGTGTTCTGTGGAATATAAATTGTCCACGAAATGCCTAACGCTGTGCTTGGTTTTTATCTGAGTGTAGTATTGCGCAAGGTTTTTTGTGATTGATCAGTGCATTAAGAAACTTAACCAGGCATAGTTGAGTCCCTGCTCCATCCTTTCTTACCGCGTAATGTAATTGAACAGGAGCAAACCCGACTGAATAAAGTGATGAAAACGGCTTGTCAATTTTGGGCATAAACTCTGTTTACTTTACTTTGCTTTCTAGCAGGACTTTATCAAATCCAGTTATTTACCCTCTCCACTAGGTTTAGTTTGTACACCTTACCCTATACAATGGTTCATATAAAAAGATGACAAATGAGTAGGTTCACTGCCTGACAAATACTTGCATACAGCAATAGGTAGAAAGTCTTTGTGAAGAAAGATAAGATTTCAATAGGAGTATGAAAATTCACTAATTTTGAAAACAACACGACTGATGTATCTTACAATCTGCAGTTCCTTATCACCGAAATGGCATAACAGTAACGCAGGGCGTATACCTGTTAGTGACCCTATGACGGCCAAATATTGATAGCAGCCTGTAGACTACTGTTCCTCAGAGTCTGACGAAACAATCCTGATTGTCATGTGGCTGTTGTTGTTTGGTCGATATGAGGAAAACAGCACTGAGACATACATCATGGGAGAGGAGGCACAAAAGGAAACTAATTAGGAGTCTATGTCTATGATCATGAACACAAATCTACCTCTGCCAAAAGGCTGCCTGGATACAACATGAATTGTGCAAACCAATTACCCTTCGTATTACCAGGTAGTAGGTGTAGCACGGACAGTGGTGATGACCGGAAGGCCACTCCTGGGTCATGACTCAGTGACTCCGTGGTGACCTTTCAAAGGTAAAAAACCCCTGAGCATCGATGTGTGTGCGGAAGTGTGAAGAAGATGGGCTACAATTTGTAAGAACGGGACGACTATCCGCATGCATTGATAAGAAAGGGTTTTTTGTTGGTGTTGTTTGTAAAGGGGGAAATAATTCGCTTCATTACATAAGGAATAAGACAAGATCTGTAGACCTTTTTGAACATTCATCTAAATTTTTTAAAGTTTTTTTTTTAAATCAAACCTGAAAGAAGAGTTCAAATAGACACAGTAGATGATGGACATTGTACAGAACAAAGTCCAGATTACATAGGCTTACCAAAATGCATGTCCTAATTAAAATTTATTACATGTGATGGATAAACAGTGATGGTATTAAAGATGCAGCAAGGAGAGAGTAAGGGAGAGAGAGAAATTCCTGGGAGGCGGCTGGGTACTTAACATTGAATGCTCTAGCACTTTACGGACGACAATGTGACCATTACCTATACCATAAACTTCTGCGTTGACCAATTTTCTACTGTGTCCACCACTAACGGGCTGTTGTGTCGATAATGAGAAAGGCCACAACTAAAGGGTTAAAAAAAACAGTGTAGCTGCACACATTTGACGTCACAATTTAAGAAAGATATATACTTATATTTAAATATAAAAAAAAATCGCTCTGTATCAGAACAGATGCAAAAGCTGCAGCAAAGAACAAGATTAGTTCAAAATTTATTTCAGTCAATGCTCAAGCTGAGACTTCCAACACTAACAACAAAACGGGCTTTCCTGAACTGAGAGCATGTCAAGTTTTGAATTGCAGTGTGAATACCAGGTATGTGAAATGAAGCCACAAACTTCAGTGGGAATAACCAAATTTGATTAAAAGTGACAGTATAAAGTGCTTTGATTCACCCCACCCAGGTGTAAAAGGGGTACCAACCTTGTGTTGGGGGTTAACCCTGCGATAGACTGGCGTCCTATCCAGGGGGGAGTCTTTCACTCTCAGTCGCTTAACGCCACAGAAACCGGGATAAGCACCGGCATGATGAGCCTTAGGCTCGGGACAGACTTTAACTTTTTTTTAAAGTGCTTTGATAATGAATAGGAAACACCAATTATGAATGAAATTATAGGGTGAAACGTGCTGCTGAAGTTTAGTTGTGCTAAAATGCACTTTTATCACGCTCTTTGTTCAATGTTGTAAGAGCATTTTCTTGACAAATTGAAAATCAATTCTGCCATCGGAAAGAGATAAAGACAATGCCGACCATACTGTTACGATCACCTGTTATTTCTGTCGTTTTGGTCCCCTTCCCGTTTACCACAGAACACATTAGCGATACTGCAGCCAACTATGATTATGTCCTGCCGCACAAATAAGCAAGGTAATTGTGTTATTGATCGGCACATGGAACACAACCACTGCGTCTGAATACAGTACCTAGGCCCAACTCTTCCACAGTATTCCTAACGTGATGCCGCACCATGTCAAACAACAGATAGGGAGGTGTGTTTTATTGACAGCACCATGTAAACAAGTATCTAGGCTGACTTGTTTAGAGTGTACTTAATCCTTGTGATGTTCCGCTTATTCAAAACAGCATTTATAGAGCTGAACCACTTAAGCAAGTCTTTGATCGGGATACCTCAGAAAACGAGAAATAATTACAGACGGTTTGTTTCTGTCCCTTCTACTATATATGAAGTGATAAAAGATATGTCAATGGATATATTTGCACACGTCCATTTCTTTAGCTTGTGTTCAGTAAAAAAAAAAAAAATCATCCGTGAAGGCCCAATCAAATCTGCAGACTGCTGTTGTGTTGAATTCACCAGGCTCACATTGTGATGCAGGATTAGCCTGGCTACAGGACTGCTGAAAAGGACCCGTGCCATGAAAGCTTTACTGAGTCGGTTGATTTTGCTGATCAATATATTCATTGGAGTGCACAGATCGAATACACATCAATTGATTTATTAGCATAAAGACAGGCTTGAACGAAGGACAATACCACAAATATAGGTGGTCATGGTTTCATTGATTTGAAATGCTGTCATGTCCTTTTAAAACCACTATGAAAAGAGATAACATCTGAAGAATGCGTTTAGCACGAACAACAGAATACATGTCAAATGATTTTGTTCGCTGAAACAGTAATGATGTCGTTTTCTATGATTATCTAATATTTGTGCAATGGAAACAGAACGAAAATATCAATCTCTGGAACAGTTGTAGCTGTATTCTAAAACATAGAGAAGTTAAAATTGTTATCGGCTGTTCCTTTTATCTCTTGATTTCGTGCTGCATTTGTATTATGTAATAATTTGTCTTCGTTGGTTTTCTCTTTTCACCGTTTTCCCCTCAGTTTTCCCATCATTCCTTCTATTCCTTATTCTTTTCGTCCCTCTTATTTAATTTTATGTTGTTTTGTTTTATATTTCTCAAACTGTTCTTATTTTCATTGTAGCCACTGTCAGTGCCATGGAAGTGTTATCATAAAGCAGTTCAAACGTTAAAAGTTCCTTAGCACTTCTGCTATATCTCTTGTGAGAAATGGACCACAATATGCTACACAATCGATTTGTGATCGTAAAAAAGTGTAGATTTCCTGTGACTGTTATTTATATGCCATAGAATTCATTACACTAGGGTCTATCAAAGTCAAATGATGCTTTGTCGCCAATGGACTCAGTTCTCTGTTTATGCTGAGATGTATCAATCTGAGTGACTGGGAAAAATCGCGTGCGCAGTTACACTGTGGGTGACTTTTTTTTTTACACCTTTATAAGCAATGTTTTGCAATGTCTGCGCCTGTTTCTGTGATAGGAAGGTGATCAGATTATGTACCAGGCCAAGTGAACACCTTTCTGTACTTACTAACACAAAGCAATAATTTTATCTTATTCTTTTATTTTGACGATAATAGAATAAGAACGCGTCTGCTTTTTTGCAAGCAGTCCTCGCGTGCAAGCGGTTTGGTAAGTTTTGTCATCCGTTCCCACATCACATCAGAGAGGTAACCCTTATAACAAATCATACTCGCAAGTTTTCCGGACGTAATAATTATATTATTTCCTCTTTGACAGTTCGTCCCCCAAATTAGTTCAAGCATCATTACTGCTGAAGAACTAAAACGGCTCAGTGATTTCTTTCAGACGAGGCCCCTCTGGCATCGACCATAGGTGTGTGTGTTACCATGACATTGCTTCCGTGACTGACAGTCCGACTGGGTCAGGACCAGTGTACACAGTGATGGCATTTCCTGACAGCCACTGTCATCGACCATGCAGTGTGTCCCCCTCCCGGTGATCATGTGCCCTCAATTTCAATACCTGCCCTGCAAACGTGCTGTACTGCATGTGTATGCCTCGGCTGCTGTGTTTGTTCCTGCTTTTAATTATTGATTTCCATTTCTTTCTTTTTTTGCTGTTTGGTGGTGGTGGTGGTGGTGGTGTGTGTGCGTGTGCGTGAGTGTGTGTGTGGGGGGGGGATGGGTGTGTGTTTGTGTGTGTGTGTGTGTATGAGTGTGTGATCGTTTGTGACTGTGTGGGTGTATATGTTGGGTTGTGTGTATGTGTGTGTGTGTGTGTGCGCGTATATGTGCATGTGTGTGTTTGCATGTATGTGGGTGGGTGGGTGCACGTACATGCGTGTGAGTGTGCGTGTGCATACGCCTCTGTTTGTATATGGGTATGAGCATTCACGCGCACGTGTGTATTGTATGTGTGTAGATACCTGTCCATACATGCGTGTGTGTAAATGTGCGTGTGTGCAAGCACACATCTACACAAAAGGAGGGGAAAGCAATTACCATGATTGATCACACTGTAAACTTTATACATTTTGCAAAGATCAAACTTTGTTTTATTATTCACAGTCAGAATACTTGATTCATTTGTGATAATATGTGTGTGTTCGTATGTGTGTGTGTTTGTGTGCATGTATTTGTGGGTGCATGTATGCACATGCGTACGTGCGTCCGTCTGTGCATTTGTATGTTGAATGGGTAGGCGTGCGTGCAGGAGCATGAGCGCGCACGCGTGTGTCTGAATGTGTGTGAGTTATTGAGTTAGTGATTGTGCGTATGTGTGTATGCATGCTTGTGTTTAGGCATGTGTGTGTGCGTTTGTGTGTGTTGTGTGTGTGTGTGGTGTGTGTGTGAGAATGTGTGTGAGAATGTGTGCGTATGTGTGTATCTGTGTGTGCGTCTGTCTGTGCATATGTATATTGTGTGTGTGCGTGCGTGTGTGTGTGCGTGTGTGTGTATCTCTGTCTGTGTCTATGTCTGGGTTTGTGTCTGTGTGTATCTGTCTGTGTGTCAAAATACTGAACTAGGCTATGTTTATTCACTTAGCATTCAGCCTCCTACTTATCAAGACAAATCGCAAGTCATGCCTTTGAAGCTGTCAATCTTCCAATACTCACCTCCCTACCAATTCCTCCACACACCTAATCTCATCAGACATCCACAACGAAACAAACGACATTGACCAAAGCACCGAGAAAGCAACAACAACAGACCTGGTTCCAGAACAGTGGTTACATTGACAGGCTTTCTGTCACTGACCAGGCGTCAGCACAGCTCTACTGGGGTTCTCCTGG
>CM060321.1:40888912-40893912 GCA_030674155.1 Stramonita haemastoma
GAGAGAGAGAGAGAGAGAGGAGAGAGAGAGAGAGAGAGAGAGAGAGAGAGAGAGAGAGAGAGAGAGGAGAGAGAGAGAGAGAGAGAGAGAGACGGACGGACGGACGGACGGACGGACAGACAGACAGACAGACAGACAGACAGACAGACAGACAGACAGACAGGCAGGCAGGCAGACAGGCAGAGACAGAGACAGGCAGATAGATAGACAGAGAGAGACATACACAGACCTAGAGAGAGACACAGACACAGACAGAAAGACAGACAGACAGACAGACAGACAGATAGACAGACAGACAGACAGACGGACAGACGGACGGACGGACGGACGGAGAGGGAATGAGGGAGGGAGATAATCAAGCAAAGGACAAGAGCATGGGGAGATTGGAGATCTGAGAGGGATAAAAGAAAGAAAAAAACCGCTACAGGCTACAAACTTGTACTACATCTTCCGGACGACAGGTTGACACACATTACATTTGAAGAGACGAGGGGATTTACTTTTGAGGTCAGAGAAGCTATGTGTGTACAAGCTACCAGGTGTGTGTGTGTGTGTGTGTGTGTGTGTGTGTGTGTGTGTGTGTGTGTGTGTGTGTGTGTGTGTGTGTGTGTGTGTGTGTGTGTGTGTGTGTACCTGCATGTGTGCTTGTGTGCGTGCGCCCGCACGTGTGTGTGTGTATGTGTGCATGTGCTTGCGAACACTAACGTACTTGTGTGGGTATGTGTATATAACAGTTTTTCAATAGTGCGGCTTTTAATAGTTTCTTTGGGTTTTTTGTGTGTGTGATAATTATGACAATCATTGTCACCTTTAGATTTTTTCTCACTAGATACCAGTTACAGTTTAGTAAAAACACGCATGTATTGAAGTATATAACGCATATAATGAAGAAAACAAACACACAGTGATATATCTCATCATATATAGAACCATGTGTGAACGTGCCATATGTTCGAATGGTCTGTAAGTCTTATGTGATGTGTATGAAAGCTGTCCAAAGTTTTCCTGTGTAGTTTATTTCAGTAGCATTTCAAATAGAATTAATGCTTTCTATTATTATGGAATAATATAATGTATCTACAAGTTTGTACCAATGTCAATATTGTTATGGACCATGTCTATTCTTTCCCCCAAACACACAAAGATACAGGTGTACATAATATAAACACACACACATACACACACATTCATACTCACACACACACAGATAGAGAGAGACAGAGAGACAGACAGACAGAGACAGAGAGAGAATCAAAATCGAGCAACAATTCACAGAATGACCTTTTTCCCTCTGCATCAGTCCAACAGACCCTATTGGCGGATTGTGTTTCTCTTCTGATTACCCTCTGGCGTGTACCTTACCTTGGAGTGGAAATGACACTCTGAAATGCTGTGTATTTGTCGTGAACTAGAGAGGTCGAGGCGCCTCGCTGATGATGATGATGATGATGATGATGATGATGATGATGATGATGATGATGATGATGATGATGATGATGATGATGATGATGATGATGATGATGATGATGATGGTGATGATGATGATGATGATGATAAAAACTATTTGGAATCTTATGGCGCTGAATCTTTTAGGCAAAGAAATGAAAGCGCTTGCATTCGAAACATCCACGCAGACGTTGCCATCCACAAATAAGATTACCCAAGGCACCCGTTCAATGGGACTTTTTCCTTGGAATCAGCATCAATAGCGACTAGGAAAGGTCCCTGAAAGTCTTTTGGATAAAACTATAAACCCAGGTCTCATGTGTGAAAGCACGCAGAACACATTGCTTACGCGTTAAAAACCCGTTCTATCTTTCAAATGAACAGGCCATTGTGTGCCGGTAAAACGGGGTGACTTTTTTTTAAACTGTTGCACTCTGGCGTCATGTTTAGACATCTCCCCAAAGACGGAATATAGCTACCTACATGGTGACCCAAAACAGTGGCATACGCAAAATATTCACTAGGGTGAAATGCGGAACTCTAGCTGAGAAACTAAAATAAAAGTGTTATATATATATATATATATATATATATATATATATATATATATAATATATATATATATATATATATATATATATACAATATATATATATACACATATATATATACACACATATATATATATGTACACACACACACACTCACACACACTCACACACACATACACACACACACACACACACACACACACACACACACACACACACACACACACACACACACACACACACACACACACACACACACACACACAAAATCATGCACTCAGTCACACACAAACACACAATGTATACAGAAACGTCTTCTCTCTCTCTCTGTGCCTCTTAATTGCGAATCTTTGACAAACGAGTTCTTTCACCATTCCTCAGCCTGGCGGCTCCTACCCAGTGGATTCGGTGTCTCCTGTGATAGTCCTAATCCACCCCTATACCTTACCCCTCAATGTAAACCGACCCATCCGATGCGGTCCCTGCGACAGAAACTAATTACGCTGCCTTAAGTTAAAGGATCCTTCTCTGTCTCTGTCTCTCTGTCTCTATCTCTGTGTCTCTGTCTGTCTCTGTGTCTTTGTCTGTCTCTTTGTCTCTGTGTCTGTCTCTCGGTCTCTGCCTCTATCTCTCTCTGTGTCTCTGTGTTTCTGTGTCTGTCTCCGTCTCTCTGTCTCTGTACTCTTAGTTTTGCCACTCACGGTACCAGCTGTGTGTCTATTGTTATATATGTGTTATATTTTATATATATATATATATACATATATATATGTATATATGTGTGTGTGTATGTGTGGTGTGTGTGTGTGCTGTGTCTGTGTCTGTGTGTCTGTGTCAGTGAATGTGTATCTCTGTATTGTGCATGTTTATGTGTGTGTGTGTGTGTGTATGCGTGTGTGTATGTGAGTATCAGTGGGTTTGCGTATATCATTATCTGTGTGTGTTTGGAGGAAGAGCGAAAGACAGAGACAGAGGGAGGTAGACAGACAAAAAGAAAGAATGAGATCGCACCAGACTCTATACCGACAGACAGACAGACACACAGTCACGCAGTCAAACGGGGTGACCAAAAACATTACAGAGCCAAACTGAAAGATTCAAATATCCTCTTGGCTGTCACACAAAATTGCCTGCTGCGAAACGAAAAGCAGCTAATAACATGTTACATAATAGCACAACTTCCAAAATTCACTAGCCTCCCTTACAGTCTTCCCATTTTTCACACTTTCAAATTCCTTCATGCCTTGTTGATATTTATCCTTCCTGCCTGAACAAAAGAAACCAAACAAACAAAGAAAACAAGATAAAAGAGTGAAAGAAAGAAGATGTAAAAACTATACAAACCACAAACCAACAACTTGCGCTAAAATGTAACTAAATCGGGGGTGGGGAGGTGTGGGTAGACAATAAGGAACGATTTTTAAAACTTTCAACATCTTCAATCTTAGGCGAAGTCTGTGGTAGGCCGTTGCAGTAATGCAATGTTAAATCCACAACAGCCGATGATGTGGATCAAGTTTCAATGCACTTTACATACAAGCAGTAGACGAAAAACTAATTTTTCTAGTAGCAATTATCCACCACACACGCATGTTAAGATTCAAGATTGTTCAACAAGTAGTTTTGGGATATCTTATTTTGTATTTAACGCATCAGAAGGCACATACAAAAAACAAAATCTGTTTAAAACTTGGCAGTTGGCCTGTGCTCTAAAGTGTTTTGACTGACCCTAGTTTAAACTATGTCTTGTATAACTTCGCCTTGTTGTTGCTACCGTTGTCCTTATTATTGTTGTTTGCCCCATCCAAGAGTCTTTCGATTGACTCCAATACAAATTGTGTTATTGTTATGGTTGCTTTTTCCCCTGGTCAAAAGATTGTCAATTACTGGAGCAAGGAAAGCGTACAGCCTGCATCATATTACAATGTTTTTAACTGTTCTGTGGGGCCGTCATGTCAAGAGAGAGACAGACAGACAGACAGACAGACAAAGACAGACAGACAGACAGAGATGCAAACAGGTTGGCGGAAGCAGTCTTCATTCACATGGAATATGTCAAGGTACATCAAATGTATCACCAACAATAACATTATGATCCTAACTTTCTAATAAATGACACGTGCGGGGCAGCTGCATTCCTGCCAAGGCCTGTTAACTCCAGGGAAGCAGATAGTTTGCCACGCAATGTCCCACATACAGCATGTGAACTATTTCCCTGTGCATGTGGCTTCCATCGGGACAGATCACTACGAACTCGGGAATGCCATGGCTTTTATCCTTGTAAAGAGTGTCCCTTTTTTTTTTACCTTTTACAAATTTAGTTCTTGAGATACAATGTTCTCCATCTCTGTCTCCCTGCTTCTGTCTCTCTCTCTGTCTCTGTTTATCTGTCTCTGTCTCTGTTTATCTGTCTCTGTCTCTGTTTCTCTGTATCTATCTATCTGTCTGTGTCTCTGTCTCTGTCTGTCTCTGTCTGTCTCTCTCTGTCTTTCTCTCTCTCTCTCTCTCTCTCTCTCTCTCTCTCTCTCTCTCTCTCTCTCTCTCTCTCTCTCTCTCTCTCTCTCTCTCTCTCTCTCTCTCTCTCTCTCTCTCTCTCTCTCTCTCCGCCTCCTCCCGATTTCTCTCCCTCCTAGATATGTAGGTAAATACAATCTGTTTCAACAACAGCATAGAACAATGAACAAATCTTATTTACAGTCATAGCTTTAGCTTATTTATCCAGCCCTCTGAACATAAAACAAACAGCAAGGAAATGTAATGTGCTGGCCAATCCATGGCGGCCTGAAGAACAATTCCAAGAAGAACATGTATATTATACACATTCCATGCAGATAACCCCACAACATCATTTCCCTCCTGTGTCAAAAACTGACAAATCTAAAAGATCGAAATAATGACGATATTAAGAAAACAAGTGGTAGCTTGGCATTTACTCTAGGAGATGCTGGTTTTGTTTTGTTCTTTGGTCCCGGCAAAATAAGTTTTTTTGTCATTGATGTAAAT
>CM060321.1:40898912-40901412 GCA_030674155.1 Stramonita haemastoma
GTGCTCTGTGGCTCTCTCTGTCTGGTCCAGACGAAGAGGGGAATCCCCGATCCCTATTCCCTCACCCCCCCCCCCCTGGCCACTCGTCCGTGCTCCGCTGCAGTGACTTCTGTTACCGCAGCGAAAAGGGAATTCCCCATTACGATGTCCACAGACTCTTGACGATGTTGCCAGCGAAGACGGGAGCAAATTTTAATGGAGGAGGATCATGCGTGCGGCTATCGCTGAACTCATTGATGCAACAGGTGAACCAGGGCAGTTCAGATATCACCTTCACTCCCAGGACAGCCTGAGGTTCTGGTGTCTGTGAATTTACCTGCGGAGGCTGCAACTTCTGCGTAGGGCCTAGCTAGGGTCAGGTTGTCTGGGCTCCACCCCACAAGCCTGCTCCTCTCTTAATTAAAGAATGGCCACTTGCCCTCCTTTCTGGCCTCTGACGTTGTGTTTCACCTACTTCTTTGTGCAGTCAGGTTGTTGGGCGACCGTGATCTCTCCCTCTTCCAGTCTCTTGCTTGAAGACTTTACTAGTGATGACAGCCATGCTGCTCTTCCACCCCACCGCTGCAATCTGACAGTCAGCAGCTTTGGTTGTCCATCTGTGCTCATACCCACTCTGTGCACTCTTGCTATGTGGTCTGGAGTCCAGTTTTTTTTTGTCTTTCTGCTCTGTTGAGGGTGTCAGCTACCAGTCTGGTGCAGGTGTCACAGCTTTCAAACTTCTGTTTTAGAAAACACGAAGCATTCTTTAGATTAAAACATGTTCTGGAGAAACTTTCCTGTTGGTCGTAACCATTCGTCTTCTAGTGCTTCTTCTTTACTCCCCATCCCCTTCCCCCCACCCCGCTTCTTTTTCACTAGGGGATAACTTTTGAAGAGCTGATTCTTTTCCGTTAAGACACTGAACGGAGTATCACTGTCTTGATTGGTTTTGTCCAATTATGCGGAAAAGTGTGAAGTTGTTGTTACTTTAAACAGATTTTATTCAGGAAAAGTGTCACAAAACTACAATTACCGGTATATCTTGACAGATCAACAAGTAAACTATGATGGTCCTGTCATGTTTACGTGCATACATACATTGTGACGGATGACCTCACCTTACAACAGATGACATACGTAGTGTAGTATCATTAACAGTTGCATATATATTTAAACAGTTGCGCAAACTTAATGAAAAAATTCGAAGTTGTTCTTAGTCTTCTCTAAATTGTCACACACTCACAATCAATATTAGTTGCATGACTACACACCTAATAATCACCATAATCAGCATACTGTCATTCAATACACTATGTAGATAGTTATTACTATCAAAAAGATAGCTATTACTATCACAAATCTATGATTAGACTCTTGATTAACCAAATAGTTGTAACTATCAGAGCTTACAAAAATACGTGCTGATGTTAATGTGAGACTATCTCTGTGTGGAGAGAGAGAGAGAAGAGAGAGAGAGGAGAGAGAGAGAGAAGAGAGAGAGAGAGAGAGAGAGAGAGAGAGAGAGAGAAGAGAAGAAGACGAGAGAGACAGAGACAGACAGACAGACGACAGACAGACAGACAGAAGAACAGACAGACAGACAGACAGACAGAACAGACAGACAGACAGACAGACAGAGACAGACAGACAGACAAGACAGACGACAGACAGACACAGACACAGACACAGACAGAGAGAGAAGCAAAACAGACACAGACAGAACACACACACACGACAGACAGAGGCAGAAACAGACACAACACACACACACACACACACACACACACACACACACACCACCACACACACACACACACACACACACACACACACACACACAGAGACACACAGAGACACACACAGACAGGTAGACAGACAGACAGAGAGGCAGATCAGTATTGGGAAGATAATGCGACACTCCCCAAGTTGCTGGTGACAGTAGTTATCACCGTCGCCGGTGACTAAGCTGCAAACTTGAAGGAGGTGATGACAACCGGTGATATTATATCTAGACACAGAGGTACAGATACAGAGAAACACACACACACACACACACACACACAACACACACACACACACATACACACACACACGTGTGTACACACACACACACACACACATACACACACACGTGTGTCAACACACGCGTGTATCTGAATCGTGTGTGTTTGTGTGTGCGTGTGTGTGTGTGTGCGTCCGTGTGTGTGTTTGTACGCGCGCGTGTCTTTGTGTGCCCGTTCGTGTGTGTATGCGTGTGCATGGCCAACCTGGTGTCTAACAAAACTGCATACACACGAGGACTGGATATAAAAAAGCATATAAGTGCTTATTCCATTATCCTCGATATGAAAGAATAAATACAATCAAAATAAATAAATAAATAACATAGGCGAAACTTTTTTTATTCCGGAGCCACTATCAGAGGAGGCAATTCAATCACAGTTTTCCAAAACTCACAAAGTGCAGACTTTTAAGCAGGATCCAGCATCGCCTGTCATGAGACAAAAGAAAGGAAACGATA
>CM060321.1:40906412-40908912 GCA_030674155.1 Stramonita haemastoma
TTATATATATATATATATATATATATATATATATTTATATATATATGATATGTGTGTGTGTGTGTGTGTGTGTGTGTGTGTGTGTGTGTGTGTGTGGTTGGTGTGTGTGTGTGTGTGTGCGTGTGTGTTAAAGTCAAATCAAGTCAAATTTTATTTCTAGATGGTACATTGAGTAAACAATAAAAACAAAAACCAACCAAACAAACAAAAATAAAAACAGCAAGCAAACAAGCAAGATCAACAACAACAAACATCCCCAAATATTAACATTAATACGACAACCCATAACAATAAAATAAAACAAAAAAAGAAAACTAAAGAAGAAGAAGAAGAAGAAGGTGGTGGTAGTGGTTTGTGTTTGTGTGTTTGTGCGTGTGTGTGGTGTGTGTGTGTGTGTGTGTGTGTGTGTGTGTGTGTGTGTGTGTGTGTGTGTGTGTGTGTGTGTGTTTCCTCCTGTCCATAAGCAAATTTACAATTGTGTATCATTAATTCTGTGATATAATTATCGATAAGAACAAAGCTGTTCTATCTTGGATAGCCGAGTTTTACGTATCCAAATTGCTACAGCAAAAATCTTCCATTCTGTTGCTTTGAAGCTGATTGTTCGATATTTTTTATTTAAAAACTGCAAAATGACTATAGTTAATTATATTGTAATTCTTCTGCTTCCTTAAACACCAGGCATAAATTATGAGAGTACTTTAAAGTAATTATACAGAATAGGCTAAAACTAAAACAATACTCCAAACACCGAAAACGCAGGAAATTAAAAAAAAAAAAAAAAACGAGTCATGAACAAGATCTATACATGCAGGTATGATCTAAGAGACTGGCACACCAGTTTTGCTGTTTTATCTAGAATCCAACATTGTTTACCCTGATGTTTGTTCTCCTTGATGTCAGTCAGTGTGTCTGAAAGCGGCGGCTCTTTCATCTGTTCACGCACTACTACATTAGTCCTGCAACGGCGCCACGCGTGCGTTTGTTAACGATGGATTATCGGAGAGATCCACACTAAGGGGTAGCAAAGATAGCGGCTGAAACGATGCAGTGTCTATAGGCAACAGATCATGCGCAACCAGCTCACGCCCTGCTTTGAAGTGGAGAATAGAGTCCAGAAGAAAATGCAACCATCAAAACCCAGCTGTCCCTCTGCTCTCCTTGGTGTAGGGGCGATGTTTTCTGCAGTTGGTTGGGATAGCGGGAGAGGAAGATAATGGCTGAGTCTTGTAAAGGGTGTATCTGTCCGTTTCTCTCCACCTTCCTTATAAATAGCTTCTGTCTGTTTTCCATAATGTTCCTTTTCTTGACCTGCAAGGTGCAGTTAAAAAAAGGCACCTGACCTCAGACTAGTCCTAAGAGCTCAGTAATCACTGGCTCTAATCTCGTTATTACAGGTTGACTTAACATACGATGTTCCAAATCAATTGTGCGCATCTCGACTAACACCTTGATTATGTTCTCCAGTGTGTATACTGCTTGAGAAGATCATATATATATATATATATATATATATATATATATTATTATTTTATATATATAGTAATATATATATATTTATTATATTATATATATTACGCTTTTGAGCGCCACCCTTCATTTGAGCTTTTGATAAGTTGTAGAAATTGCTATGTATACATCAAAGCCATTATCAGTGGGAAATTGAGTTTTTTTTAAAAGGAGTTGTCATAAATTATAAGATTTTTACCTTATAATTATGTTTAATCGTTTGCTTTCATAATATTTTACGAACCACCACCTCCTTCTTTTCATAATTATTGTTTAAAAATCATAAGAACAATGATTGGCAGACCTACACATAAGCTTGATAAAACGATGGTAAAAAAAAAAATAAATGTCCACTTTTAATCATCCAGACACTACCGAGATTTGAACGCTATCTTCGCAAACTACAGAACCAAACATTGACGCTTTACCCACTCTCTGTTAATACCCAGGGTGGATTATGAATCATCTCTGGAGACGTGACAAATCAGCGATCTGTTGCTACTCCAGTATCTCGGTAAAGATATTCTGCAAGTTTGGCCACCCAACCTCTCGTACCCGTATAACCCTGTCAATTTCCATCATCTTTTGAATTTTTGTGTTCGGATAATTTGATTTCCTTAATGGTGGCTGACATTTGTAGATGTTGGTTGTCTATGTTCAAACTCGACATGTCTGTGCTCCTTTTAGTTTGTCACATTTCCATTAACCTGTCACATTACCGGACAATAAACACGTGCCGAGCTAATCCCAAAACTTTCTCACCCTCGAAGAAGCGGTATTGTAGGGGTTCCTGTGGGAACCATCAGTTTTTCAATGCCTTCCATGGACCACAGTCTTGTTTGGTGAACAACTTATGAATAGCTACGATTCAGAGATAGGAGGAATCTGTTGAAAAGAACAGCAGCAGAGAAGCAGGACAGACACAGTTCAATCCACAGGGCCAGGAGTGACAGCTGTTTGTAGTAATGAAGTCAGATTCATTGATAGCAGA
>CM060321.1:40913912-40932025 GCA_030674155.1 Stramonita haemastoma
GTTTCTTTTGCAAAGGACAGGCGGGCCAAACTTGTGGATTTTAGTCTCTTTAGCGTGTTTAAGTGGGGGGGGGGGGGGGCAGATTGTGTGTGCGCGTGCGTGTTGTGTGTCTGTGAGGGGAGGAGGGATCTGTGCGTGTGCGTGTGCGTGTGTGTGTGTGTGAGTGAGGGGAGGGAGAGATAAAATTGTTGTGTGTGTGTGTGTCTGTCTGTCTGTCAGTATGTGGGCATGCTTGCGCGCTCTCACATGCAGAGTAATGCACACAAATACACACACACACAAAGAATGAATACAAACACGTATTAGACGATGTACACAACACTACTCCACCCCTTGTATGTTTTTCTTCCAAAGTAACACATAGAGTTAGCAGACAACACCACACACACACACACACACACACACACACACACACACACAACACACACACACACACACACACACACACACACACCCTCCTCCTCCTCCCTCCTCCTCCTCCTCCTACTACTACTACTACTACTACTACTACTACTACTACTACTACTACTACTACTACTACCAACACCTTCACCGTTTGTCTGTTTTCATCCAAAGAAACACGCAGCTAACACACAATACAACTCCTTTTAAAACCACCCCGTTTTATTTTCATCCGAACTTATCAGGGCATTCAATCCAAATACGTTATGTCACATTGGTATTCCAAGATTGTTTTTTCTATGAATGCTCTGTCCCGCGGGTATAAGATTTCTGCCATGTGTGTGTGTGTGTGGTGTGTGCGTGTCGTGTGTGTGTGTGTGTGTGTGTGTGTGTGTGTGTGTGTGTGTGTGGTGTGTGTGTGTAGTGAGTGAGTGTGTGTGTGTGGTGCGTGCGTGCGTGCGTGCGTGTGTGTGTAAGAGTGTGTGTGTGTGTGTGAGTGAGTGTGTGTGTGTGTGTTTATGTATGTGTGTGTATGTTTATGTATGTGTAAATGTGTAAGTGTGTGTGCATATTGTGTGTGTATGTATCGCCAACGTAGCGGGAGGTGGGGCGTGCATACTGGTAGAAGAAAGGAGACATGCTGGGATTATGTAAACAGATCTAATCAGTGTGTGACAGCAATGGAGACAGGATGTCAGGGTGGCTTGGGTTTGTTTTTTTCTTCTTTTTTTGTCGTTCCTCGGCAGTGCTGCGAGGTTACACCAAATGGTGAGATTTATTTGTTGGTGTGTGCGGCCACTTTTTGGCCCACCACGAAGGTAGCGCATTTCCAACTTCGGGGATGTATGTGAACTGTGTTTGTGTGTCCCTAACCCATCGGGGCGCTGACATGTATTACAGGATCTTTAACATGCATAATAATTTTGATGTTCTGTATGTACATAATTTATATATATTTATATATATATAATATATATAGTATAAACATACACGAAGGGAATTAAGGCACTTGTAGGTCCTCTGTACTTAAGTTGGCTTGGGAAGCCTAAACAAAAACAAAAACAAAAAAACTCACCCTTAATTCATCAGATGCCGCCAAGATTCGAACCCACAACTCCATAGATCACTGAGATTAATATCGAAGGGCATTAACCACCCGGCTATAGCGTCCTTGGGGTGTCAGGGACTAGTGTATAAAAGGCTTATTGTGGCTGGGTTAGTGTGGGCTGGGGGCTTAAGGGGGATGAAGATGCTGAAGACGATCTTCGTTACACTGTGTACTGAACTGGGGTAGTGCTCTGTGAGTGCTGTGCATACCTTTCTGTGCCGTGTTGTGTTGTGCTGTGCTGTGTCTGTGCTGTGCTGAGCTATATTGTGCCGTGCTATGCTGTGCTGTTGTATGCTGTGCTGTGCTGTGCTGTGTTGTGCTGTGTTGTGCTGTGCTTTGTTTTGCTGTGCTGTGCTGTGTTATGCTGTGTTATGCTGTTATGTGGTGCTATGTTGTTTTGTGTTGTGTGTGCTGTGTGTGTGTTGTGCTGTGCTGTGATGTGCTGTGCTGTCCTGTGCTGTGCTGTGGTGGAAGGTCATTTGTTGGTGTTCAGAAAATTGTTTCTGTGTGATGTTATCTGTGGGAAAAGGGAAGTGTATGTGCGTGACAGGGAGGCGAGGGGTAGGGGGTGGAGTGGTGTGTGTGTGTGTGTGTGTGCGTGCGTACGTGTGTGTGTGTGTGTTCGTGCACGTTATTATTCATAATGTCTGTGTGTGCGCATGCATGCATGCGCACATGCATGCATACGAACGCTCGAGCGTGCGTTACTAACGCAGAAAGCAAAATGGGACCATCTAATCCACAAAACATCTTGGCAAACACTTTCCTCATTGCCATTTGAACAACAAATTAATCCTAGCCTTCATCATAGTGTGATAATCTTTCAAAAAAAGGATCAGAAAAAAATGAGTTTGCTCTCTCAAGCAAGCATACTTTCCACAGTGCACAACGAGGAAAGGGGGTAAAGGTTTCGCTTGAAGGCCACTGACCCGTGCTGAAGAGGTCCAGAACAGGACAAGAGAGAGAGAGAGAGAGAAGAGAGAGAGAGAGGAGAGAGAGGAGAGAGAGAGAGAGAGAGAGAGAGAAGACAGACAGACAGACAGACAGACAGACAGACAGACAGACAGACAGACAGACAGAGACTGGGAGAGAGAGACAGACATACAGACAGACAGAGACTGAGAGACAGACGACAGACAGAGACTGAGAGAGAGACAGAGAGAGACACAGATAGAGAGAGAGACACAGAGAGACACAGAGAGAGAGAGACAGACAGACAGAGACGAAGAGAGAGAGAGAGAGAGAGAGAGAGAGAGAGAGAGAGAGAGAGAGGAGAGGGGGGGGGGGGGCAATTTGCTTTTTTCAATGAAAGAGGGCGGGCCCAATGGTCAAGGTTTCGTGTGGCGCTGAACAATGGAGATGGCTGAATGAATGCCTTCAGGGAAAGCAGGAGCTTAGTCCTCCGCTTCTCTTTAAAGAGATTCTTGGTCTGGGGAAAAGGGACAAGTTTAGTGCTGTGGTTTCCTTTACACACGCGCGTGTATGCATACACACGCGCATACGCGCATACACATACATACTACATGAGCACAGACGTACGCTCATGTTTACACGTGCGCAGGGAAGAGAGAGAGAGGAGAGAGGAGGAGAGAGAAGAGAGAGAGAGAGAGAGGAGAGGAGAGGGAGGATGAGAGGAGAGAGGCAAAGCAAGGCAGGGCGATTTTTTTATTTCGAGGATGGTGAATAAGCACGCATGACCTTTTTTTTTTATCCAGTCCCCCACTTTTTATTTTAGAGAGAGACAGAAACAGATATACAGACAGACGGACAGACCCATCATCCTCAATGGGGGAAGACGTGGCAACAACAGTCATTTCAACAACAATAGCAATAGTACCTTTATAAATAAAATAAGACATCTGGATCTTCAGCCTACAAATTAGGTGTCTATTAGTTACGCGTAGATACAGGCTCAGATGTGGACTAGAGTCTGTCGTCCTGTATTGATGCGTGTATTGGATTCCTCCTCACTGGTTTCATGTATCCCCAGGGCGGCGGGGGGTTCTTGAAAAAAATTTTGAAGTGTTGGTAGACCAGAGGCGTGTGTTTCATATACAGGGAGGCGTTTCAGAGGCGTTTGTTTCATAGGCATGTTTCGTGGTCGTATGATTTTTTTTTTGGGGGGGGGGGGGAGGGTCTGCCATTGGTCTCGATGACCGTGGCATGCAATACTTTAGTGTTGTGTTCAGGATGGTGTGATGCTGTTCCCAAACTCTCTATACAGCCAGCGTTGGTGGTTTCAAAAATTATTTTTGTTTTTGTTCTTTTTCCTTTTCTTGTTCTATGTTTTCTTTTTTTTTCCTTTCTGTTTTTGTTTCTTGTTCTTGTAATTTTTCTTTTTGTTGTTGTTGTTGTGTCTCTCTTTGTCTCTCTCTCTCTCTTCCTCTCTCTCTCTCTCTCTCTCTCTCTCTCTCTCTCTCTCTCTCTTCTCTGTCTCTCTTCTCCTCTCTTCTCTCTCTCTCTCTCTCTCTCTCTGCTCTCTCACTTCTCTGTCTCTCTTTCTGTCTCTGTCTCTATCTCTGTCTCTGTCTCTCTCTCTCTCTGTCTCTGTCTCTCTCGACCCCACCCCTACCCCAAATGCATTCGCTACATATTTTCATCCTTAAAATCCGACACGCTTCCGAAAAAGTTTTTGGATATCACGTAACCAAGGTAAACCCTTTGTTATGCAAACATTTTCGTGTCATAAAGATTTGATAAACCAACAGAGATTCAAATGAGAGGGAGGAAACGGGAGACCACACTCTTGTCATCTGAACACTTCAGAGTCATAAAAGACTTGACGATCCCAAAAGTTGAAACGAAGAAGAGAAGACACGGGGGGAGGTATGTAAGAATTCGGCTCCTTTCGCCTGTTGTGTCAACACAGTTGACACTTCTTATTCTTCAGGGGGTGTCTTTGTGAGAAAGGGAAAAAGGTCAACATGATTTGGGCCCTTTCGCTGTAACTGTTGCTGCTACTGTTTGAAAAGGGGCCGGGGTTGGGGGGGGGGGGGGGAGTTGAGAGAGTGCAGACGTAAGAAATTTAATCCTTATTTCATACAGATACGTACGATGTGAGTGAAGGAAGCGGCACTGACATTTGACAATGTCGATTTGACACGCGTTTGTTTGGTCTCAGATTTTGAGTAGGTTGAACAAATAATTATGGACGACCAGAGAGATAAAGGAACAAAGACAGGTGAAAAAGAATTATGTAACGTTTGTACTGACTTGGCTGAAGGACAGCCATGGTGAGAGTTTGTACGAGTGATGTCCCTTATTCAAAAGGAGCTAAATGCGTGTGTGTGTGTGTGTAACGAGTCCATACTTGCGTTCATTATGTGTGGGCGTTGTGAAATGTAATATGCGTGATTAATTGCCTAAATTCTGTTTTCCTGATTATTCTAAAATATACTTTTGTCAGGATGGTCCTGAAAACAAGTCATAATTATTGTCTGGACTGGACAAAGGATACATCATGGGCTGGTGTGTTCCTGTCCTTGAGCTTTCTCGTCACCCACCGATTGGGAGACACAGTGTGGGCAGTAACTTCAGAAAAGCTGGTGGTCCATTTCGACTGGGCTCGAACAATGATTTTGTGTGTGTGTGTGTGTGTGTGTGTGTGTGTGTGTGTGTGTGTGTGTGTGTGTGTGTGTGTGTGTGTGTGAGAGAGAGAGAGAGAGAGAGAGAGAGAGAGAGAGAAGAGAGAGAGAGAGAGAGAGAGAGAGGAGAAAGGTAGTTGTGAGTTTGAAGTATAAGAAAATGATAAATTTTAGTTTCTCTTTAAGTGGGGAAATAGTTTTCGTTTGTGGTCAGTGAAGGGAGTACAGCTAGGTGTCACCAGTACGTGCATCACTTATCCTTCTTAGGAAAGAGAGAGAGAGAGAGAGAGAGAGAGAGAGGAGGAGAGAGAGAGAGAGAGAGATGAGAGAGAGAGAGAGAGAGAGAGAGAGAGAGAGCGGCCATGATTTGAGAATTACGTGATTTAATTCCCTTTAAATTCATGTAGCTAGTTCTAGGTAATCAACACTTAGTAATCTTTTGTACCAGGAACAAGAGAAACGAACAGTTTTAAATTTGCTACTGCTATTGACATCTTAGGACGCAGGTTTTCTTTTGACTAAAACGCATCACACGAAACAGAATGCCCTTGTACAGAAGTCTGAAGTAAGTGTTCGTCGTGGTGAATCCCCAAAATTGAACATAGCATGGTAGCATTCTAAACTGATTGTGGCTTTTATTTGACTCAGTCCTTCTCGCTCCCATTGGCATGCAGGGCACTATATACTGCAGATTTGCTTGTTTTGTCTTTGTACTTAAAGCCTTACCTGTTTTCTCTACAACATTCTGATTTTCAGTAGGTTTTATTTCCAGGACTGCCCGTAAGTTGTCAAGTTGCAGGGGTTTTTTCCATCTTGGAAAACTCTCTTCCACTCTTCTAGTAAGGTGCGTTTGTTATTTGGTCCTATGCACAGGTGTGTCTAATCCACTTTCAGTTTCGAGTTCTAACGGTGGTCAGTTGGATAAAACTTACCACTGTGATTGACGAGATTGCAATGGAACTCCGAAGTGTGTTTAAGCAGCATTTCACACAGTTGTCCCCTGTTTGTCCTGGAGATGGAAAGAAGCCGGAAGAAGACAATGGTCATGAGGCGGACAATGGCCAGTTGCCTTCAGGTAGGTCTGGGGGCTCTGGGTTTCTGTTAGCACGCCCAGCCTGAAAAGTGTGGACATAGCGTTTGGGCCAATATTGGCTGTTGGTAGAGGTCTGCTGGTGCTGTGTTTCCTGTGTGGAATATTATTCTGAGGTGGCTGTATTGTGCTCAGTCGGTTTTCAGGTTTCCTGAACAGTGTGTGTGTCTGTGTCTGTGTCTGTGTGTCTGGGTTTGTGGTCTGTGTCTGTATGTGTGTGTGGTTTGCACGCGCGTTATACCCACGTTTTCACCCACCTCGCGCTCATACCTGTGCGCGCTGTTGTTGGTTCTTTGCATAGCTACCGCCTCCTAAGTTTGATACTGTCGTAATGTGTGCTAAAGAAAACGCTCTCCGACAATGATTTCCCTCCAACAAGATTTCCCTATCCAAACACCTCCATGTTGTGACAAGGAGATGGCGACGTTTGCACAGAGAGAGAGAGAGGGGGGGGGAAGAGAGAGGGGGGAAAGAGAGAGAGGGGGGAAAGAGAGAGAGAGGGGGAAAGAGAGAGAGAGGGGAAAGAGAGAGAGAGAGAGAGGAGAGAGAGAGAGAGAGAGAGGAGAGAGAGAGAGAGAGAGAGAGAGAGAGAGGTGTCTTGGGTGGACACTTGTCGGGCTGTGAAGTGCTCATGTGCTGTGTCAACAAGTCTGAACTGCTGCTTGGTGCTGCAGCCTGTGTGGGAAGGAAGGTCAATCAGGTTCTGACACCCCGAGGTGTCACTGATGATGGCGGTGTGGGATCGTAGCCTGGAGAGGCAGCGTGTGGGGGTGAACAGGTGGAGATTGGTTTACCTGACCCTGAAGTTTTGTCCTCAGGTGTGCTTTGGGGATGTTACTACCTGGAAAAAACACTGTTGTGAGAAAGTGTGGGGAGTTCTTGGGGTATTTTGTTGTTGTTTGGTTGGTTGGATTTATTTGTCTCATTTTTATTTGGTTCGCCGATGGTGAGATTTTGCAGTCATGAAACCTTTTTATTTGCCTACCATTGGTTCTTTATTAGCTCTTTGTAGCCCTGCTCTGGACCCATGCAGGGTAAGTAGTTCGTTTATGCTTTCAACAGTTTACAATACAATACAAATACTTTATTATTCACCAAACACTAGAATTTCTTGTGTGAGACGTGCATAGTTAAAAATAATCGAATAAACACTGTCACAACTCCATATCACACTTTTAGGCAGACCTTTTCGTATACATATGAATAAAGAGTATTCATATATCAGTGACGCCTATCCACACATGCGTGTATGTTTGTCTTGTCTGTCCTAGACAGGTGCCCTGTACATGATGAAGTATGTTGTAGTTGTTTTCGTGTTATATTTGGTTTTTCTTTTGTGTATACCAGATAGCCGCGCAAGCGCCTCCTGTTGTATACTTCTGAGAAAACCAATCATCTTAAATCCCAACAAAAGGAAAACAAACTAAAAAGGAAAGAACGTAGACAACTCACAACCACCACACACCAATGACCCACCATTCTAAGCTAGATGGATCTCAGACAAATAACCTCTTAAGCTTCCCGAAAAACCAACAAATCCACATCCCCAATGGGAACCCACAAACCAGCTATTCTAATGACGACAAACATACACAGAAACCATGCTAAGCTTCACTTCCGCCACATCCTTTTTCCAAAGAGAGAGAGAGAGAGAGGAGAGGAGAGAGAGAGAGAGAGAGAGGAGAGAGAGAGAGAGAGGAGAGAGAGAGAGAGAGAGAGAGAGAGAGAGAGAGTTCAACTTCAGAGAGAGTTCAAACTTCAGAGAGAGAGAGAGAGAGAGAGAGAGAGAGAGAGAGAAGACAGACAGGAAGAAGAGAGACAGAAGAGACACAGAGAGAGAGACTTGAGACACAGAGATAGAGAAAGAGAGAGTTCCCCTTGTTGAAAGGCTTTAACCTACCTGACTTCCCATCATACAAAAGCGTGAGAAATTTGACTGTCCCCGCCCATCTTTCCGGGTGACCTGATGCTTGTTTTTCTTCCTCTCTGGGCCAGGTGTTTTCTGGAATCTGAGGGAAAACAACGTGTCTCTCCAGTGCCCTCCCCCACCTTTCCACCTAGGTAGATACACGTACATCTGGCTCTTTGTCCCCTCTTTTCCCCTCTTTTCTTGTTGTCAATAGTAGTTATACGATGAAGCGGACCATGAGGAAGGCCAGAGAACTGATTTTGGACTAAACCCAGTCCAGCCTAATCTTCCGATTGTATGCTTCCTTTCTTGTCGTTATAAGTAAGGTTAAGTGTGTGTTTGTTTGTTGTCTGTGTGTGTGGTGTTGTTGTGTGTTGTGTGTGTGTGTGTGTATTTTGTTTGTTTGTATGGGGGGGGGTTGGTTGGGTGTGGGTGTGTGATAGAGAGAACATACACACAGGCATAGACCTTTGTAAATGAAGGTGACCTATGCTGATATTTCCAATTTGAACTTGACTTTCAAAACTGATGTGCGACATCAAGATTAAATGATAACGTATGCCAGAAGTCAGATTGCTGCGACAATAAAAACAAAAAATGATACCGACTTTGAAGTGTGGTCTGAGCGTTTTTTAAGTTAAGCCATAAACTGAAGTTCAGAGTTCAACACACATTGAGCGCTCTACAGAGAGCCCACAGCAACAGGCAATTTGACACACACGCTCACCCCAGGAAAACAACCCTGATGTTTAGGCAGTGAGATCTGATGTGATTAATCCACTTCAATCAAACATAATTCCAACCCAATCCAGCCAAGTTTGTACGATACAGTGAGGGATCACAGAGCCAGAGGGAGGGAGAGAGAAAAAAGAGAGTGGTAGAGGGAGAGAGAGGGGGGAGAGGGAGAGAGATTTTTTATTTAATTCTTTTTATTTAAAAAGTATACTTTTATACTTTTACTTTATATTTTCAAAGTATACTTTTATTTTTCTTGAAGAGAGAGAGAGAGAGAGAGAGAGAGAGAGAGAGAGAGAGAGAGAGAGAGAGAGAGAGAGAGAGAGGGATGGGGTTGGTTGTTTGCCTTCGGTTTTTCTTTTATTTGTGAATGTAAATTGTTGAGCTGTTGACAGTCTGTTAACAGTGGGCGGGCTGTTTGGATAACCATCTCATCAGTGCAGGGGGGAAAGAACACTGGGCCACTGTCTGTCTGGCCCGGTATACCATGGTCCCCATTATTAATGGGGAGAGAGAGGAGAGAGGAGAGAGAGAGAGAGAGAGAGAGAGAGAGAGAGAGAGAGAGAGAGAGAGAGAGCCAGCAGAGCTATGCAGACGATGTTTATCATCATTGTTGTCTGTGAGGAACACAGTGAGGGCAGAAAGGTGCGTATTCACTTTAAGGTGTGTGGATTAAAAAGGCTGAAGCCTGGGCTGTTGGTGAATATTGTGATGGGCAATCTCTGTGGAGGTTAAAGAGGATTGATGGCTTTGGGTTTGTTTGGTGGTGGTGGGTGGGGGGGGGGGTTGCTCTTTGTGTGGGTGTGTTTTGAGGCTTGTTTTCGATTTTGTTTCTTTGTTCTCCCTTTTCTGTCTTTGAATTCTCTCTTCTCTCTCTCTCTCTCTCTCTCTCTCTCTCTCTCTCTCTCTCTCTCTCTCTCTCTCTTCTCTCTCTCTCTCTCTCTCTCTCTCTCTCATCTACCTCTCTTCATCTCTCATCATCTCTCTCAATCTCTCTCCTCTCTCTTCCATCACACAACATAACACACAACGTAAATTAAAGCAAAACAAAACACAACACCAACAAAAGAGGAAATCACAGTGAACAGACAGCAGAGGATTCTGTCTGTGCAGACCTTGTTACAGGCTATTGTCTGCCTAATGAAGCCCATGATCACCGCTCTATCTTAATGTGAACCGTGACTCTCAGCTGTCACGCTGCGTCTTTGGCATATCAGCGAACGTGACGGTGCTAACGTTTGATCGCGACGCAAGTTGCCCGAGTGCACAGGCCTTGTCAAGGAATGTGATGACAGTTGACGATTAAGGATATGTTTATGAATATGAGAGGGGAGAGGTATAACAAACATTTCTGGAATGGGAAGGTAAGACAACAAGAAGTTGGGGTAGGGGGTGGGGACTGCAGAATGAACAACAAAGCTGAAGTGCATTTTGTCAAAGTAACAGATATATAGAGATAAAAATACGGTTGCTTTGGGAATAAACAGTTCAAAAGTGAGGTTCTGACATGAAAATGACATCAGTTGGTCAAAGAATAGAGAGGCAGTGTGCGTGTAATTGAGGTTGGGGGGGGGGGCGGTGGGCGAAGGGTAGGGGTGTTTGTGTATGTGCATGCGAGCTTGTTTGTGTATGCGCGCGTCTGCAACTGTATTTGACCAGTTGCATAAAATATTCCGGGTCTTATGTGTTTGTTGCTTATTTTTTAATTGAATATTTTGTCATTGCTCCCAACTGTGTACAAAAGGGCGAAATAGATTTCCTCCCAGGTTTTGATAATATTACTTCACAATCACTTAAGTCCCTTTTTACTATTGTTTCAAAATGAGCTCTCCTTTCGAAGTAGTGTCCGTTTCTCTATTGACGTTTCTTATCTCCTGCTCTAGAAAGAAACAACACTTATTGGATAGAGACATAAGAAACATCAAGGTTCATTTTAATTTGAAGATGACAAGATAAAACATACTTTTTAAAAAAAATCTTGTTTTTCGGTGGCTTAAGTTTTGATACTAACAGACACAATCTGAAAGCCATGAAATTCTACTAGGACAAGGAGATGGCACGCAGTGGTGGAGCCATGAGGTTCCAGCAAAGGGAGCCTGTTCCACCACTAATGAAGCCCTGGCCTGGACTAATGAAGCACGTGATTACCGCGTTATCGTCAAGTGTGACCACCGATCCGTCATGCCGCGGTTCTGTCACATCAGCGAACGTGACGACGCTAGCGTTTGATCGTGACGACATCTCCAGACATCTTGGAAGGAGTGTGCTAAGGCTTGGCACACAGCAATTCAACAATTCAACTCTTTTATTGTCCTCTATCAAAAGAATTTGGTTTTGCAGTTAGTAAAAGCATATCTAAACAACTAATAAGAAATAGACAAATAATTTGAACGCAATTTGTCTATTTCTTATTAGTTGTGTCGGCAGTTGACAGGGTTTTTAAGGGCAGAGAATGCAAGGCGCCAGCTGAGTCTGAATGAGGTCAGGTCAAGCTTTGCTAAACATGCTCAGACTTTCTGAAATAAGCAAAACAATATGTGATGGATCAGCCCACCATGTCACCTCAACATCTGTATCCCCATCTTTGAAATGGTCTTGCAACTATAACATTCAGCCTAAATAGTTGTCTGACGTAACCAGGTGAATGGCCACAATATTGTCATCCCAAAAGCAAAAAACGAGTTTTGACCAAAGCAATAAATTTATGGAGGAAAAGGAACCTATCCTGAGGCAAAGCAAAATATTGGCAAAATCTCACCATTGGTAAACCTCGAAGCTGAAGCTGGGGAACGAAATAAAAATAAGATAAATCAGTAAGAGAATATCAGTTTTAAGAAAAAAAACCACAATGCACATCAGTCTCATATAATACAGTTCAGTGCAGTACTGAACCCGGGGCTAAGCAGCAAGCACAGTGACATTCCATTCAAACATTATTGGAGATGGTAAGTGCTTGGACAGCTGTGGCCATGATTGTGTGGCCTTAGGCAAAGTTTACAGAATTTTCATCTTAGCCATATGCTACAATTTCAGCATCATACGTTTTACTTATTTCTTTGCTTTCTTCGGGTTGTTTAATTATTCTATTGCATGTCGTTACGGTCGTCGTTATCATCCTCTGCATATATTGCCCTTTCTTCGTCAAGAAAAGATTTTCACTTGTAATGACTGATTCAGTCTCTTATATAAAGTGACAGCGTTCTTGACTTCCGTTTTGCTAATTTGTCTTCTTCTTCTTCTTCTTCTTCTTCTTCTCTCTTCTCTCTCTCTCTCTCTCTCTCTCTCTCTCTCTCTCTCTCTCTCTCTCTCTCTCTCTCTCTCTCTCTCTCTCTCTCTCTCTCTCTCTCTCTCTCTCTCCTCTCCCTCGTCCCCTCCCCTCCCTTCCCCTCCCTTCCCCTACCTCCTCTCTCTCCCTCTCCTCATCTCTCCTATCATCTTCCTTATCTCCGATTGAATTTTTGCCTTTATCTAGAAGTGAGCATTTAATTAAACGCAGTGTTGACACAAAGAAGTTGTTCAGTTGCAAAGAAAGAGGAGGCATCGCCTTTAAACATCGACATGTACTGGGAGGTTCTGCGTTTTACAGTAATCTTTGTCTAGACCTACACCTACACATTCTTTTCAACTTGAAGTCAGAATTGCAAAAATAGTCTAACTATGCATTAAATGCGCGTGCCTGTATGTGTGTGTGTGTGTGTGTGTGTGTGTGTGTGTGTGTGTGTGTGTGTGTGTGTGTGTGTGTGTGTGTGTGTGTGTTAGGGTGAGTGTCTTTCGGGGGTTTTGTTGTTGTTTGGTTTTTTGCTTGTTTTTGTTGATCTTGATATTGTTTTTTGTTTTGTTTTGTGCTATCATCACCTTTGCAGATAGCATACGCGAATAGTTACATCCCTTGTTGCAAGATTCTCAACGTCTCAGAGAGAGAGAGAGAGAGAGAGAGAGGAGAGAGAGAGAGAGAGAGAGAGAGAGAGAGAGAGTCACCTTGTTGATACATACCAACACGCTTCTTTCCGTGTCTTTACCCCCCACCCCCCACCCCCCCCACGCCACTTTCCCACCTTCTCTCAGCGCGTGGGGGATATTGCGTCCTCTCTCTCTCTCTCTCTCTCTCTCTCTCTCTCTCTCTCTCTCTCTCTCTCTCTCTCCTCTCTTCTCCTCTCTCTCTCTCCTCTCTCTTCTCTCTCTCTCTCCCATCCGTCCCTTCCCCTCCCCCCTCACCACAAAATAAATACCTAACTTCTGTGCTCTTTCCATCCCTGTACCTCAAATTCCCCACTGGGTGAAGCTGACCTGAAAGCCTTACAAGATGTTACAAAAGGAATCTGGGAGACCGAGGAGGATGGGATAGAAAAAATGAATGAATGAATGAATGAATGAATGAGTGAGTGAATGAATGAATGAATGGGGCCAACAGCACAGCTGCCGCACAATCGACTTTAGGCTATGACAGCTGATGATATCCAATGAGTCTGCCGACTGCCAGGGACCCCTCTGAACTTTCTCTGAATGGGTACAGCAGCTGTTGTCGTGAGTTCGAACCTTGGCTTGTAGTAGAAAGCCCTGCCCTGAGGGAGGGATTTGCATTCTTCTGGAACATTTCATTGGAGTGATTCATGTTTCGTGTTTGTTAGTTCTGTTACCTACGGGCGTGAAGTATCGATTTTTGCTTTTCTGATGAAGGTGATAGTGTGGGGTTAATCATTTTAAGAAGTTTTTAGAAGAGATGGAGATGAGGGGGAATGAAGTATATTATCAGATCGACAATACATTGTTATGGTATTACTCCCTTTGTATGTTTGCTTGTCTGTGTCTTTCTTAACTCCACGTTTTTCCCTTTGCTTTTCATATCAAAACACACACACACACACACACACACACACACACACACACACACACACACACACACACACACACACACACACACACACACACACACACATTTTCTCTGCGTGTGTGTGTGTGTGTGTGTCTCTCTCTCTCTGTCCCTGTCTCTCTTTGCCTCTGTCTGTCTGTCTGTCTCTCTCTCTCTCTGTCTCTATGTATGTATGTATGTATGTATGTATGTATGTATGTATGTATGTATGTATGTATGTATGTATGTATGTAATGTATGTATGTATATATATAGAGAGAGATATATATGTGTGTGTGTGTGTGTGTGTGTGTGTGTGTGTGTGTGTGTGTGTGTGTGTGTGTGTGTGTGTGTGTGTGCCTGTGTGTGTACCCGGTGCGTGCATGTATGTGCAAATACAAAAATGCACAGACACACAGAGACACAAAGGATGTCACAGGTAGACACAAATCACACACACACACACACACACACAGAGTCTACCCCCATCGTAGAAGGCCGTGACTGAATTAAGCTGTGGCTTGAAAGGTGACAGGGTGCACTGCATTGCATTTCCCTGTTGCCGCCGCCACCACAGCAGCAGTGTTTGGGGAGGATGTCTGGGCAGGGACAGCTGCACACGGTGGCCTGTTGGTGGCCGGTCGTGAGATGAATCAATGTGGACTGCCAGTGTTGCCAATGCACTTTTCACCTACCCCTCCCCCCCATCCCCCGTTTCTTACCTCAAGTTCTCTCTTAAGTCACACCTCTCTCATCTCTCGTCCCAGCTGTTTCCTTTCTCCCTTATGCATGTATGCATGCGCACACACACTCGCGCACACGCACACACACACAGCACACACGTACGCACGCATGCACACATAGCACACGCGTATGCACGCGTGGACGTATACACGCACGCACGCACGCACACACAGCACGTGCACGCACACACGCGCGCGCGCACGTGCACGCATGCGCACACACACGCACACGCGCACCCACACATACGCCCACACACACACACACGCACGCACGCACGCACGCACACACACACACACACACATACACACACACACACACATACACACACACACACACACACACACACACACACACACACACACACACACCACACACACACACACATACACACACACAGAGCTATTTCTCTTTTTCCTTTTATATATTGTAGAATTTTTTTTGGTAGGAAGCAGCTGTTGAAATGAAAACCTTGAATGAACACAAATCTGAGTCACTACTTTATTTCTTCTCTTTTTTCTCTCTCTCTTCCTTTTATAATCCGTTCTGAAAATATGTTGACATGTAAGTGGTAGAAGATGACTCACAGTAAAATCCCAACTCATTCTGACCCCCACCCCACCCCCCACCCCCACCCAACCACCCAAAAAGAAACAAGAAGAAGGAAAGAAAGAAAAGGCGCAGATTGCGTCTTCTTGGATTTTCCCCCATGATTAGCAAAATTAATGCTTGCTTGTTTCAGTTTACTATGCATCCTCTCAGAATGTCAGGAGTCTGTCTGTATAATATAGCATTCCACCTTCTGGAAAACTCTGTGCTAGAAACTCCCTCTTTTCTATCCGTTTTTATTTTTGCCTTGATCCTTTTTCTCCTGTTATCTCCTTCGTGTCTATTTTCTGCTTTCTAGGTCCATCCTCCGACTTTTTTTCCAAAAGACTTAAAAGATAGCATGTCTAATTCTCTCTCTCGCAGAAGTGGGATGTGCTGCGCTTGACTTGTCAGGCACCTAACGGCAGCACAATGAGTTTTCGCTAATAATTATGACAGAACAATAGTTGCTGTCAGAGCGTTCTACGAAGAAGTTTACCCTGTAGTTTTTGTTAATTCTTTTTATCTTTTTTAAAATATTTTTTTTGATATCTAGTCTTTTCACCAAAACTTAAAAACCAATCTACAAATCTTTGGACAAAAGACAAAGTCTTGGTTGAATTTCCTCCCCAGTTGCCTCTGCCGGTGAAAATAGTGTAAAGTATTCACTGAAAGAAGCTTTTAAGATCAATTAAAGAATGCAGCGTTGTCGCGTTCTTGAGATTGCATAATGCACTGGGAGAGGAAGGCTGGAAGCAAACGATTTATTGAAAGTCATTTAGAAGCGGAAATGTTCTTCTCAGTATCGATCCAGAACACCTTTCTTAACTTCAAATATTGATGATGCCCTCTCTGCTGAGCTTGGCTAGAGCTCCGAAAGTGTGTAGTATGTACTGTATATTTACCGCCTGTAGCTTTGTTTGATATAACTTTTCTCCTAACTTCCTGAGGAGTCACTAAGGCACTGCATTGAATGTCATTTCATAAACTGTGTCATGGGAAAGCTGAAACTGGCGGAGTCTATCCTCCCTAGATTACAGAACGCATGCTGGGTAAGCAGGTTTCATCGAAACCACTTGCCATAGCTGGCATAAGTTTGTAAGAAAGTCAGGCAAATCAACGCAAGACCACAGTTTATACCCTCATCCAAACATCTTGTACAGGAATGGGGTCGAGACCAGTGTTAATTCCACGGGGAAAAAGCATCTCGAAGGGACGCTTAGCACCAGCGTAGACAACGCGCGTCTTGCAAGACTGGCAGCCAGACAGCAGAACATGTGCTGCAGTCCTGCCCACTTTATGAGGCACTCGGAAAGAGGATCTGGCCTGACCCCACCCCAGTAGCCAAGAAGCTCTACACCAGCTTGTACGACCTGCAGCAGCCTACTGCTGCCTTCATTTCTGAGCTGTCCGTCTGACGAACGCACGGAAAAGCGAATACTTCAAATCACGAGTCCGACATTTTTATTTTTATAAATCACATCAAAGCGTTTTTCTTTTTCCTACCATTGTTAAATTGGATAATAGTTATGACAGTGTTGCAAACGGTGGAACTGGAAAGAGTCTTCAACTATATTCACTTTACTGTATACTGTATTTCCATTTTAAATTGGGTGATATCTATGCTTGCTAAAATATCTAGCTGATCTGCTATATTGTCCTTTACTTAAAGCTTAAAAGGCATACAGTGATAGAGTACGGCATCCTAAACTTGGAAATATGAAATGTTGTTTTGGACGCTCCACAGTTAAACAGCCCATGGGTTAGACAGACTGTGTACTCAGTATAACTCATCAAATCTAGGAATACCTGTGAGACTGTAAGGACACACTAGATTAGGTGTGTGGCTGGGTTTGTTTTTTAACCACGTCACCATACAGACAGCCGGCAACATTCCAACTTTAGAGGGTTGTTTTCTATAATCATCTATCTGAAGCGTACAGTTTGCTATACTAAGAGCTCGTCATGGCCGAAGACAATCCCAAGAGAACACTTCACAAGATAACAACACTTAAATTTTATTGAACGCCTTGGCACGTAGATTGCATCAGTGTCTAACGAAGCTATTGGCCTGGGCCAACTTTCAAGAAGACATGAAATATTTGCCGTGTATTGATCCTGGGTGTCGTCATGCTATTGGAATCTGCGCCCGCATTGATCCTGACCTGGGTCATGTTGAATTTGCCTCCCCTTTATCGGCGATTGTGTCATGCTTATCACATACATGAGCACATGTACATGCATACATGCACAGATGTGTGCATGAACAGGCGTTTTTATGTGTGTCTACATGCACAAGAGCGCGTGCATACACACATTCTCTCTCTCTTCCTCCATCCCTCTCTCTCTCGCGCGCGCTCCCCCCTTCCCCTCCCTCTCTCTCTTTGTCATACATACACACACACGCTCGCGTGCGCGCGCGCTGGAAAACATAAATAAAATCTATTTAAACCAAAACACACACGCATACACACAAGCGCGCGAGCATACACACAAGCGCGCGTGCACACACACACACGCATACACACACAGCCGCGTGCACACACACACACACACACACACACACACACACACACACCACTCACTCCTCTCTGTTTTTCTCTCGTCCTGAAGCGTTTGTACACACAAGTGCGCGCGCGCGCGCACACACACACACACATACACACATAACACACACATATCCCCGTCACTAACTACACACTTTCTTTTTTTTCCCCGGTATTTTTTCTCCTCTTCAAACAACGTTTTTTGTCGATTAGTCCAGTGAAAGATGCATCGTGCAGCGCGGATAAGTGACAGCACCTGCACAGACCTTGAATTAATGCATGCGGCATCACTCTGCACTGCCCTGCACCTACTACTGACTGACATCACAACTCAGCAGTGGAATGCACTTGTGGTAATGTACTTGTGGAAACATCAAAGAGGTTGCAGGTTTGAAATTTCTCACAGTTTTGATTTTTATCATTCATCAGCTAAAAGCTCCATTTATTTTTTAATGGACTGTGCTGCTCTTTTGTCGCGGCAACGTCTTTTCCCCTTGGGAGAGCAGCCTGAATTAAATGCGGAGAAATTATGCTGTGACTCATGAAAGTGGGAAAAAAACA
>CM060321.1:40932125-40954625 GCA_030674155.1 Stramonita haemastoma
CCCCCCCCCCCCCCCAAACCCCCCCCCCCCCCCCCTTCCCCCCCCCCCCCTTTTTTTTTTTTTTTTTTCCCCCAAAAAACCAAAAAAAACCCCCCCAAAAAAAAAACCCCCCTTTTTCCCGGAAAATTTTTTTTTTTTAAAAACCCCCCCCAAAAAAAAAAAAGGGGAAACCCCCCCCTTTTTTTTTTTAAAAACCCCCCCCCCCCCCTTTTTTTTCCCCCCCCCCCCCCCCCCTTTTTTTTAAAAAAATTATAAAACAAAAAATTTTTTTTTTTTTTTTTCCCCCCCCCCCCAAAAAATTTTTTTTTTTTTTTAAATTTTTTTAAAAAACCCTTTTTTTAAAAAAAAAATTTCCCAAAAAAAAAAAAAATTTTTTAACTCCCCCCCCCAACCCCCCGGGGGCCCCCAAAAATTTAAAAAAAAAACCCCAAAAAAATTTTTAAAAAAATTAAAAAAAAAAAAAATTTTTAAAAAAAAATTTGGGTTTTAAATTTTTTTTTTTTTTCCCTTTTTTTAATTCCCCAAAAAATTTTTTTAAAAAAACCCCCCCCCCCCCCCCCCCCAAAAAAAAAAAAAGGTTTCCTTTGCCAAACCCCCCCCCCCCCCCAAAATTCCCCCCCCTTTTTTTTAAAAAAATGGGGGGGGGGGCCCCAACCCCCCCCCCCCCTTTTCCCCCCCCGGGGGCCTTTTCCCGGGGGGGGCCCCCCGGGGGGTTTTTTAAAAAAAAATGGGGGGAAAAAAAAAACCCCCCTTTCCCCCCCCTTTAAAAAAAAAGGGGGAAAAAGGGGGTTTTAAAAAAAGGGGGAAAAAAAGGGAAAAAAAAAATTTCCCCCCCCCCCCCGGGGGCCCCCCCCCCCCGGGCCCCCCCCCCCCCCCCCCCTTTTTTCCCCCCCCCTTTCCCCTTTTTTAACCCCCTCCCTTTTTTTTTGGTTTTTCCCCCCCCCCCCCCCCCTTCCCCCCCCCCTTTTTCCCCCCCAAACCCCCAAAACCCTTTCCCCCCCCCCCCCCCCTTTTTTTTTTTTTCCCCCCCCCCCCCTTTTTTTTTTTCCCCCCCCTTTTTGTTTTTTTTTCCCCCTCCCTTTTTCCCCTTTTTTTTTACCCTTTTTTTTTTTTTTTCCCCCCCCCCCCCAAAATTTTCCCCCTTTTTTTTTCCCCTCTCCCTAAAAAAAAAGGGGGGGGGGTTTGGGGGGGGTTTTTTTTAAAAAAATTTTTAAAAAAAAAAAAAAAAACCCCCCTTTTTTTAAAAAATTTTTTTTTTTCCCCCCCCTTTTTCCCTTAAAAAAAAAAAACCCCCCAAAACCCCCCCCCCAAAAAAAACCCCCCAAACCCCCCCTCCCCCCCCTTTTTAAAAAAAAAATTCCCCCAAACCCCCCCCCCCCCCTTTTTTTAAAAAAAAAAACCCCCCCCCCCCCCCCCCCCCCCCCCCCCCCCCCCCCCCCCCCCCCCCCCCCCCCCCTTTTTTTTTTTTAAAAAAAAAAAAAAAAAAAAATTTAATTTTTTTTTTTTTTTTTTCCCCCCCAAAAAAAAAAAAAAAAAAAATTTTTTAAAATTTTTTTTTTTAAAAATTTTTTTTTTTTGTTTTTTTAAAAAAAAATTTTTTAAATTTTTTTTTGGGTTTTTTTAAAAAAACCCCCCAAAGGGAACCCCCCCTTTTTTTTTTAAAAAAATTTCCTTTCCGGGCCAAAAGGGAAAAAAATTTTTTTCCCCCCCAAAAAAAAAACCCCCCCCAAAAAAACCAGGGGAAAAAACCCCCCAAAAAATTTTTTCCCCCCCCAAAAACCAAAATTTTTTTGGGGGGGTTTTTTGCCCCCCCCCGGGGGGGGAAAATTTTGGGGGGGTTTTTTTTCCCCCCAAAATTTTTTTTGGGGGGAACGGTTTTTTTTTTTTAAAGGTTTTTTTTAAAATTTTTTTAAAAATCCCCCCCCCTTTTTAAAAAAACCCAAAAAAACCCTTTTTTTTTTTTTCCCCCCCCCTTTTTCCCCCCCCCCCCCCCCCCCCCCCCCAAACAAAAAAAAAAAAACCCCCCCCCAAAAACCCCAAAAAATTTGGGAAAGGTTAAAAGGGGAAGGAAAACCTTTTTTTTAAAAAAAAAAAACCCCCCCCCGGGGGGGGGTTTTTTCCCCCGGGGGCCCCCGAAACCCCCCTTTTCTCTTTTCCCCTCTCCCTCCCCCCTCAAAATTTTAAAATTTTTTGGTTGTTTATTTGATTTTTATTAGAGTTTTTTATTTTATTATTTTTATAAAATTTTTTTTTTTTTTTTTTGTTTTTTTTTTTGGGGGGTTTGGGGGGAAAAGGTTGTTACCCGGGGGTTTGCATTTAGGCAAAAACAAAAACAAGAAAAAGAGAAAAAAAGAAAAAGACAAAAACCCCCCCTTTAAAAAAAAAAAATTTTTTTAACCCCCCCCCCCCCAAAAAAAAAACGGGTTTTTCCCCCTTTTTCCCCCTTTTTATTTGTTTTTTTTTTTCCCCCCTTTTAAAAAAAATTTTAATTAAAAATTTTTTTTTTTTTTTTTTTTTTTTTTTTAAAGGGCAAAATTATTTAAAAAAAAAAGGGGGGGGGTTTTTTCCCCCCCAAAAAACCCCCCCCCCCCCCCAAAAAAAAAAAAAAAAAAGAAAAAAAAAAAAATTTCCCTTTTTTTTCCCCCAATGGGGGAAAAATTTTTTTTTTTTTAAAGGAAAAAAAGGGGAAAAAGGGGGAAAAAAACCCCCTTTAAAAACCCCCCCCCCTTTTTTTTTAAAAAAAAAAAAAACCCCAAAAAAAAGGTTTGTTTTTTCCTTTTTCCCCATTTTTTTTTAAAAAAAAAAAAATAAAAAAAAAAAAGGGGGGGGGGCCCCCCGGGGGGGAAAAAAAATTAAAAAAAAATTTTTTTTTTTAAAAAAAAGGGCTTTTTAAAAAAAACCCAAAAAAAAAAATTTAAAAAAAAAAAAAAAAAAAAAAAAAAAAAAAAAAAATTTAAAAAAAATTTTTTTGGCCAAAAATTTTTTTTTTTAAAAATTTCCCCCGTTTTTTTTTTTAAAAAAAAATTTTTTTAAAAAATTAAAAAAAAAAAATTTTTTTAAAAAATTTTTTTTCCTTCAAAGGTTTTTTAAAAGGGGGGGGGGGGGAAAAAAAAGGTTTTTTTTTAAAAAATTTTTTCCGCCCCTTTTAAAATTTTAAAATTTAAAATTTTTTTTTTTTTTTGGGGGGCTTTTTTTTTTTTTTTTTTAAAAGGCCTTTTTTTTTGGGGTTTTTCCCCCCCCCCCCTTTTACAAGGGATAAAAACCCCCCTTTTTTTTTCCCCCAAAAAAAATTTTTTTAAAATTTTAAAAAGGTTTTTTAAAAAACCCCCCCCTTTTAAACCCCAAATTTTTTAAAAATTTTTTGGAAACCCAAAAAAATTTAAAAAACCCCCAAAAACCTTAAAAAAAGGGGGTTTTGGGGTTTTAAAAGGGGGGGGGGTTTTTTAAATTGAAAAAAAACCCCCCCGGGAAAAAAAAGGGGTTTTTTTAAAAACCCCCTTTTTAAATTTAAAAAAGGGCCCCCCCCCCCCCCCAAAAAAAAAAAAAAGGGGGGAAACCCCCCCAAAAAATTTTTTGGGGTTTTTTCCCCCCGGGGGGGGGGAAAAATTTAAAGGGGGGTTTTTTTTTTAAAAAAAAAAAGGGTTTTTTTTCCTTTTTTTTGGTTTTGGAAATTTTTTCCCAAAAAATTTTTTTTTTTTTCCCCCTTTTTTTTTTTTTTTTTTGGGGGTTTAAAAAAAAATAAAAATTTTTTCCCTTTTTTTTTTTTTTGGGAAAGAAAAAAAAAAAAAATTTTTTTTTTTTTTTCCCCCCCCCTTTTTTTTCCCCCCCCCCCCCAAAAACCCCCCCCGGGCCAAAAAAAAATTTTTTTTTTGGTTTTTTTTTTTTTAAATTTTTTTTTTTTTTTAAAAAAAAAAAAAAAATTTTTTAAAAAAACCCTTCAAACCCGGGGGGTTTTTTAAAAAACCCCCCCCAAAAAAAAAATTTTAAAACCATTTAAAAAACCCCCCCCCCCCCCCCCCCCCCCCCCCCCCCCCCCCCCCCCCAAAAAAACCCTTTTTAAAAAAAAATTTCCCTTTTTTTCCCCCCCCCCCCCCCCCCCCCCCCAAAAAAAACCCAAAAAAAACCCCCCCCAAAAAAAAAAAAACCAAACAAAACACCCCCCCCCCCCCAAAAAACCCCCCCCCCCCCCCCCCCCCCCCAAAAAAAAACCCCCCCCCCCCAAAAAACCCCCCCCCCCCCCCCAACCCCCCCCCCCCCCCCCCCCCCCCCCCCCCCCCCCAAAAAAAAACCCCCCCCCCCCCCCAAAAAAAAAAACCCCCCCAAAAAAAAAACCCCCCCCCCCACCCCAACCCCCCCCCCCCCCCCCCCCAAAAAAAAACCCCCCCCCCCCCCCCCCCAACCCCCCCCCCCCCCCCACCCCCCCCCCCCCCCCCCCCCAAAAAAACAAAAAACCCCCCCCCCCCCCCAAAAAAAAAAAAAAACCCCCCCCCCCCCCCCCCCAAAAACCCCCCCCCCCCCCCCCCCCCCCAAAAAAAAAAACCCCCCCCCCCAAAAACCCCCCCCCCAAAAAACCCCCCCCCCCCCCCCCAAAAACCCCCCCCACCCCCCCCCCCCCCCCCCCCCAAAAAAAAAAAACCCCCCAAAAAAAAAAAAAAAAAAAAAAACCAAAAAAAAAAAAAAATTTTTTTAAAAAAAAAAAAACCCAAAAAAAACCCCCAAAAAAAAAACCCCCCCTTTTTTTAAAAAAACCAAAATTTAAAAAAAAAAACCCAAACCCCCCCCCAAAAAAAAAACCCCCCCCCCCCCCCCCAAAAAAAATTTTTTTTCCCCCCCAAAAAAAAAATTTTAAATTAAAATTCCCCAAAATTTTAAAAAAAAAAATTTTTAAAAAAAATTTTTTTTTTTATCTCTTCCTCCATCCCTCTCTCTCTCGCGCGCGCTCCCCCTTCCCCTCCCTCTCTCTCTTTGTCATACATACACACACACGCTCGCGTGCGCGCGCGCTGGAAAACATAAATAAAATCTATTTAAACCAAACACACCATACACACAAGCGCGCGTGCACACACACACACCCCATACACACAAGCGCGCGTGCACACACACACACACACACACACACCACAACACACCTCACACACACACACACACACACACACACACACACACACACTCACTCCTCTCTGTTTTTCTCTCGTCCTGAAGCGTTTGTACACACAAGTGCGCGCGCGCGCGCACACAACACACACATACACACATACACACACATATCCCTGTCACTAACTACACACTTTCTTTTTTTCCCCGGTATTTTTTCTCCTCTTCAAACAACGTTTTTTGTCGATTAGTCCAGTGAAAGATGCATCGTGCAGCGCGGATAAGACAGCACCTGCACAGACCTTGAATTAATGCATGCGGCATCACTCTGCACTTCCCTGCACCTACTACTGACTGACATCACAACTCACAGTGGAATGCACTTGTGGTAATGTACTTGTGGAAACATCAAAGAGGTTGCAGGTTTGAAATTTCTCACAGTTTTGATTTTTATCGTTCATCAGCTAAAAGCTCCATTTATTTTTTAATGGACTGTGCTGCTCTTTTGTCGCGGCAACGTCTTTTCCCCTTGGGAGAGCAGCCTGAATTAAATGCGGAGAAATTATGCTGTGACTCATGAAAGTGGGAAAAAAACACGTGATAATTCAGTATACGCACGATATTATGTCATACCATCATAAATACAATACAATACAATACAATACAATACATACAATACTAAGTACATACAATACATGCAATACAATCGTACAATACACGCAAAGACATTTTCCCTCACCATGAAAATTCTGTTGAGACTGGACAGACAACAACGTGGTGTGTCCCTCATTTCCACATCTAATTATCATTGTGTTATCCAAGGTATCTATCTGCCCCTTCCCCAGCTAAGCTTTGTCAGTGTTAACTTTGTCGTTGTTGTGGCGTCTTTCCCATCTTTGCACCATGAAGGTCACCCACAGCAGGCGCTCTGTCTCCCCCATCCCCACCTGGGAGTCACTGTGAAATCCTTAAATACACACTCTGGATGCAAAGTTGGCGTGCACGTTTGTTGTCGAGCACCTCACTGTAGGGCAGCTACACTCCAGCTTCAGATGAATTTTTGGATTATTAATTGAAGAGGTCATAGTGTCAGGCTAAGAACTAGTCATGTCTGAAGACAATCCCAAATTTTTCCCGAAGCTGAAAAACGCTACCTAATAGGCAAAATGTCGCATACGCAAAGTCTCACCATTAGTATACCTCGAGCTTTGGCTGAAAAATCGGATTAAAAATTCACACATTTTGAAAGTATAACCGCAGTTTCAATAATGTAACCCTTGCCCTTGGCGCTTTGCTTACAATCAAAATGAAGAAAGTTGTAAACTGCTAGCCAGAATATTCAATCAGTTTCGTCCTCCATCCTGGATGTTCAGTCTTCAGTAGCTTGTAGTCTGCTGCTTCTTAGCTCCTTTATCTCTGAAGCGTGGGGGGTTTAGGCCGTAATCGCCCTGATTTCAACTGACCGGTCTGTCATAAGACGTTATCTGTGCAGGGTAGGGTCCAGTGTGTGGGTAATGGAAGCTGACTTTCCAGCTGTAGATAACAACTCCGATTCTTCTCCTGCCTCACCACAGATAACGAATCTTATGGAATTTGGAGGTAACAGGTTTGGTCACTTTTCAGTTGTTTGTCAGAAGTGTGGCAAGATGGTGATGCTATGGACAGCTTGATGCCTGTTTTACTTCTGAAATATTACCTATATTGTTCAGAAGAAAAAAAGCAAGAAAAATAGACCCGAAACTAAAGTTGCTTTGTTTTCTCACGTATTTCTCTATTAAAAACTATTCATGTATTTACATGATGCTGCTCCTCAGTAGCCTATTTTCTATTTTGCCAATGTCGGTGGTTTTTACTCATTTTGTTGCTTTTTTTCGTGTTCAAGCTTTCCTGTTTTAGGTTTTAATCAGTTCTTGATGTATTGATTTCTTCATTATCATTCCTCCAGACACAAACACCTTTATTTATGTGGACGTCTGACTGTATCTCTCTTTAAACGCGTCATTTGTTTTCCCTGCCTTTTGTATCTCTACTGTCTCTTTATTCCATATTTTATGTCTCATGGAATGATACATATTTTATTCAATACCCCCTCCCCTCGAAAAAAATATTTTATTGGATCTCATAAATGGGCGCTTTCTTCTAGAATTTTCTATTGTTTGCTTTTTGATTGATTCATTGATGGACTGATTACTATCTAAACCTCTATCTAATCTAACCTAATCTAATCTGTCAGTCTGTCTTTCTGTCTGCCTGCCTGCCTGCCTGCCTGCCTGCCTGTCTTTCTGTCTGTCTGTCTGCCTGCCTGCCTGCCTGCATATCTGTATGTCTGTCTGTATAATATATATATATATATATATATATATATATATATATATATATATATATACATATATATACATATATATAATATGTATATATTATATATATATAATAATATATATAATATAATATATATATATATATATATAATATATATATATCACAGACACATAGAGACAGACAAACACACAGAGAGACAGAAAGAAGGACGGAGATCCAAGAATACACAATTCATTATAGTAGTTTTTAGTTGCAAATCTTCATCATAATCTGTTACTAATATTTGCTGCATCACCGAACAAGAAAAAAGAACAGAAAGAAAGAAAAAAAAACGAAGGGATAAAACCAGTATCGTAAAATAAGCACACATTCTGTTACCGGAAGACGGGGAATTTACTTTTTTTGTATCCCAAAGTGTCAGCTTGTAATAGCTGGCTGAACGACCTTCAGCTTTTCTTTCTCTCTTTCCGTCTTTCTTTCTTTCTCACATTCCTTCTCTCTTTCTCTCCTTCTTTGTCTCTTTTATTCTTTCTTTTCTTTCTTTCCCTCTTTTTCTTTTATCAGACATCTCCTAGCTAAAGGGGGCGGGTAATCCTCTCGCTGGCTCTTCCGCTTCCTAATAACCTCTTTGCACAGCTGTAGAGTGAATGAAGAAAAGAGGATTTTGCCTCCTCTCTCTCTCTCTCTCTCTCCTCTCTCCTCTCTCTCTCTCTCTCTCTCTCTCTCTCTCTCTCTCTCTCTCTCTCTCTCTCTCTCATCTCTTCTCTCTCTCTGTGTGTCTCCTCTCTTCTCTCCTCTCTCTGTCTGTCTCTCTCTCTCTGTCTCTCTCTCTGCTGTCTGTCTGTCTGTCTGTCTGTTTCTCGTCTCTCTCTCTCTCTCTCTCTCTCTCTCTCTCTCTCTCCTCTCTCTCTCTCTCTCTCTCTCCTCTCTCTCTCTCTCTCTCTCTCCGCCTGGTGAGTTGGAGGCTATGGATTTAAAAAATCTGTACTGTCACTTTCCATCATACTGTATGGTGTTAATGAACAGACGCTATTGCTGAGCGGATAGAGTATTAAGCTTTTATTCCTGGGGCTTCTCGAGACTTTCGGTTCAAATCTGGGCAGGACTGTCTACTGAATTAAGTGTGGATCTTTGTTTGGGGGCTAGTTTTTGGTCTTTTTTTCGGATTGTAGCTACCTTAAAATGGGCAAAAGTGGTCACATACACAAAATTTCACCTTTGGTAAACTACGGAGCTCAAGTAGAGGAACGCAAAAGCACAAACAAACAAAACCCAACAGCATCAGCAACAACAGTCATGACACAAAACGTGTTCAGAATGTACTGATGTATATTTATAACCAAGAAGTGGACCAAAACAAATAACCAGATAGACTTTCAGTACTATGGTTTGATTGTCAGAAGGAGCTCTGCCAACAATTACCATGAAGTCTTGAACCAAAAGTAAACTATTGGACACACAAGAAATATTAACCGATTATGAAACAGAACTTTTGTAACAAAAAGAAAAAAAAAGTAATTGGAACAAAGAAGTGGAGAAAAAGGACTCTCGTAAGTGTCACCATTATTGTCAGAAAGCTACCACCAACTCCATGATGGAATCTGTCAACACAACCAGATCACATTGTTGTACAACACATAAACACTACCAAGACAGAATATTAAAAGAATCTTGATAACACATGACCAATCTGAAGAAAAAACAACAACAACAAACACAGCGCGCACTACTAAGCTGTCAGAGACACTGGTATCAGCTGACAGAATGAATAGGAGCAGAAGTAAAGTTTTGATATTTACGAGGAGATTCTGAAATCTATGGGTAGCAGTGAGGAGTCTTCTCTTTGGTAGGGGATTAGTGCATCGATTCTTCACCAGACTCCTGGATCCCCTGCTCTTAAGTTCATGTTAGACTGTCACACTCCTCCTCTTTGAACTCTGCAACATGAAGGGCCTTCAACTTCTTTCCCCAGCTCTACGGCAGCTGTCGTTTCCTGGCCTAGTATAGTGCAGTGTAGTGTCGTGCTGTGCAGTGTAGTATAGCGCGGTGTAGTCAATGGGAGAAGGGGTTTGTGACGCCCTGTAGGCCTACTGTTAGGTCTACAGCATTAGTCCATTCAGAAATGTGCGTGCCTCTGTCTGTATGTCTCTGTCAGTCTGTGTGTCTGTCTCTGTGTGTCTGTATGTCTGTGTGTCTGTGTGTCTGTGTGTGTGTGTGTGTGTGTGTCTCTCTCTCTCTCTCTCTCTCTCTCTCTCTCTCTCTCTCTCTCTCTCTCTCTCTCTCTCTCTCTCTCTCTCTCTCTCTCTCCTCATTAATTTTACATTGATTATAAAAGCCAAAAAAAAATTAGCATAACCAAAATTTGATCCAGCCAAACAAGTATTGCGTCAATGTTTTATTTTGTTTTTGTCACATTTCCCCGGTATGAAAGACTGCAAAAAAAGATCCCATAGTCAGAAAAAGTAACATTGTCGTTATCGATGAAAGTGTATGACCGAAAACCCCCACGAAAAGAATACACGGACTTATTTGTGTCTACATCATTAGTGTAGTGTTTTTTTTCTACTCTCCTAATCTAATTCTAATCTTTGTGTTTTATAGCCCTGCCAACCGCATGCTGTGTTTTACTTTTAATAAAGAAAATTACTGACCGCCCTGAAAAAATTCATTGTTTTAATGTACTGAAAAATGAAACTTAAATTGTATACCCCTTTTAGAGGTAAAACAACTACTTTTGATTGATCTAGTATCGTATGTTTATCAACATTCATAAATTGGGTTTTTAAAAAAAGCCTTACGGGAGTTGGAAGAAAGAGTAACTGGCTGGAAAAAAAGGAAACAACGTCAACAATCCTCTATAAAAAATAACTTTCTTTATAAAGGAAAATTGGTAGTTAATCAGAATTGAACATCAACCCCTATGTCTTGCATGTCTACCAGCAGGTGATTCCGCTTTCCCAGGCAAGTAAGGCCTAGTCAGTCAGAAAAGCTGTTCCCTTCCTTCCCACCCTTCCCACACCCTGGCCCCACTCGCACTCTGCACCTGGACTGCCTGTGTTCCTGTGAAGTGGCCTTGTTGTTGGGCCAGCCTGCCTACACCCCCTTTCAACTTCTTTGTCGGTGTTTCAAGGAAACAGAGGAACATTGGGAAATAGCCTGCCCTTTTGGAACAAAGCTGTCTTTTTGTCCAGAACAGTTTTAAAGGAAAACGAGCAAAGGTAACGAACGAAGCTGTGGTCATAGGGAAATGAAGGTGGGGTGGAGTGGGATGGGGTAGGAAGTGTTTATTTCTCTTGTTTGGGAGTTTAGTAGATCTGGTTATTTCGGTGCCTCTCACACGAAAAGAAAATGTGATCCTAGTGAGTAAGCTCTAGACTGCTGAGATCCTGGCATAGGCACAAGATCGACACTATTAGAGAGAGCGGGTATTCTCGTAGGGCAGCTACGAGAAGAAAGCTCTCCTCCTCCTCCCCCCCAAAAAAAAACAACAAAACAAACAAAACCTTGATTAAAGGGACTGACGTAGTGTAGTGTAACTCTAGACACCTTACAAGTGTGATCATAAATGTGCACGAAAAGTGATAGATGGTGATGATTCAGTGCAGTCCCCATATCGGATGGCTCCATTGGGACTGTGACACAACCAAACCAAAACCACACCACGATCGATTCTAGACATGTTTCTAGCTTGTAACGCAAATCCACACCCAACAGATATAAAATAATGATCAGAGGAATACCACCAGCCAAAGTGTCTTCCAAAAGAGGTTCTCCAGTTGGGAAAAACCCAGAGGGGTTTAGTATTCATCTTTACGACAAGTTCGCCTGCAGCAACCCGCCTTTTTCCTCAATACAGGGAATTGCCCCCAGTTAAAAGGTACCTCCTCAGGCAAAAACAGAGACTCCCAGCGCTGCAAATCCTTGCACCTGTTGCGTGTGTGTTCATTTGAAGTGGCCTGGCCTTGTTGATGGCGACAAGTCAGCTACGCCTTCTTTCAGCCCTTTTGTGGCTGTGTGAAAAAGGAACTTCCCTCCGTCCCTGGGAACAGCCGAAGGAGACGAACGCCAAAAGAAAGACGAAGAAAACTGGCTCTTTTCAGGCCAAAGACTTACGAGGCGTTGTCTGATGTCCTGTAGCTGGTGAGAATGACCTCAGCCTGTGATTTAGGAACCTTCTGCACTGATTTGGAACCCTACCGGGGGGGGGGGGGAGAGAAACGTATACGGTAAACTTTGCAGCGGCAAGCAAAGAGGGCTTACGCGTTAAGGTTGGCAAGTCAGAGTCAAGTGTAAATGGAGATGGATTTAGCCAGCTTAAGGGAGAAGTACAGTCACATTTCTGAAACTAGGCCGAAGACCAATGAAAAGAGTTCCTCTTTTTTTTGTTTTGAGGGGGGGGGGGGGTAGGTCATGGAAGGGCATCACCCCACGCTGGGATTATCGTTTATGGTCTGTTACAATCTAGAATTTTGAAGGATAAGCAAGTTTAAAATCATGAAGGGTCGCACAGTACATAGATTGTATAAATATCTGCGTGCAAGCAAGCAATTCCACCCAAAGACAGAGAGAAAGGTAGACAGACAGAAAGGCAGAGCGACAGGGACAGACAGAGAGGCCTGCTAGAAAAAAAAAGCAAGAAGATGGAGCCGAAAAAGAGCAATAGAAAAACCCAACAAAAAAACCCAACCAACTTCCAATGCAAGATATTCAATGATCCTGTAATGACAGCAGAGGAAATGTAGCAGGGTGGTGGGAGTGTGAAAGCTGATAGGGGTGGATTAGCACCCTGTCTGCCTGTCGTGCCCATAGCCGTCATAAGAGCTTGACGCCCGTCCCCGCCATGTTATTACCTTTGGTGTGCTTTCCAAAGAGACCATAATCGTTGCATTATAGGCCTTCAACTTTACCCCTCTTTCTTTTTGAAAAGTCAGAGACAAGCGATTTTCTCCTCTCTCTCTCTCCTCTCTCTCTTCCTCTCTCTCTCTCTCTCTCTCCTCTCCTCTCTCTCTCTCTCTCTCTCTCATCTCTCTCTCTCTCTCTCTCTCTCTCCTTCTCTGCCCTTCTGTCTCTCTTCCCGTCTTCTGTCCGTCTCTCTCTCTCTCTCTCTCCTCTCTCTCTCTCTTCTCTCTCTCTCTCTCTCTCCTGCTCTCTCTCTCTCTCTCTCTCTCCTGTTCATATTTACCCGTCTTTCTTTAGTCAGAGACAAGCGATTTCTCTGTCTCTCTCTCTGTCTCGCTCTGTCTGTCTGTCTGTCTGTCTGTCTGTCTGTCTGTCTTCTCTGTCTCTCTCTCTCAGTCTCTCTCTCTCTCATCTCTCTCTCTCTCCTCATCTCTCTCTCTCTCTCTCTCTCTGTCAATATGTCTGTCTCTCTCAGTGTGGACTCCAAAGGAGATTACAATTACAGTTCCGTGAAATATAGAAATCCATCACGTGGCAAAAAAAAAATCCCCCCCCCCCACCAACTTGTTTGGTGAACAAAAGTGGTTACGTTGCATAAATATTATGTCAACAAACAAAGACATGGTATTATAAGGATTGTATCAAGACGATGGGATTTGGTAAGGCTAGACGGCTGTAAGGACAGGCCTCACCTGCACGTGAATGCGGCGACTGGGTTATAATCGGATTTCCTGAAGGGCGCTTGTTGGGTGGTTTGCACCCGAGGTGGGGCCACAGGCGTTGATTCTGTTCTTCTGTGTCATGTCTGTCTGTCTGTCTGTCTGTCTTGTCTGTCTGTCTGTCTGTCTGTCTATCTCGTCCTCTCTTCTTCTGTCTCTCGTCTTCTGTCTGTCTCTCTCTCTCTCTCTCTCTCTCCTCTCTCTCTCTCTCTCTCTCTCTCTCTCTCCACACTCCACCACACACACACACACAACAACCAAATCACCAGAAGAAAAGCTAATTCCCTGATATAGTTTCAAGGACACACAATGGTACATCGAGGTCTAGAGGTAATGCACCTACATAGAAAGTAAAAATGCGGGTCGGAAGTGACGTGGTGTTTGATCCCCGTTTAGGCCCAAAACTTTCCCCCTATCCATTAGACCATAAGTGGTGGTCTTGGTGCTAGTGTATAGGATGAGACAATAAACCGAGGTTTTGTGTGTTACAAAAAAATATTTAGCGCACATAAAAGAACCCATGGCAACAAGAGGGTTGCCCCTGGCAAAATTCTGTAGAAAAAGCAACTCTGATAGGGAAAAACACAGTTTCAAATAGGAAAAGAAAAGAAAAATAATGGGTGGCACTGCTCTTGTAGCGACACGCTCTTCCCCGGGGAGAGCAACCCGAATTTCACGCAGAGAAATCTGCCGTGACTTAAAGCTGTGTAAAAACAAAAGTAAAAAAAAAAAAGAACAAAAATCTGATTCGGCGAAAAAAATTTGGATGTGTCATCATGGTAGACACCTGTTAATTCCAGCAGTATTTGTTCCAACAGAAACATAAGGCGTACCATTTCCTCCACCTGTCCGCAAGAGATTGATGACCACCAGCACACCTTTTGGTCTACCCTTTGTCCAACCCACCCGTGGCTTACTTGACCGTAGTAGAATGTAGCCTGAGCTAGATTTGTCTTCGTGTGTTAAGGGACAAGAATGGGTGGATGGGTGGGTGGGATTGGGGCCATCTTTGGTGTCTTCTTTGACATACCACGACATAGAAGAGGCAGTTTTGTCTGTCACGGAATGTAATTATCCTCATGATAGATAATTACTCCAATATAGAATGATTATACCCTGGTCACTGACCTCTCCTTTAGCATACCTCACAGGAGGAGCAGCTGAAAAAGACATGATAGGTAATTGCCTCGGTGATAAAGAGATCATAGACCCATGGTGTCCTGCAACTGTATGACAAAAAGCTATGGCAGACTTACACAGCCAAGTCTTTTGTATCATCACCTCGTTGTCAGGCTCCTCTCTCTCTCTCTCTCTCTCTCTCTCTCTCCTCTCTCTCTCTCTCTCTCTCTCTCTCTCTCTCTCTCTCTCTCTCTCTCTCTCTCTCTCTCTCTCTCTCTCTCTCTCCTCCTCTCTCCCTCCCTCCCCCCTCCTCTCTCTGTCTCCCTCTCTCTCTGTCTCTTCACTGTCTCTCTGACTGTCTCTGTCTCTGTCCTCCAAGCCCCTCCCCCCCTCTCTCTCTCTTCTCCTCTCTCACTTCCTCTGTCTCTCCTCACCCCCCCCCTCTCTCTCTCCTCTCTCTCTCTCTCTCTCTCTCTCTTCTCTCTCTCTCTCTCTCCTCTCTCTCTCTCTCTCTCTCTCTCCTCTCTCTCTCCTCTCTCTCTCTCTCTCTCCTCTCTCTCTCTCTCTGTGCTGATGGCCTGGAGGGGGTGTTGGAAGGGGACGTGGAGTGGTTCTCATTTGTCAGGGGGCCCTGTCAGGGAGGGGTGAGGACAAAGGCTGTCAGGTAGCGGCGCTAACTGTTCCCAGGCAGGGAGGTCAGGGAGGGTGGAGGTGGGACTCCCTCCGGGGGGGGGGGGAGGGAGCCTAACAAAATCATCATAATAACGGACACAGGGCAGGGGGCAACCAGCTCCCACCACCTAACCCTTTAGTATTGTGTCTGGCTGGCCAAGGGGGGATTTGTGTGAAGGCACGTTCAGCTTGTCTGATCACATTGCTTTCTTTTCTACCACTCTTCCCACCTATTTTATTGTGTGTGGTGCTATTTTTTTATATATAATCTACTCTCTTTTAGTGGGTATATTATATTTGAATGTGAAAAGAATGCACGTTGGAGAGAGAGAAAGAGACAGAGTGAGTGTGTGTGTAGAGAGAGAGAGAGAGAGAGAGAGAGAAGAGAAGAAGAAGAGAGAAGAAGAAGATGTGTGTGAGTAGAGTGAGTGAGTGAGTGAGTGAGTAAGTGAGTGGTGAGGTGAAGCGCAGACAGACAGACAAAGAAATTATCAAGACGTTGTTATTCCATTTTCTTTTTTCTCTTATTTGTGTTCCTTGCATCTAAACAAACATGACTTCGTACGAGTTTGTACATAACAACGCATACGTACCTGCCTTCGTTTTTGAAAGTGCTCACGTTTGACATTTTCTGTGTTGGTACAGGGTCCAGGTAGCGGATATATTATTATTCATGTGTCCCTCAGTGTCACTTTAACCTCATGTCCTCTTCATGCACTCTTTTACAGGCCTGTAAGTAGATTTCCCCATTGTCAAGTCCCTCACCCAGATGAATTCAAAGAGGGCTGGCTGACACTTGAGGTGTCATTCGCTGTGGTGTGAAGGTTGCAAATGGCATTACAACATGTGGTTTAAAACTTGGGTCGTTGCTTTTTCTCACTCTCTGCATGATGTTTCATTGATCATATGAAGCTGTTGCTCAGTAATTATATTCTAATAGTTTGCATGCGGTTTGGAAACTTTGGTCAATGGAATTAATACTAAACCCTGTTGCTGCAAAAGGATGAAGGCAGACCAGCCTGGAGAAAGCTATCACTCAACATGTCTCTCGTTTCCCCCTGCACCTTCTTCCTAGCCCCCCCCCCCCCCCCCCCCCCACACACACACACCCTCACTCCTTCCTGACGCCATTGAGGTCAAGGGAGTAATGATGATGATGACTAAGCCACTAGCTGTTTTACGCCTTGAAATTGTAGTGGCTATAAATCAGCACTCCTCCATCCACGTCCCAGCTTTTACCATGCAAGTCTCTTGTGACGTTATCATTATTTTCTTCCCTGTTTACAAAGTTGTGATTTTGGTTCTGTATCAGTGTTGTCTTGTTTTCATCCCGGTTTCCAGCCAGAGCAGCAGTGTCACCTAGTCTCTGTGAACAATTCTCCAAGTCTTATTCAATCGGGTCTCTGCCCCATTATCACTCTACTTATCACCTCACCACCAGGGATCAACACCCACACAGAGGTCACGCCCTCCTGGCCTGTCTGATGGAGAAAAAAAGCGCACCTCTTAGCGTGGAGAGAGAGCCTTTGGATTCTGTGCCGGATGTTTCAAGTTCAAGAGAGGGGTACTGCATACAACGGGGTAGAGGAGGAAGACTAACAAGGCAGGTGTGAGCGGTAATGAAAGCTCTCCTGCCAAGCCTCTGTCCTGAGGGGACCATGGTTCATCATTTGACTCGAAAGGCTCGCACCCAGACCACCACTCACAGTCTAATGGTGGATGGAAAAGTTTGGGTTGAGTGAGGATCAAGCCCATGTTTCTTTACTTTCTTGATGGGTTTGTTACCTCTGGTCACTGATTCCTTGTATGGCAGTTGTTCTTAACGTTAATGGCTTTGTGTGTGATGACTGAGTATTGATGGCAGATATGTGGGCTGTGTATGGTGAAAGTGGAATGAAAGGATTGGTTATAGAAGCATCAGGATGTGCTAACAGCTGAGGCAGTCGAAAAATAAATAAACTAGATAAAAGAATGAAAAAATAGGCAAACACACACAAAAACTATCAAGGCAAACAAACAACAAAACTATCAGCACAAAGTAAACAACAAACGTCAGTAAAAGCCAAACAGAAGCTTTCATGATGTCCTATTATCACCACTGTACCTTATTATCAGTTGTCTGGACAAAACTCACTTTGCTCCCCAATATCAATGGAGCGACAGACCATGTTTACAAATCTAACAACCAGGACGGTCAGGGTGCAACAGATCCTGAAGGATCGTCTGTCACCAGAGACAGTCCTGTGAAGCGGCTTAAGGGGGTCAGGTTCTACCTAACCATTTGCAATAGGTCGTGTTCTGTCTCAAATGGACGGCTCGCATCCTCCAACCAATCAGCGTTTAGCTTGGAGCTTAGGGTCATGTTGCGAGCTAGATGGTGTTTGTCTTGTGTATGATTGAAGTCTTAGGACTCCGCGACTGCGACTTTAACACCCTTCCAACGTTTTCTTTTTTTCTTGATTTTTTTAATATAATTTTATTACTTTGTCACATCCACTGATCCAGATGAACTGTCAAGTCGAAAAGGATCGTATGTCACCGGCTTAGAGAAATCACCAGTGGTTTGGAGGGGGGGTTGATGATGTTCAAGAGGATCCAAATACAATCCCAGTAGTGGATGGATAACAAAGCAAATGTCCGTTGTCGTGAAACCCCCTATTGGGCTGCAGCCACGGGACATCACAGTGGAATGCCATTACTTCTTAGTCAGAAAAGAAGGATGTCTACATCAGGGGAAAATGTGGAAATGAACTGCTAAAGCATGACAAACGCAATAGCTGAGTGGACACAGCCTTGGACTCAAATCTTTATGGGCCCACAAAGTCATGAATTTGAATAATTATGGGCAGCGGCGTCTGGTAAGAGTTGATAAGAAAGGGATTTTTATTATCATCTTCTGGGTCAACTTAAAGAACAGATCAGCCAGTCTATGTGAATATATGCACACATGATATCAGATTTGCACGTTAAGGATCCCGTAATTCATCTTATCATTTGGTTTGTTAAGTAAGCATGCATACCCAGCATTCATCTTGTATCTGGAAAGGGATGGGCTACACCAGATTCAGCTTGCCCTGGAGACTCTGCTTGAAAATGTCAATGCAGGGCAGTGGCTGAAAGACTCCTCGGGGAGTTGATGGAGAAGAGAAGATGATGTATAAAGGTTTTCTTGATATCTATTTAATTTATTATTTTTCTTCGAGGATAATAGAATAATCACTCATGTGATTTTTTTACAGCCAGTCCCCATATGTATGCAGTTTTGTCAGTCTTGTCATTCGTTCCCACCGGCACACAATGGCCTACTCTTCCAAAAAGTGGAACAGGTTTTAACATGCGCGCAAGATGTTCTATATGCTAGATGTGATAAAACATTTTTAGTGGGCTTGGGTCTCATTGTTCGCAAAGTACAAAGTGCTGCTGGTTTCACACAAAGGTGAGACTGAAATAAGCTATGTTCTTCCCCTACTGTGCTGTTATTATTAACTTTTGTTCGTGTAATCATTTATGGAATAAAAGCTGTTTTAAACCAAGAGAAGATAAGAAAAAAAAACTATGGGACGAGCGAGTTTCTCTGATGTGTCCGTCCTTGAAGAATGGGGAGCAAGTTTGTGCTATGTGTGTGAGGGTCAGTGTCAACATGCCCTTGGTGTTTGGTTAACAGGTAAACAGCACTGTCGACAGTGCGGGGCTGTGGTGGTTACGGCTGTTGTTGAATGTGGCATCATTTGTCTTCTAGCTCCTTGTCGGAGTTTTTCTCTCTGTGACAGTGTCTCTCTCTGTATGGCTGTCTCTGTCTCTGTCTGTCTGTCTGTCTCTGTCTGTCTGTCTCTGTTTGTCTGTCTGTGTCTGTGTCTGTGTCTGTGTCTGTCTGTCTGTCTGTCTGTCTGTCTGTCTGTCTGTCTGTCTGTCTGTCTCTCTCTCTCTCTCTCTCTCTCTCTCTCTCTCTCTCTCTCTCTCTCTCTCTCTCTCTCTCTCTCTCTCTCTCTCTCGTTGTGAGTGTGTGCGCGTGTGCCTGCGCCCCTTTGTTTGGTCAAACAAATTGTAAAGCGTTAGAGCTATTATAAACGTATTTTCACTGCAACAAACGTAACCAATTCACAAAGTTCAAAATGTGAACTTTGTGAGCTGGTTAAGTTTGTTGTAGTGCATATTTTTTTTCCATTCTTTGGTTAGACCTCCGAGGTTTTCCAATAATGAGATTTTTGTGTACGGGACCATTTTTGCCTACTATTAAGGAAGCCGCGTTTCGACTTCGGGGTCGTAGGACAGATCTGATAACGGATCTTGTTTCACAGTAGATGGTACTGATAGCACACTCCTTTGATACAACTCTGCCATGCTGGAAGTGTTCTCCAATTCTCAAGGAAAGGAGTGGCTAGCTTTTCTTTTTAAACTTTGGATTTCGTTTAAACTTTGTCATGTCCATCCGAAAGATTGTTGAAAAACAGTTTTCTTGCAGGTAACAGTCTTCGTTCAACCGCGGTGGTCAACTAAGGGATAATGAGGATCAAGAGTGCCTTTTTTTTTTTTGGTGGTGGTGGGGGGCATCTTCTGTCCTTCCCTGGCATAACAGACAGATCAAGTTGATCCGTGGTCTGCAAATAACGCATCAGTTTAGAAAGCAAAATGTTGTGGGTTTCATCCCCTGTTTGAAGCCGACTGCCCCCCACCCCCTCCACCCCCCTTCCCCCCATCCATTAGGCCTCAAGTGGTGGTTGGAGTGCTAGTCTTACGGATTAAACGATAAAAACCGAGGTCCTGTGTGCTACACTTATTTAGTGCACCTTAACCTTCCCCGTACGTCGCCTCGGCCTCGACGCGCTGTACCTCCTGGGTGTACATACACCCATACAATTATTGAAGGCATAACCCGCTCCCATATCTCCTGGGTGTGCAGACACCCATACCGTTAGTGAAGGCATAACCCGCTCCCATATCTCCTGGGTGTACACACACCCAGGCTGTCTGAAAAGGAACTAAACCTCTGCCTTGCCTTGCATGAATCACTAAGCTCTTTCCCTATATCCTGGTTGCATAGCAACCCTATGACTTGAAGAGCCCACTGTACATCCTGGATGTTGAGCAACCTAATCTGCATACAGGGGAGTCTGCCTTTATGTGTAAGATGGGAGAGTGCTCTTCCTACAAAAGATCTAGTACTTGAGGTGCATAAAAGGTATGCACTCAAAATATGCCCGTATGCACTGGAGCTATCCGTAAAGAAAAAAAGGGCTTGTTACTTCACTGTGCACCTGCATAGATTTGCAGTCTTATGGCCGTTGGTTTACCACTGAGTTGATAGTCAATAATAATAATAATAATAATAATAATAATTGTTATAATAATAATAATAATAATAATAATAATAATAATAATAATAATAATAATAATTGCATCAGAACATCTTGCACACATGTACGATCCTGTTCCGCTTTTCATAAGAGTAGGCAATCATGTGCTGTGGGAACAGATGACAAGATTTACAAAACTGCGTACGCACGGGGACTGGACATAAAAAACCCAAAAGTGCTTATTCCATTATCCTCATTATAAAAAAGAAAGAAATAAAAATAAAATATCGTAATTATGTGCACAGATGCACACGCATACATATACACATTCAAAGATATGTGCACACACACATGCACATGCACACACACATGCCATCCATTTCAAAAAAGAAAATCAAAGCTTATTCAATGAATCATCCAGAAATAAAAAATAGACTTTGACCGACTTTCACTTGGACACATGCATGCACACAGGCACGCATGCAGTCAGACATACATGTGCCCACGTTCGCGCACTCACCACGCATGCACACGCATGCGCACGCGCGCGCACACACACACACACAATTTGCACGCACACGCATGCACGCGCGCGCGCACACACACACAATTTGCCTCAAACTCTCAAAAGTACTATCATGTAGGGCCTACCACCACAGCTTAGCAGCCAGTAAAAATTCTCAGTACAAGGACAGGTGTCCTAGCAACCACGATGTAGGGAGGCCACAAGGTAGTGATGTCATTCTGATGTTGTAATGAGTAACCCTTCTTTCAGTGTATGGGTGTGTGCATACCCAGGTCGTACTGGGAGTTTAAATGCTAATTAAGTCCATTTCTAATTAACACAAACAAACCATTTTTTGTGGAAGTGTAGATCAGATGTTTATTGACAAAGTCATGAAATTTCAAGGCTGTAGGGTTGATAGTTTTTGAGTTACAGAGCAAAATATAGGGGTCTGGGTGTACACACACCCAGAGCGTATGGGGAAGGTTAAAGAACTTACGGCGACAAGCATCATTCCTGGCAAAATTATTCGGTAAAATAGCCACCCTGATAGGGAACCAAATGCATGGCAAGACAGGATTTTTTTTAAATATGTAAACTGGTATCCCGCTGCTCTTGCGGCGACACGCTCTATTCAAAAAGAGCATCCCGAATTTTTCACACAGATCTGCTGCTACTCAAAGGAATTTTTTCATTACAATGCAAAACAATGCAATACAATACACTGCAATAAAATACAATACAACAAATGCAATGAAATGCAATGTAGAGCAGCACATTACAGTGCAATGCAATGCAGCACTACGCAGTACAATATAGCGCAACTCAAGGCAGTCCAATGCAAACAAGACAATATAATATGGTACAGTACGATAGAATACAATACAATACAATACAATACAACACAATACAATACAACACAACACAACACAACACACCACACAACAGCACAACACCATTCCAAAACTGGTTCTACTCTAGTCTCCAAACTATCATCTCAATACATTCCTCGCTGGCAATGTCCATGCCCTACCCATGATATAATTATATATACACTTCCCAACAGGTTGTCAGCACCACTTGTCTACCTGATAACCCACCAACCAACCAGCCAGTAATTAATTAACACCTGTACGCACACGCGCACACACACACACACACACACACACACACACACACACACACACACACACACACATATGTATATATATATATATATATATATATATATATATATATATATATATATATATACACCACCACCACCTCCACTCCCACCACCACCCCACCCACCCCTCCACCATACCCTACCCCACCCTACCCCCTTCCTACCCTAAGTGACAGAGACCACTGGTGGTGTGAGGAGTAAGAGCCTGCGCTGTCCTGGAGGTCTGGCATTCCAGAGAGGCTTCCAGCAGAAGGGACAGACAGACAGACAGACAGACAACACGTAGGACTGGATAAGGAGGCAGGTGTGGGTTGTTATGAAAGATACCCAGCTGAGCCTGTGTCACAGGGGGCAGAGCAGAGGGCGGGCAACTGGTTAGCAGTCTAACACTAACAGAATGTGGGGGGTGGTAACTTTTGTGCTCTCGCAGAGGGGTGCAGATCTTACAAGAAATATCGTTGTGTGGGCGATCGAATGAGTGTAACGAGTGTGGGATCCTGCTTCGATTTCCCTGCGCTGATTTGACAGGAGAGAGAGAGAGAGAGAGAGAGAGAGAGGAGAGAGAGAGAGAGAGAGAGAGAGAGAGAGAGAGAGAGAGAGTGAGTGTGTGTGTGTGTGTGTGTGTGTGTGTGTGTGTGTGTGTGTGTGTCTGTGTCTGTGTCTGTGTGTGTGTGTGTCTGTGTGAGTGTCAGGGTCGCTGTAAACACG
>CM060321.1:40959625-40977125 GCA_030674155.1 Stramonita haemastoma
AGTGGCTTTTGTACAGAATTTTGCCAGGGACCAGTCTCTTGTTGCAGTGTGTTCTTTTACGTGCGCCTAATGCGTGTTGCACATTTAAATTTGATTTATCGTCTCATCCGAAGGACTAGTACCCAGACCACCACTCAAGGTCTAGTGGATGGGGGAAAAGTTTAGGGCTCAGACGGGGATCTAATCTGGACTTTCCGCTTTCTAGGCAGGTGAGTTACCTTTAGACCAACGCCGAATCACCATTGAAGAGCTGAAGGATCAGAGTGATGTTGCAACAAGACAAGACATGCACAGCTAGACAAACGGTAGATCCATCCACATCCTGGGTATTGACAGGAGCTGAAGTACATCCCAGCCTGGACACAGACAGACAGACAGGTGATAGATCCATCCATACCTGGAGTATTGACAGAAGGAGGTAAAGCACACCCAACCTGGACACAGACAGACAGACAGACGATAGATCCATACCTGGGGTATTGTCAGAAGAAGGTGAAGCACACCCAAACCCCCTATCTAGCCATCACAGCAGGAACCTACAGGACTTACAAGTGTACAGGGGGGGGATATGGAAGGTGTGCTGTGTTTGAATTAAAGGGGTGTAGATATTAATTCTGGTCGTCTTCCTCCTGACTGATTTACATAGATTGAAGAAGGCTTTGCGGGTATGGTGCCTAATCCTCTGATTGATCTTGCTACCTCTCTGGTGGTCAGGTAGACAGGTGGGGGATGTTTGAAGTGTGTGGAGGTTAGAATAGTGGGAGGGCAGAGAGAGTGTGCGTTTGCGTGCGTGCGTGCGTGCATGCGTGCGTGCGTGCTTGTGTGTGTGTGTGTGTGTGTGTGTGTGTGTGTGTGTGTGTGTGTGTGTGTGTGTGGGGTGGTTGTGTGTGTTTCTCTCTGTCTCTTTCTTTTTCTGTCTCTCACTTTTTTTGTCTCTCTGACCCTCTGTCTTTCTGTCTCTCTGTCTCTCTGTCTCTCTGTCTCTGTCTGTCTGTCTGTCTGTCTGTCTGTCTGTCTGTCTGTCTGTCTGTCTGTCTCTCTCTCTCTCTCTCTCTCTCTCTCTCTCTCTCTCTCTCTCTCTCTCTCTCTCTCTCTCTCTCTCTCTCTCTTCCTCTATCCCTCCCTCCCCCCCCCTCATAACTGTCATATCATTTTCACGGCATATGTAAAGCACTGCATACTTAATCGTACCTATTCATCGTAAATGGCTTTTAAAGTAACTGCACCATAAAGAACTCACGGCGTTTTTCAGTCGACTCTCTCCTGTCGCTCATAAATCCTCTCTTTAGGAAACCGCTGACCCTTGAAGTCTTTCATGGGCTTGATACGAGTGTCGATCTTTTGGTAAATTCTTATTCTTGGCATTCAGATGGGGTTTCTTTTTCTTCTGTTCGTTATTGCTTTACGATAGGGGAGGGGATACACTCAGTGGTCAGAGCACTTGTTCTCCACAAGCTAAGGTTAAGCAGCGTAGAGCATGGTTGCCTCGGATTTTGGTGACCGTTCGTGCGCCTTGGCTTCATTCAGTGCACCCTCCCCCCCTCCAATATTCACATAGCTGTGAAATACGGGTACCTGTTTTTTAAGGGGCAGGGAAAAAAAGGGAGAGGAGATGGGTGCTATCCTCAACATGATGGCCCCTAGAGAAGCTGAGATCTCTGACACCTTGCTCCCCAACGACCACCTAGGTTATGGAACGCTTTCTACCTTTTATGACTTTACGAGTAACATACGCTGTTGGTAGGAAAGTACATTTTGGTTTGGTTCCGGCAGAAAAGCAAAAAATTGTCCTGATCAGAAAGATGTTGGAAGGTTGGTGGTCCTTCTTTTGTAGTGTATGTCATGGCACTTTTAGTCACGGCAAACTTTTTTTACGTAGAAATTCAGGCTGCGTTCCCCGGGAAAAGAGCATCGTTACAAGAGCGGCGACGGCATATTTCTGTATCTTCGTTCTTCTTGTATACGTGTTTCCACATCAGAGAGTTTTTTCCTTTTCTCTGAACTTCGTCAGGAACAACTCTTTTGTGACTGTGTTGTTGTGGTGTGGGTGGGGGGGGGAGGGGGGGGGAGTGTTCATTATCGTGTGCTGAATATGCTTGCACATAGGACCTCGATTTATCGTCTCATCCGAAAGCCTAGCACCCAGACACCACTCATAATCTAAGTGGTGTGTGTGTGTGTGTGTGTGTGTGTGTGTGGTGTGTGTGTGTGTGTGTGTGTGTGTGTGTGTGTGTGTGTGTGCGTGGTGTGTGTGTGTGCGTGTGTGTGTGTGTGTGTGTGTGTGCGCGCGTGTATGTGTGTATGTGTGTGTGTGCTGCGTATGTGCGTGTGCATGCGTTTGCATGTGACCATCTACCAGCTGAAACATATGTTTTTGAAATAAATAAATATATGCAAACTCCATATACCGGTAATGTGAAAATTCTATATATAAAATATAGATGGTTGACAAGAAATGGACGGAATTTTCCAAGGAAAATCAACCAACCAACCAAAAGTAGCTTGTGCTTGCATGTGGATGACAAGCAAATCTATACACTTCTACACTCCTCGTAAAACGTATGGAGTTGTCTCTGAAACTTAGCTCACCATGATCTTCTCATGGTGGTCTGTGTGTGTGTGTGTGTGTGTGTGTGTGTGTGTGTGTGTGTGTGTGTGTGTGTGTTGTGTGTGTGTGAGGTGTGTGTGTAGTATGTTGTGTATGTGTGTAGTGAGTGTATGTGTGAGGTGTGTGTGTGTATGTGTGTTGTTTGTATGGTATGTGTCTGTGTGTGTGTGTTGTCTATCCTCGATGCTTGGTGATGATAAGCTCCGTGGATATCTGACATCCTGAAGTGTGTATAATATCTCACATGTCGGTGTCGCCTGTATTGGCGGTCAGATATGTCAACACTGCCACCATGAAACGTGCTTTAGCATGCACAGTCTGTGAGGCTGACATCAAATCTGTATTGTTTTATCCCAAGACAAACTGAACAGTGACTCTTTGTAACGAATCACTCATTTTTTTATGTTCTGTTATTTCTCTTTTTTTATTATTGTTTTACTCTCTGACATTCTGTGTTGTTGTGTAAAGTATCCATCCATAGAGGAGTGACTGGTACTTCATGTACAGAGTGACAGTGTGAGGAATAATTAGATGATCCCCAAAACGATGAACGGCTACGAAACCGGTTTATTTCAATTTTCGATCTTTCACAAAAATTGAAATGATTAGACAATGTGGTGGTTCATTGTTGTTTTGTGATATTGGTGTGTGTGTGTGTGGTGTGTGTGTGTGTGTGCGTGTGTTGTGTGTGCGTGCGTGCGTGCGTCGGCGGTGCGTGCGTGCGTGCGTGCGGTGTGTATGTGTGTGCGTTTCAATGATTAAATGATGCTTATAGGAGTGGGTGTGCCTTGAGACCACGTAACAGCACTGTACTCTACGCTTCTATCAGGATATATCCCAGCGTCAACCGGGCCCGGGAAATAAAGAAACTTGCAGTGCTGGACGGGTAATATGAGCGACACTCATTGTAGAAATGTTACCCATAAAGTGGATGGATCCCCAATGAGCCCACAGCAAACTCACTGTGGATAGGAGCCGGCCGGCCGGAGTCCGAATAATCCTGATGAGTCGCGTGGAATTCTAGCCACTTCCTTCCAGTCCGTAACACTAGGCCTAGAGCAAAACCATTCAATCTTCGCGTAGGTGGTGCGTGCGTGCGTGCGTGCGGCGCGCGCGCGCGGGCGGGGTGTGTGTGTGTGTGTGTGTGTGTGTGTGTGTGTGTGTGTGTGTGTGTGTGTGTGTGTGTACGCTTGCGTACGAGTGTATGCATGCGCACACAAAAGGCAAATAAATTGTCGTGTAAAGTTTCCAATTTCCGAACCGATCACTCGCTAATTGGAACAGCCGTCACACACACGCCACACGACCACTGTGCACGCACGCACGCACGCAAAGCCACCAACGCACACAGACAGACAAGAGAAAAGGAGAGAGAGAGAGAGAGAGAGAGAGAGAGAGAGAGAGAGAGAGAGAGAGAGAATCGCGTCTGAAACCTTGACACACTCCGTTTTTAATTTATGCCCAGCTAAAAAAAAAAAAAAAAAAAAGGCGTCCAAAAGAAAGTATGTAGTCAAATAGGATAACAGGTGTATCCATTTTGCTAAATGAGTAGGGGCGGATAGCCTAGTTACGTTAGAGTATGCCGAGCTCGCGTTTTCAAACCGCAGGTTCAAGCCACCAACGAGACGCCGATCGAGGGGATTGTTCCCTATACATTTACCTCCCGTGCCGATTCCACTCCACCGACCTTCGGATGAGACTGTTATCAGAAGGTCCCGTGTTTGAATGCACTGAAAAAATGTGTACGCATTAAAACTGGTCCTACCTTTCGCAAATGTATAGACCATTGAATAGGGGAAAAAATTACCCCCCTTGAAAAAACCCAACGACAAACAAAGAACAGCAACAAACAAGCATGCACACTGCTGTCGTGTTTAGACTACATCCCCGAAGTCGGAATGTGGCTATTTTAAAGGTGAGCAAACGGTCGCTGATGTAAAACCTCACAATTTTTTTTAATCAAGGAGTTTAATCAGAGGAACGGGAAACATTTTATTTATTTTTCAAGAAGCACATGGAACAGGACCCAAATCTTGTTTCTTAATTATGATCTCCCTTGTTTCTTCGTGGCCCTCCATCGCACTCTCTAATCGTTAAAAAAAGCTATTTGATCATTCATCGTCTTCTTAAGTTAAACAAATTCCAATAGTTCTGTTCGCTACTTTGGCAAAGATTTTTTTGGTATCGTCTGTGAATAAATGTAACAACGAGTTGAACTGTTGCTGTTGTTAGTTTATCTGAAATGGATTCAGTCCCTTTACGCTAAAAACAAAAGGCTGATTTATGAAGCAAACTTTGATTTTTCTTGGTTAAAATGGTTTGTACGCTAAAAATTATTTTACTAGAAAAGAAAATATCAGAAAATGTTCAAAATGTAATGCAAAGTTTGAAAATAAAAGGTTTTCTTACAATCAGTTATATATACGAAAAAATCATACTGCTGTATGCCCTGGACAGCGGACACCTGTGAATTGTAGAACTGCTTTACGTTTATTACTATCCAAACATATAGTATTACATAGTGGTTATCTCTAAATTTTTAGGGCATAACCCCAACTACTATAAGCGAAAAAGCCTTACAGAATCAATAGGCTGGTGAACAACAGTTTTGTTCACTGCTGCAATTGCTTCAAACACAGACTTAATCCTGACAACTCACCAAGTCTGCTCGCGAGTACTAAACCTCTGACTGAGGAGATCAAGTATGCCATACATATTAGGAAGTGCGTCTAGGTCCCTAGCGCATATGTTCCAACTTGTTCCGCTTTCGGAAGAGTAGGCCATTGTGTGCCGGCGGGAACAATGACGATATTATCACAACTGCATACACACGGGGACTAGGTAGAAAAAAACACTCGAGTGCCTAACTTCTAGGTAGACCTTCTCTCGACTAGCGTGCTATTTGATGGGGGAGGAAAGCTATCAGGTAGGCTTAACACGTTTATCTGTATGCCCTAGCGTAACCTCGGATCAATTAGGCTAGCGTAATTTCTACCCTGCATCTCAACCTAACACGAAAAAAACAAAATGCCGTTAGGCCTAGCCTGACTCGACTAAGCCTTTTTTATTAAGCAGAATTTGTGATTAAATGTCCACATGAATTGGATATTAAGGTGTACACAGAACGCTATCATCGCTGACCGGTATTACATTATTGGTGTTGGATAGCTTTTCGAATCAAGATTATTAACGAGACCAACACGCATCATTTAGGCTAATCGTGCAAAAACATCTGCCACAAGGCCCCCACCCAGTACACTGACAACTGACACCTAACTGTTAAAAGTGACGTAATTTTACTGATATCCCAAACTAGCAGATGAAAAAAAAAATGGCGAATCAAAGCATCTGATATGCAAAGTGAGAATAACATTGTTTACGGCATAATACTGTAGAACGTACCTACCGAGTTAACGAAGCAGCTTATAGGAATAAGAAAAAAAATCATGGGTGGAAGTTACAATTGTGGAGAAGGAATTGCAGTCTGACTAGGCTTATTGAGCAGACGCATCTGCTGTGACATCGCCTGAAGTAGGTGATATAGTTATGCTAGAAATAGCCATATGTAAATATATCTTGATGCTTACAAACTGTTCATCCCTTAGGTATGGGTTAAATGCTAAAAACAGGTGGAAAAGGTAAACAATACCCAAGTCGAGTAAGCTGTCGGGTGAATGATATCTAGATTTAAAAACTACCCTCGACTGTAAATAGCGTAATTGTCGGGTCACAAAATTCCTCAGCTAGTTGGCCTTACCATTTATACTATCCTTCCCGACATATGTCATAAGTATTAAACGCAATCCAAAACTATTCGACGTGGAGATTTTTTTATGACCAAGATGCTCACCCACAAAGAAGACTATAGGTACTCCATACCGGACCGGATTGTTTGCCGCCACAATTACCATCCTTCAGCACGGCTAAATTACGTGGACAAATATGGCAGAAAGAACTCGAAAAGAATATATAGGGCCTACTGGGATGACCAAAAACAAAATATGCAAACGTAACGCAATGTGTTCATCATTTTTTTGACATTCTAAGCACGGTAAACTACTGTGCAATTATTACCAGATCCCAATACGAGATATTTCAGGACAACACACAGTAGCAGAAGCACTGCACAGCTGAATATATAGAACAAATTAACTTCCAATTACAAACATGTTTTACAATAAACTTCCAAGAAACTTATCTGTATCGTACATGCCAAGATGAGTAGATACCTGCAAAGACTGGGTGGATAATGGCTGCAACAAACAAACGAAGCTAGAGAGTTCTAGAATTTACTACTACTAACAACAACCTAACCCAGTAAAATACACTTTGCCCATACAAATAAGTGCAGGGAATGTGCTTGGGGATGTCAAAAAGGAGTATACCAGATAACTACATCATGCAGAAGACTAGGCCTAATTCAGCCCATCATAAACTTTCATTTCACTGACATGAAGCTTTCCTACAACTTTACATTGCAAGAGTTCACGACTCCGTAATAAAGACATTCTGACTGGTTTCCAAACGATTCATAATCGGTACAATATCGGCATTTTCTTCACCAAACTAAGGTCTAGCTTTTTAGAAATCCCCAACCAGTAGGGTTAACAAAAGGAAGAATACAAAAATATAGAGCAGCAGAGAAAGAATATGACGAAAAGGAAAATAATTAAACGGATTGGATTAAACAGTGTCTAGACAAATAATAGTAACCATTCACCTGGCGAAACAATTATCAAGCACAAAACAGAATGGGCAGAGAGGGGGAAGTTTTATAATATCTAAGACAGAAATGGGAAATGTCTCACTGACGATATTTTCAACGGATGGATAGAAAGCTATTGCCTGATTAACAAGTCCGTCAGCCAACTACCTCATCATCCAAGACAAAGTCGTAACAGCACTTAAATCTGCATACTGCAACAGGAAAATTAACCAACACCATAGACAAGAAGTTCCACAAAAACCACATCAATGACTAATTTCGAGCAACACTTTTTGTCAAAGTGGGGCTGTATACTCTAACACCCATTCTTTTTCCTCCCTCTCTCCCCCGTAATAGAATTATGGCGGGTTCTTGACAGTGTCACGAAATCGGCATTGGTACCAAACATACACTTTGCAGATGAAACATGGCTATACCATACAAGAGCCTGCTTCTCTACACATAAGTGAATACAAAAACTTCTGATATTGGAGTTCAGTTATTTTTTTGCTGCAGACCATATGCAAAAGTATACAGTTTTAGCTTATAACCAAAGTCATCACTTTTAACTCCAGCTTCTGGTTATTAACCCTCACAACAGTGCTCGATACCTTTCCTGTCACCTCCTCTGTTCATTTTTTGTCTTTTTTCAACACCGACTTAACACTAAAAAAAACCTTTTAATCCTCACCAGATTATGCTTCAAGTATGTGGGTTTTCTCAGTATGAACACATTGGAAACCATTCTGTCGGTATAAAACTTACTCTTCAAGTAATCTTTCAGAAGAAAATAACCTTGCTAGAAGTGGATAATAGTCTTTCCCTACACCAAAAACTAGAAAATACCAAAGACATTATAATGTGGAAGATAATGGCAGGAACTATTCTCAAAACATAACAATGTCTTACTAAACACCACGTTCCCTCTCTCAGTAAATGTTGTTTTATCCAGATCTTGAGTGTAGTATAAACATATTCACCATTATTTTTTCCTATTCAGAAATATATTTTGTATACTCTCTTAATAATTATGTGTCAACTGGAACAGTTCTTATTCATTTATCTAATTATCCTTTTATACAGAATAAGTAGTCCAATCACAACCACTTTAATCATCCCAGAAGGGCAATTACAATACTCACAGGTGTATTAATACTAATCATAATCAAACACAGGAAATAACTACATTCTATATTTGTTCAGACATTACCTTCAAATAAAATGTCACATACGTACAAGGTACACACACAGACAGAGTCCGCCTGCCCTACACATGCGCGCGCACACCCACACACACACACACACCACACACACACACACACACACACAGTAACACACACATGTCCCTCTGCCTTACACATACGAGCACACACACGGAGTCTCACACACACCACACACACACACACACACACACACACACACACACGCGGTGACACTCGCTCTCACACACACAAGCGCACACATATAAACACGCACACGCGGTCCCCTCCCTTTCACAAGTGCACACATGGTAACACACACTCTCTCTCTCTCTCTCTCTCTCTCTCTCTCACACACACACACACACACACACACACACACACACACACACACACACGGTCCCCCTGCCTTACACATACGCACACACACATGGTCCCCCTGCCTCACACACACGCGCACACACACATGGTCCCCCTGCCTTACACACACACACACACACAGAGTTGCACACTCTCTCACACACACACACACACACACACACACACACACACACAGAGTGTCACACTTTTTCTCTCACACTCTCACCACACACACACACACACACACACACAACACACACTTATAGAGGTTATACATTTTGACAGGTGAATGGAATTTCAAATGTTGAAGGCAGGGACAAATAGGAGATGAAAACAGAAGACACAAATCTTAGGTTTGAAACAAGTGTGTCTTGAGGTTGGATTTAAAAGTGTCATACGTAGGTTTTTGCCGAAGGGATAGAGTGAGGTCATTCCAGATTGATGGACCAGAAATAGAGAAAGAGCGGCAGCCAACGGTAGATAGGTTGAATCTCGGAATTTTTAAGGATAAGGTATCTGCAGCCCAGCGGAGGGAACGAGAAGGTGTGTACACGTGAAGACATTCACAGAGGTAGGAGGGTGCTGTTTTGTGGAGACATTTATAACAGAATACTGATCTTGTAGTTAACTCTCTGTGGCACAGGCAGCCAGTGGAGAGATTGCAAGAGAGGAGTAATGTGTTCAGATTTTTTCTTTCGGAGGACCAGTCGAGCTGCAGAGTTTTGTATGCGTTGGAGAGAGTGGATAGATGATGCTGGCAGACCAGCCAAAAGAGATTTGCAATAGTCCAGACGTGAAAGAATAAGAGAAGTGACTGACTGACAGGTCTGGGTGATGAATTTTTGCATGGAGAGTGTGTTGTCAATAACGACTCCTAGATACTTTACGGCACTGGATAGAGGGACTGACGTATTGCCGAATTCTATTGAGTTGTTGTGATAAAAGACAGTTTGTGTTTGGTCCCTACAAGCATGGATTCGGTTTTATCTGCATTTAATTGTAATTTGTTCTGTATCATCCAGTTTTGGATATCTTGAAGGCAGTAGGACATATTTGTAAAGAGAGAAGGCAGGTTTTCAGGTGTATCACTGCTTAGAATCTGAGAGTTGTCTGCATAAAAGTGATGGTTGATCTGGTGACGGTTAATAACATGTGACAGGGGAGCAGTATAGAGTAAAGAGAACAGGGCCTACAACAGATCCTTGAGGGACTCCGCATTCTAGTTTGGTCGGTGTGGAATGAATCTTGTTTACTGCCACAGTTTGGAATCGGTTTGTCGGGTACGAACTAAACCAGGTGAGGGCAGTGCCTTTAATACCGAAAGTGTTTTGGAGACGGGAGAGAAGAATTGAATGGTCTATAGTGTCAAATGCTGCAGATAAGTCGAGAAGAGTGAGGAGGGAGATTTTCCCGGAGTCAGAGTCAGAAGCATGTAGAAGCGAGTTTAAGGTGTGCACTAGGGTGCTTTCGGTGCTGTGGTTGATGCGGTAGGCAGACTGGAACCTGCCTACTGGAAGGGGGGGGGGAGGAGACTGTTGAAATGGAGATGGCTGTTGAGTTGTTTCAGAACTTTTTCAAGGACTTTAGAGATAAAAGGCAGATTGGAAACAGGTCTATAGTTCTTCAGAGTGTTAGGGTCAAGGTCGTGCTTTTTGAGAAGAGGTGTGACTATCGCAGTTTTGAGAGCTGATGGAACATTTCCTGAATGAAGAGATGAGTTTACTATTTTTGTGATAGTAGGTATAAGCTGTGGAATGCACCGAGAGAAAAGAGAAGCAGGTACAGGATGGAGATCGCATGATTTTATTGTCATTTCTTTCAGAATGTTCTTGATTTCATTCTCGCTTGTTGGGTGAAAGACAAGGAGAGGAGTGCCAGTGAATTGGGGATCAGGAGGTGCAGGTTGGAAAGAAGTCTGATCCAGTTTGGAGCGGATGTTGCGGACTTTGTCAGAAAAGAATGAAGAGAATATAGCAGGAAGTTCAGAGTGGCTGTGGACAATAGGCAGAGGGTTAGCCTTTGCAGATCCAGGAGAGTTGAGGTGAGGGAGAAAAGAGATTTCATGGACATGGCATCGAGAACTTGAGCAGAATAATAGTTTGTTTTTGCTGAGTGGATTAAGGTTTTGACTTTGTTGATTTGTTTGTGAAAGAGCTGTTTGTTTGTTTTTGTTTTTGCTCAAGTTGTCGGCGTTTGCGCTTTGCAACCAGTATGTCATGAGTATACCATGGGGCGCAGGGCCTATCAGGAAGAACAACATCAGTGGGAGGTGCGTGCTCATCGAGCAGTTGGCTTAAAAACAGTGTTGTAATGTTCAGAAGGGTCAGTATGTTCAGGGGGTTTAGATAGGCGTTGGGCAGCTTGAGAAGAGGTTTGAATATCAATTGCCTTCAGATTGCGACGGGTGACGCGCTTTTTCTTTTTGATAGGCCTAGTGATGTTGAGAGAGAAGAGGATGGCAGAATGATCGGAAAGCAGTTCATTGGTGACGGACACAGATGTGACGAGATTAAATGAAAGATCAGTTATGAGCCAGTCTAAGATGTGACCTGACCTGTGTGTTGGCTCATTAACCAGCTGGGAAAGAGAGTGGTTGGACAGAGAAAGACGCTTGACATCAGGAGAAGACGGTTGTCAAAGTGGAAATTGAAGTCGCCGAGAATGATGTTTCTTGGGAGAGAGGCTGAAATGATCCAGGAGTGATTGAAATTGATGAAAAAGGGAAGATGTCAGATTGTTTTTGCGACTAGGAGGAGGACGGTACAGACGGCAGAAAGTGATAGAGTGGCCGGGTAAGCTGAGGTTGAGTTCACAGACTTCAAAGGATGCAGGTGAGAAGGGGAGGGAGTGACAGAAAGAAAGAGCTGGGTGCAGAGTGTCTTTGTAGGTGATGGCAATGCCACCTCCACGGGAGAGTCTAGGGAAAGAACGAGTTTTATAGCCAGGTGGTGTCAGCAGTTTTAACTTTGGTTCGTTGCCTTTATTAATTCAGAGAAGTTAAACACACACACACACACACAAACAAAACAAAGAAAACAACCTAAGCCAGTGTTATATGAGTTTAGAACTGGATAGCTACTGGCACAAAAAATATGATTTACAGGACTCATTTTCTTCACATGGTGGTGGGGTGACCTGTAAAGCTGCTTCTGTTTTCTTTTTGCCCAGGTTTTTTTTATGTGCACTAAATAGTTTATGTGAAACGCACTAAACCTCTCTTTATGATCCGAAAGACTAGAACCCAGACAACCACTCATTGTCAAATGGACAGGGGAAACGTTTTGGACGAAAATGGGGTTCAAACTACCACACATTTCGACCCAGACTTTTCCTTTCTAGATCAGTGCCTTAACTCTAGATCATCCATGTCCTCTCTCTCTCATCGTTTTTGTTCTTCCTTTCCGCGTACTTGGACCTACTTTATTGCCTGTGATCATTTAAGCATAGTCCCTTCCAGTGTTCAAAAAATAAAACTACGTCAAGACTTGTCTGTAACCCTTGGGAGGAAAGACTATCAATCAACTAACGTATAAAAATGAGTGTGACTTTTTATTTTATTTCGAGGATAATGGGATGCACTCGTGTGCTTTTTCTTCTAGTCCCCCTGTCAGTTGTGTAAATATTGTCACCTGTTTCCACCGGCACACAATGGCCTACTCTTACGCACATACACACACGCTAAATCTCTCTCTCTCTCTCTGTGATATACTCCTGTTTATCAGGATCGTCTAGCATCACTTAAAGTTGAAAGACATTAAAACAGAAGACCGACTTACTTAACGGAAAGCGGAACAGGATTTAACGTGTGCGCAAGATGTTCTGCGTGCCTTCGCACACAGGGTCTCGGTGGTTTACAGTCCCGTCGGAAAGACTTTTGGGGAGAGTGCTCTCGGCACTAATGTTAACTCCAGGGGAAAAATCCCCTCCAACGGGAATCGAGCTCAGATCGTCAAATTGCCAGCGCAATGTTCCGATCACTAGGCTACCCCGTCCCCCCTCTGTGTGTGTGTGTGTATACATACTGTGTGTGTATACATACAGGACCAGATAAAAAACATTGTCAAGACTTGTCTGTTACCCTTGGGAATAAAGATAATTACTGTTACACTGTGTCTGTGTGTGTTTGCAGACAGCCTCTACCGCCTGGTTCCCCCAGAGATGTACGTGGTGTTCGGGGGTGACCTAGAGGTGGTGTTCCATATGCCGGGGACGTGTCCCTGCCCAATGCCTTCGTCAAGCTGCAGGGTCAGCTGCCCCTCGATGACACCTGGACTGAGATCACCACCATGGGACTGCCCCTCGGGGCCACGACTGGCACCCTGACCGCTGCTTGTGGTGTGGTGGAATTTGCTGGCAGGTGTGTTGTACATTTTGTTTTGAGGAGGGTTACGGTGTTTTTTGTATTCTGTATGTAAGGTGTGTTGTATATGGTTTTGCTGAGTGTGTGTGTAAGGAGGATGTTGATGTGTATGGTTGTATACTGTGTGTGTAAGGAGGGTATTGTGTATTTTGTGTTATGTAAGGAGGGTGTTGTGTATGGTTGTGCTCAGTGTGTGTGTTGAAAGAGGGTGTTGATGTGCATGGTTGTACAGTGTGTGTGTGTAAGGAGGGGGTGCTGATGTGTATGGTTGGTTATTTACTTATTTATTTATTCTTTTATATCAAGGATAACAGAATAAGCAATCATGTGCTTTTTTTCATCTGGTCCCCGTGTGTATGCAGTTTTTGTAAATATTGTCATCTGTTCCCACCGGCACACCATGGCCTACTCTTACGAAAAGCGGAACAGGATTTAACGTGTGCGCAAGATGTTCTGCGTGCCTTCGCACACGGCGCCTTGGTTTACAGTCTCGTCCCAAGGACGAGAGAGTGGAGTCAGCACTGATGTTAACTCCGGGAGAAAAATCTCCTCGACCGGACTCGAACCCGGGTCGTCAAATTGCCAGCGCAATGTTCTGACCACTAGGCTATCCGTCCCCCTGGTTGTACAGAGTGTGTGTGTAAGGAGGGGTGTTTTGTATTGTGTGTATATAAGGTGTTGTGTATGGTTGTGCTCAGTGTGTGTGTGTAAGGAGGGGTGTTGTGTGTATGGTTGTGCTCAGTGTGTGTGTAAGGAGGGGTGTTGATGTCTCTGTATAAGGAGTGTTGTGTGTGTGGTTGTGTTCTGTGTGTGTGTGTGTGTTTGTGTCCTTCCAGGTAGAATCCATGTCTGTTCACACCCCATCAAAAAATGTATATAACTCATTGGCACCCCTGATTTCTACAAAAAATCCCATAATAAACGAGAACAATAGTTTGGTGGGGGTGGGGAATATCCTAGTACATTAAGCATTCTGTTCTGATTCGACATTTGAGCCACCACCTGCCCATTCAAGAGGATATCCCCCTTCGAGTTGACATCAGTCCTGATGTTAAGCCAAAAATCACCAACCAAAGCCTTTGTTGATAATAACCCTAAAATCACCAAGCAAAGCCTTTGTTGATAACCCTAAAATGAGGAAAATGTTTATATGATACTATACAATAATGACAAAAGCGTTTATGATAAAAACCAAAACGAACAAAAAACGACAGCCAGTAAACCGTGACACCCTAACCCTCGACAGGTACTCCCTGACCATGTACATGCAAGTGGACGGCGAGGTGCTGACCGAAGTGACCTTCAGGGCCGTGTGGCCCACCATGCTCCTCCGCCTGCCCCTCAACCAATACGCCCTCATGTCGGCAGTCACCCTGCGCCTCAACTCTACCGCCGTCTGCGGGCCCAAGCTGCACCGCCACTTCATGACCCTGGAACTCTACTTCCAGAGAGTCCTCGAGTCCAGAACCGCCTTCGCCCAGCTCTCCAAGTCCGTGAAGATCGCCTCGGGAATTTCAGCGCTATCGATAAAGTCAACGTCAGGTGGAAGTATGCGTGTCCCGTGTTCGACCTGGATGGTTTTTACCAGGTGGTGTTGAGGTCGTCCACGGGAACCACGGTCGGCGTGTCCAATGTCATGGGCGTGACCTTCAGCGCCAGCTACCACCTCTCCTCGCGCCAGGCCAGCGTTTTCCCTTGCCAGGACACCCTGGACGTGGTCTACACGCACCCGTCCTGTTCCGGGGTGGACAAGTTCCGGGTTTACAAGCTGGTGAAGGAGGCAGCGGGGTCGGCGGCCTCTCCCCTGAAGCGGCTGTACGTGACGGAGCTGGACACTGACCCCGACCGTTCCCGCTTCAGCTTCAACTGCTCGCTCTTCGACGTGTCGGCCATGGGCTACCGCTTCGTCTACGTCAGCGTGTCCAAGACAGGCATCGTGGTGGAGCAGGCCCAGCTGTACCTGCCCGGTCAGCCGGGGGCAGGTCAGTCAGTGTGTTAGCTCACTGTGTGTACTGTGTGGTCTGTCCGCTAGTGGTGTGTATGCTGTGAGGTGCTCAAGTGTTACATGGTGGGTTTGGTTGTTTTTTTAGAGGGGAGGGGGGTGATGGTGTGTAGGGCTGGTGGGGAGAAAGGGGGTGGGGGAGAGGTGTGTTGGGTTGGTGTGTGTGCGCCGCGTGTATGTATGTATGTATGTATGTATGTATGTATGTATGTATGTGAGAGTGTGTGTGTGTGTTTGTAAGGGGAAGCTGATGTGATGTGTGGCATTGTGTGATGTTGCTGTGTGTGTGGTTAGAAATTTTCTGTGTGTGAAGAAAAACCAGTTCCAATTAAAGCTTGTGGATTGAAAATCATTCCAGAGACAGTGTGTGTCAGCAGAAATGTGGGAAAGTTGAGGGGTATGTGCCGATTTGGAAACTGGTTAAATGTATTTCTAAAAATGGATTTATGACTCTCATTTTTTTCATGCCTACAATTGGAATTCAATAATTGGTAAGTATATTGCTGTTACATAAATTATGGCTTCGTTTTGTTTCTTGCATGGTCACTGTTGGATTTTGTTTTGGTGGTTGATCTTTTCGTTTGTTGAGTTATGTTGCTGTTATTTTGCAGAGCGCATAAATTTTGTGGAACTATCTAGTTTCTCAGTGTTGTTTCAAACTCTAGCCTGCTTCTACCTGGAGTTAGTTGGCTATGGGTTCATTGGGAAGATGGGAATCGTACTGTCGAACTAGATACTTTACAGATGCGATTTTGAGAGTGCTGCTGAAATTATCTGACCAACACTACAGGTGTCTGTGTCTCTCAAGCTCGATTGACGCCCAGATATGGAAAGAAGACTAAACACCTGTCACATAGTTCCATCGATCATCATATGATGAAAAAAAATCACTCTGGTTCGGTGGATCCGGTTGTTCTTGACTAAAAGTTACCTCAGTTTCAGTCTTTTCATGCACTTCTGTGCCCTTGGTGAGCTTGTCAAGTATTCAGGGTTAGAGGTTCACAGAAGTTCCTCGAAGGGACTTTGTGGTCATTGATACCCTGGGTGGGCGTCTCACTCAGTCTGGCTCTGCGACTGTGCTATTGCTGTCATCAGTAGGGGCTTAGTAGGTGGTATCCTGTGTATGATATGTCAAAAAGGCGCCATTGGATGCTATCAAAGTTACCCAGCAGCACTGCATGACCCCTCTGGCTAGTGGCCCTACGGAGGCCTGAAATTGACGGTCTCCCTGTACACTTCAACTATGGGAATTGGACATAATAAATCTGTGTATGGGTGTGGCTGGAAGATTGAAACGAGTGGCATGGGAACAGCAGGACAAGGGCGTCATAGGAGACGAAACAGCAAAAGAAAAAATTCTTGGTGTTGTTGCCTTTTCAGTTCCTTTCTGTGTTTTTCTTTTGAGCTTCATTTGTTGGTCCCTAGCTTGCATTTTGTTGGCCTGTGTGAGAACTGTGTCTAGTGTTTTCAGTGTAAATGGCATTCGTCATGCGCTTTTCTGCGCAATTAAGTGTACTCATGGTCGTTCCTAAAGGTTAGATGATAATGAAATGATGCTTACCACCCTCGCATCAGTTGTGAAAAGAGGAAACGAAAGTTGCAGAAAAAGAATTCACTGCGATATTTTAGTTGTTCTTGTACATGTATAGGACTCCAAATATGTGTCTTTAAAAAAATAATTGTCTTCTTTTGAAACCGTATTTTTTTAAGAAAGGAAGCAGTTGTTTGAGCCTGTTTTCTTTCGTCATTAATGTATATTTTCTCCAAATGAATACAAGTGTTAGGCAATGGCCATCTATTTTTTTTCATTGTGCATTCTCTCTGGGGGTGACGTAAAGAGAAATGCGGTTCGTTTTCAAAGTAGAGACATTAGATGTTTAGTTTAAAAGATTGCAACAATAACGCTAATGCACAGCAGTTTCTCCTTCATGCGGCCGGTTCTGTAGTTATTTAATCCATTTCTAAATCACTGATTTGGTGTCTTACCGGCAAATGTTCAGGTTGTATGCTTTTGGTCTTTCGATTTTTGTCTATTTTGGAGGTCTTTTTTATTTGCTTTAATCAGAAATTTGAGTTATGATCAATGTATGACACTGGGTACTTTTTCTTTGTTTTAATGCTACATTTTTATAAGTTGCTTTTATGCCTTTGATCGAAGAATTGTCACAGCATTTATTTCCAATCAGGAACTACCAGGTCTAACAGGTATACCAGATATACCAGGTTAACACTAAGGCATTTCCTTTCTCATTTTAATGATACATCA
>CM060321.1:40982125-41004625 GCA_030674155.1 Stramonita haemastoma
TCCAAGACTTCAGGTCTGAAAAGACAAAAAACACATCTGTTCAAGATGCAGTGCAAAGCACCGCACAAGAGACGTGAAGAAAAGAAAACATTTGAATGGTGCGGTTAAAAGAGTGACGGATGGTGTTTTGACCGTACGCACTTTAAACTGTGATTTTGTGTTGGCTAATGGGGACAGTTGATCGATGGTGTTTGTGGATGTGGAAAGATCAATAATGTTTGTTGATGTGGGGAGGTCGATAGCGTTTAGCTCTTTGAGTCCTGGTCAGTATCTTTGCTACGGGGCTACTTGATTGGATTAATACTCTTGGAGCTCCACAGTCTGTGTTTACTGTTGCCAGAAAAGGTCGATTGTGTTTAGCAATTTGCGATTATGATTTGAGGTTAATGGTTTGAGGTTAAATCGTTGATACCTCTTGATGTGTGAGTGTGTGTGTATGTATGTGTGTGTGTGTGTGTGTGTGTGTGTGTGTGTGTCTGTGTCTGTGTCTGTGTCTGTGTTGTGTCTGTGTCTGTGTTGTGTGTCTGTGTCTGTGTGTGTAAATGTGTGTGTGTGTGTGTGTGTGTGCCTGCGTGCCTCTGTGTGTATGTGTGCGTGAGTGCGTGTCTGTGTTTTTGTGTGTGTGTGTGTGTGTGTGTGTGTGTGTGTGTGTGTGTGTGTGTGTGTGTGGGGAAGAGAGAAATTGTGTGGTGTGTGCAGAGAGAGAGAGAGCCCATGACCGCAGAATTGCTTTAAATAAACAAGTAACATTTAGTATGATAACATGCATATAAAGACAAAACCTTGATAATTCAACACAAACCACATATTTGCACTAAATGTAAAATCAAATTGCACAAAAAATGTCAACTCTTTAAGAGCAGTGCAAAATCACTGCCAGAAGAATGACCCAAACCAAGAGATTTGTCAGTCAGTTAAAATCTTCAGTGGTGCCCCCAGCGGTCCACTAGAGTAGAGGCTAGATGGTGAAGGTGAAGATCTTAGATTAGTATTGCTAAGGCTGATATGAACACGTCATATTTTGAAACCTTATATTGAGATTGTCTTCAGCCACTTAGCATGACAACATGCACTCTCCTCTAAAGCAGAAAAAAAAACTCATCTGAAGTCTGAGTATGGCTGCTTATATGGCGAGGTACTAAAAAAAAAAAAAAAAAAAAAAAGCATCACAACACAAACTTACGTGCTGTGTTTAGTTAAGGTCTGGCAGTGAATCCTAAGAGGAATAAGTGAGTGAGAGTGCCTATTCTGGGTAACCCCATAGGGCTTTAAGCCTAGGAACACGCAACAACAACAACAACAACAACAAAATCAATGCGACATGTGATGGGGGTTTCTAAAGGCGACAAAGCTTGAGAAAACTAGTGTGTAGGCGGTAAAAGCTTGATGTGTTGTGCTGTGACTCTGGAAGCCGGAATCACTGGAAGCAGGCCACTTTATCGACTGCTCACGTTTAAGAACCATTGGCAATGCCCAGTCATGTCAGAGTGGTTGCTACCTTTTCGCAGCTCCTTGCTGCTTTTGCTTTGCTTATGTTTCGCTTATGTTCCGTAACCGCCACCCCCCCCCCCCCCCCCAAAAACAAAAACAAAAAAAAACCATATTTCAGTGTTGTTGCTATGTATTTTGTTTTTAATGTGTATGTGTGTGTGTGTGTGTGTGTGTGTGTGTGTGTGTGTGTGTGTGTGTGTGTGTGTGTGTGTGTGTGTGTGTGTGTGACAATGAACACAGAAATTTGATGAGTGTTGGTAATAATTGTATGGCTGGGATGAATGACATCTTGTAAGAACTCAAAGTTAAAAGCTGTCAAGGTATCTTGTTGTAGTTTTTTTCTCTCTTGTTGGGGAAAGTGTCCTGAAACGTCAAACCTGTAAATTGACCCTAACCGTAAACATGTTCGTTGTAGGAGATTTTTGCCATGAAACTCTCCCCCCTCTCTCTTCTCTATCTCTGTCTCTCTCTTTGTCTCTGTGTGTGTCTCTCTCTGTCTCTGTGCGTCTCTGTCTGTCTGTCGGTAGGTCGGTCTGCCTGTCGGTCGGTCTGTCGGTCGGTCTGTGTGTCTGTCTCTGTCTCTCTGTCTCTGTCTCTCTGTCTGTCTGACTCTCTCTCTGTCTCTGTATCTGTCACACTCTCTCTGTCTCTGTCTCTCTCTGTCTCTGTCTGTCTCTGTCCTTCTGTCTCTGTCTGTCTGTCTGTCTGTCTGTCTGTCTGTCTGTCTGCTCTGTCTTCTGTTTTCTCTCTCTCTCTCTCTCTCTCTCTCTCTCTCTCTCTCTCTCTCTCTCTCTCTCTCTCTTCAATTCATTTCTGCCCCAAAGTCAATCTCTTATCTCTTCTGTACCCTTCTCTAAAAAGCAGTTTCTAAACGTAACGCTAAAGAGGCGAATGGATAGGACCAGGGATGGGTGGCAGCTGGCTCCAAGAGATAGATAGGCCAAGCCAACAGTCATAGACAGATTGCTGCAGAACGTTTAGTTCATCACCGCTGCAGGTCAGTCTGTAGGACAGTTGCTGCCGGAATATCAGATGATGGAGGTGTGTATGGAAAGCACTTTGCGGTGGAGAAACAGTGTGATGGATGGATGTGCTGTGGGAATCTTTATTTGCTCAGGGAAAAGCCGCTAGGATCCATCGGGTTTAAAGAGCCTTGTTTATCTTTGAGGTTGATGGCTGAGGTTTTGTTGGGTTTTTTTAATGGGTCGGGTTTGTTTTGTTTATTTGTTTGTTTTTATTAAAGTTCCACAGCACCTTTGCATTTATAAGCACTGTCTCCTGGAACTGTTTAAGTAGCTTCTGTCTGTCTGTGTCTCTTCCCCCCCCTCCTCTCTCTCTCTCTTCTCTCTCTCTCTCTCTCTCTCTCTCTCTCTCTCTCTCTCTCTCTCTCTCTCTCTCTCTCTCTCTCTCTCCTCTCCTCTCTCTCTCTCTCTCTCTCTCTCTCTCTCTCCCCACACCACACCACACACACACACAAACACAACACACACACACACACACACCACACACACACGCACACAGAGGTTTAAAACTTTGTTGAAAAAAACAATAATCATGTAAGCCTATTGTACAGAAAATGTCCCAGATCCCTCAAGAATAGAAACAACATAATATCGCCCTTTTACATGACGTTACGTTGCTCATCACCCAGCCAACCCTTGAGGCCATATTCCTCAGTACAGTGCTGTGGCGGGACTGGACGTACCTTCAACATCACAGTCAATATTGTCAACCCCAGCAGTAACATTCTAGCAGACAGCTGATGCTCTTTCCAGCGGAAACGGAAGCGCTGCGAGAGCACGAAACTGGGGGCAGGCAGTAAAGTGTGGGATAATGACCTGCCTGCCCGCTGCCTGCCTGCCTGCCTGCCGCTGCCTGTCTGCCTGCCTGTCTGTCTGCCTGCCTCTGCTGGCGCTGTTATCTTCACAGGCAGCTTGATTCACCGTCAGGAGCACGAGTCATGTTTAGGGCCCTTAGTCCTGGTTAATGTGCGCATATGCTTGTGTAATCGGATTAGTTTGTTGTCGGGGTTTCGGGGGGTGGGGGGGGGGAGGGGGGGGACGGTGGGGTTTCCTCTACGACTTTGTCTTTTGGCGGTTTTTTATTTGGATATTTTTTTGGTTAGTTTTTTTCCTCCATGATTTTGTTCATGACTATGGTCTAGATTTTTTTTAATGTATTCTATAGAATTGGGAAAAACTAGATTGTAATAATATGTATAGTTTCATAATATAGCAACTTGAGGTGTCACTGATTTTGAAGGCATTCTATTTAGAAAGTAAAACTAGTCTTCCATATTTTTGCAATTTGTCCTTTGAATCATAGAGAAAAGTCTTTTTTCATTGTCTTTGTTGATGCTGATTTTGGTGACTGTCACTGCTGAACAGTTTTCAGACATTGGCCAGTCCATAAGTAACCGGCCTTGCCTTTTTTGCAATCTGGGATCCCTGAAGTCAGACTGTATCCCTTACAGTTCTGAAAGGAAACCACCTAATACTCCAGTAGTTCTAGGCACAAATATGACTAGCCAGTTCTTATCTGAAGCTGTGGGAATATTGTAAAATAAATGCCATAGAATTCATCCTTCATTCCAATCCAATCCAAAGCCTTTTTATGCCTTCTTGGCATGTAGGGCAGCAACAAAGGTTCTCCACTCCTGCCTGTCTTGGGCCAGTTTCTGAATGGTTCCCCAGGAGTGTTGGAGGGTCTTCAGCTCTGTTTCTGTTGTCCGACGCCAGGTGTTCTTGGGTCGTCCTCGCCTGCGTTTTCCGTCTGGTGTCCAGTGGAGGGCTGTTCGGGCGATGTTCCCTTGTTCCCGTCGGCTGATGTGTCCTATCCATCTCCATCGTCTTTGCATAATGATGGTATCTATATTTTCTTGGTCGCAGCGGGCCAGGAGTTCTTGGTTGGAGATGGTCTCAGGCCAGAAGATGCGCAGTATTCTCCTGAGATTCTTCGTGTGGAATGTAGACAGTTTGTTAATGTCATTCTCAGTCATCCTCCAGCATTCTGCGCCATACAGGAGGGTGGAAAGTACGCAGCTCTGATACAGTCTTAGTTTGGTCTTTGTGCTGTATTGGGATGACTTCCACACATTGTTCAGATTTCTGTAAGCAGCTCTTGCTTTGTTGATGCGGTTTTTGATGTCACTGCTTGCTCCGCCATCATGCCTGACAATACTCCCAAGGTATGTGAACTCTTCAGTTGTTGGCAGATCTTCTCCGTTCACTGTGACAGGAGAGGGATTCTGAACGTTTAGCATCATCACCTCTGTCTTCTTCTGGCTGATTTTCAGGCCTACTTGCATCCTTCATTGATGTCATATTAATTTCTTTCATTTCCTCAGGTATCTGATCATGTTTACCCTGTTCACTTCCTCAGGTATCTGATCATGTTTACCCTGTTCATTTCCTCAGGTATCTGATCATGTTTACCCTGTTCATTTCCTCATGTATCGTATCATGTTTATCCTGTTCATTTCCTCAGGTATCATTATCCTGTTCATTTCCTCAGGTATCGTATCATGTTTATCCTGTTCATTTCCTCAGGTATCGTATCATGTTTACCCTGTTCATTTCCTCAGGTATCATTATCCTGTTCATTTCCTCAGGTATCGTATCATGTTTATCCTGTTCGTCATTTCCTCACAGGCTCAGTTCTGTCCCTGACACTGTTTCAGACGATTTACCAAGGACGCCTCTGCGCTCCCCCAAGCTGGACCCGCTGTGTTCCTGCGGGTGCACCAGCACGATGGACACTGGTCAGATCATCGCCAGTGGCCGCTGCAAGGGCCTGGCCGTGTGGGTCATCAAAGCCACCCCAGGTCAGCAGGTGACCCTGACCTTCCGCTACTATGACATCTCCTACGAGAGGCAGTGGGTCAAAGTTCGGAACGGCGAGAGGGAAACGGACGACCTGCTCTTTTATTCCCGCGCGCAAAGAACGCAACCCTATAACGTCACCTCGACTTCTAACGCCTTACGTGTGGAGCTGATGACGGAGGTGATGGTGACGTCACCTGCCGAGTCGGCCATGTTTCCTTACCTCGCCAAGCTGCCCATCCATATACGAGGGTTTGTGGCGTCCTACTCCTCGAAAGGTGGGTGTGGTGGTAGTTACGGGTTTGTTTGGGTTTGTTTTGTTTGTTTTGTTGGGGGGGGGAGGGGGAAGGGGGTTGGGGGTCACCCAGAATGTGCACTCTGACTCCCTCATCCCACCTGGGAATCACTCTGAGATTGAAACTGCACCTTGAATGAGAAGTTTGCTTGTATGTGAACCTATACTGAAAACAAAATAAAAAGAAACAACCAACCAAACTAAACACACTTTTTTTCATTTGCATTTATTCTTTTATATCGAAGATAATGGAATAAGCATTCGTGTGCTTTTTTTTTTACATCAAGTCCCCGTGTGTATGCAGTGTTGTAAATTCTGTTATCTGTTCCCACATACATACAGCACCAAGTGGAGGACGGGATCGCCTAGTGGTCAGAACATTGCACAGGCGATTTGTCGACCCGAGTTCGATTCCTGTTCGAGGGGATTTTTCCCCAGGAGTTAACATCAGTGCTGACTCCACTCTCCTCAAAAGTCTTTCGGATGAGACTGTAAACCACGGCCCGTTGTGTGCGAACGCACGCAGAACATCTTGCGCACACGTTAAATCCTGTTCCGCTTTTCGTAAGAGTAGGCCATCGTGTGCCGGTGGGAACAGATGACATTTACAAAACTGCATACACACGGGGACTGGATGTAAAAAAGCACAAAAGTGCTTATTCCATTATCCTGGATATAAAAGAATAAATCAAAGAATAAATCAAATCTGTCTATCTATTTATCTATCTATCTATCTATCTATCTATCTATCTATCTATCTATCTATCTATCTATCTATCTATCTATCTATCTATCTATCTATCTATCTATCTATCTATCCCTTAGTCTGGCGACCGTGGAGGCACCCCTGAAGACTTAACAACCACTTTCCTCCATCCCTCCTCTCTGTTCTGCCTTTCTCAAAGTTTTGTTGAGTTCTATGGACCTACACCGAAACACAAAACAAGAGACGCCAACTAAACAACAGAACATACAGTGTCTCTCCCCTCTTCTCCCACAGACCCGGACCCGGCCGAGCAGCCTCCTCCGCTCTTCAGGCACGTGGAGCCCAAAGTGATGGAGAGCGAGGTGACCATCGTGGGCATCCTGGTGTGTGTGGCGGTGGTGGCGGCGGTGGTGGTGTTGGCGGTGGTGCATCGCAGATACTGGCGCCGCATCCCCAAGTACTCGGCTGCTAACGAGGACAGTCCCATGCACGTCTCCAGCTCCCAGTCCAGCCAGCCCTCCAGCCCCGGGCCTCACGTGCAGGTGGATATGGACATCCCGCTGACAGGTGGGTAGCTTTGCTTGTTTGTTTGTTGCTTGCTGGGGGGGGGGGGGGGGGGTGGACATAGCGGTTTTGGGGGTTGGAGGTGGGGTTGTTTTTGGTGGGCTGTTTTTCCTTGTTGGAAGACCTTCCACTCCCCGTCCTTCCTTAGAATATGTGTGTCGTGGATCTGTGTCTTTGTCACTCTTTGTCTTTGTCTCTCTGTCTCTCTCACACACACGCACACGCAGTCACACGCACGCATACACACACATGTACGCACGCACACAAACAGGCTCACACACATGCATACACACACAAACACACGCGCACTCTCTGTCTGGTCTGTCTGTCTGTCTGTGCCTACCAGTTTGCCGAGATTCGAGCCAGCGCCTCTAAACAGTTTGTTTTTTGGTGGCTGTTTGCGTGTTATTTTTTTTAAGATTATAAACTAGTGGTCTTGTCCACTCGGCTAGCTGTTGCATTTGTCATAGAGACACTAGGAAGGACAGCTTGTGGACAAACTCTCCATATTGGTACATGCAATTACCAGACATTTTTAATGTCTCCTCCGAGTATATAATTATATACCACAGCCCTTACACGCCCTTACCCGCCACAGCGAAATGCGTGGAGGAGGTTCCATAGGGTGCACAGACCTTGGCTTTTTCTTTCCCACCCTATACACCACAGTGTGAAGGACCTGTGTACTACCTATTCAGGTGATTCTCTCCTGACACAAAGCGTCTTTTGTGCACCGTGGACCATGGAGCACCCCCCTGATAGAGCCAGTAGAGAAGGAGAGATTCCAATATTTTTTATATGCTAGGCGTTAGGCTAGTGCCATGATCTCCTTGACTCCAGTTCATTTTCCTTACATTGTGTGAGTGATAGTGCGCACGGGGAGAGAGGGGATGGTGGTGGTGGGTCGTATAGACAGGAGAGGGGAGGGGGGCAGAGGAGAGGGAGAGAGGGCAAAGCGAGTGAGAAAATTACAGTTTTAAGCACTTAATCCAAAGTATATGGTTCTTTTTTTAATGTAAGTTTGTTGGGTTTTTTTAGTGTATGCTTGGGGTGTGAATGCGTGCGAGTGTTCGTACGTGTGTGCGTCCTGTGTGTGTGGTGTGTGTGTGTGTGTTGTGTGTGGTGTGTGTGTGTGTGCATGCGTGTGTTGTGTGTGTGTGCTGTGTGTGTGTGCCGCGTGCTCACCCACTGGCGTAGAGTTCCAAATTTGCTTACACTGTTCCAGATATAGAGTTGTTACTACCATGAACAACGTGGCCATGGTTGTTGGAATGCATAGTGCCTGTCTTCTTTAATTCTTGTAAAGTTCTCTGCAGAGGTCTGCCGCTGTCTCAGCTGATACGTTGGCTCTAGGAAAGCACATGGGAAAAATATATTTGCATAAAAAAGGCATGAGAATGGGCTGGTTAGCAGATGATAACACGAGAGAGAGAGAGAGATAGGGTGCGGGGGGGTAAGGATAAAACAAGAACAAGGGAGTGATAGAAAGGGGAAATTTTCAGCCCACAATTTCCAGAATGGGATGATGTTATTTAGACCGGTGTTCCCACCTTTTTTGGTAAGGGGGGGACTAAAAAAAAAAAAGCACGTAATAAAAAAATATTTAAAAGACCAATAACTATGTGAAAGAAGAAATCAAAAAGCGTGTGGGCCCCAAAGAGCCTTTGCTCTCCACCATAAAGAGGAGAAAGCTGATGTGGTTTGGTCACACCACAAGACACAACACCCTAGCAAAAACCATCTTGCAAGGAATAGTCGAGGGCAAGAGAAGAAGAGGCCGCCAAAAGAAATCATGGGTTGACAACATCAAAGACTGGACCGCCCAACCCCTGCAACACCTCCTACTAGCCACACAGGATCGTGAAGCATGGAAAAAGATCTCCGTTTGCGTCTTCTCTCATGTCCCCCCTACGTCCTTTGGGACATGGGACTGAGTGAGAGTGAGTGAATATAAGAAATGTCTGTATGTAGGGTTACCCACAGTAAGCTTTCAAAACTTTCGGCATGTAACGATTTGTTCAGACGTCTATTTCTGAATGAGAGAAAGGAAGAGAAAAGACATTTAGCTGGTTATGGCGTTATTAGCAGTCAGCCTGCAGCTCTTTGATTTTTTTTTCAAATAAAAAATGGAGCTCCACTTCAAGTCAGCACACCACGCAGACCCGTGAAATAATTTCTGGATCAGCGACTTCCAATAGGGCAGATTATTACCCCAAAAGAGCGAGTCAACTCGAGGCGTGAGTCTTATTCTAGCCATAGTCACTATTTATTTCTAAAGCTATCAGCTTGTGAATAGGACCGTAAGTATATTTTTTTTTCTTAGGAACTGTAAGTATATCTTATTCTAAGGAACCGTAAGTATATATTTCATTGGTCTATGGCTGTGGTAAGAGTGAAATGTTACTTTGTTAAAATCTCTAATGAAATTATATATTATATATATATATATATATATATATATATATAATATATATATATATATATATATATATATATATATATATAATGTGTGTGCGTGCACGTGCGTGTGCATGTGTGTGTGCGGTGTGGTGTGTAAGTCAGTCAGACAGACAGACAGAAAGACAGATGGGAAAACGGAAAAATACAGACAGACAGACACAGACAGACAGACGGACAGACAGACACACACACATGTATACTTTTTACAATTTTATTTCTGTTGACACTCCAGACAACACATGTACAAAATAATGACAGTACACTTTGCCATTGCCATGTAAGAGACTAAAAGTCTTTAAACTGATCTTACAGACACACTGACATGACATTGTAAAAGACTGTATGTTTTTACCGCTGATTTTACAGGCACACTGACATTGCATTGTAAGAGACTATGTTTTTACAACTGATCTTACAGCCATACTGACATTACATTGTCAGAATACAAAACAGCTTTACCACTCATCTTTACAGCAAATTCGTTGCGAAAATACAAAACACCTTAACCACTAATCCTACAGGCACACTTCGTTCATCACGTTGTCAGACATTCACCGTATTTTGCACCTGTCCCAACAGACCGGACTCTAACTGCTTCTGCACAGTGCACTTGCCCGCCTCTTGCAGGGTTGACCACTAATTGTACAGGAACACTCTGCCATTAAGAATCAGATACTAGTCTTTCACACCCGTCTCAACAGACCGGACTCTAACTGCCTCTTGCAGAGTGCACTTGACCACTAATCGTATTTTGCCAGTAGTGTCAGACACTAGACTTTCGCACCCGTCCCATCAGACCGGACTCTAACCGTCTCTTGCACAGTGCACTTGCCCGTGTTTCAGGAGGCAGCGGGGCCAGGCGGAAGAGCTCCTCAGGACAGCGAGCCGCCTCCAGAGCCTCCTCCATCTCCAGCACGTGCAGCGCAGGCCTGAAGAAGATCCGCTCCCGGGCAGAGAACCTGGCTGGGGACGGGGGCGCGGCAGCAGCGGCGTGTGGGGGCAGCCCCAAGCCCTCCACCAAGGATTACAGCAACCTGGACAGCCCCTACTCCAACAACGCTTCCCCGGAGGACGCCGTCCACGACGCCAACTTCTTCCGCGCCAGTCCCATCATGAAGCACGTGACGCCCAGGTCCCCCAAAGTGCACCCCCACCGGGTCAAGTCCTCTCCCGGGACCCCCAACTCTCCAGGGCCCTCGTCCATCACCAAGCACGAGCTGCTGACCCGCAAGCGGCAGGAGAGGAAGGGTCTGTCCACGCCTTCTGGGGAGGTGGACGGGGAGCGGGAGGTGACGGGGTCCTCGGGGTCAGGGTCAGGGTCCACAGCCAAGTCCTCGGGTGTGCCTTCCTCCTCCCTGGTCACCACCACAGCGCTGAGGTGCACCTCTCCAGGTCTCCAGACTCCAGGGCTCTGACCTCCTATGGCGAAGCTGCGCACTCCCACAGAGTCCAAGTCGTTGAAAAACGCGGTGAACGGCAGCAAGCGACAGTCTCAGGGAGAGCCCTGCTCCGAGTCTGAAGAAATCCCTCTGATGGATTCAGTGGAAGAGCTGCTGCCTCACCAGTTAGGGATTGACCCTAAAAAGACTCCCGTGTGTGAGGAGACGTCCTTCATCTACCCCCAGTCCAAGGCCAGGAGGCCCACCTCGCTGACAGAGAGTTACTCTCAGGACGCTATCGACACTCGAGGCAGCATCAAATCCCGAACTCCTAAATCGCCCCGGGCTGTCTCTGGCCGGCCCTCGGCCATGGAGAGCGACAGACTCTGCTTCCTAAGCCGGACGGCCAGAGCCCCAAGTCTCCGCGTGAGGAGGGGATGGAGGACAAGGAGGACAAAGACTCCAAGGACTCCTCCAGCCCCAGCAAAAGCAGCCTGGGAGGAAAGAGTCACAAGACCATGTCTCCCACACGCGAGTATAGCCACGCCGGAGCTAGAGTACGACGACTTCATCATGGACGATCCTCTCTCCTACTTCGAGTACGATGATCTCAGCAGACTCAACTGGTCCGGGACAGAGAAGCTGGGCAGGACTCGAAAGAAAGAGGAGACGTAGTGTTTTGTGTGGTGTATATAGTGAGGCTGTAGTGATAACTGTGCATTATTTTTGTTTGTGAATCTCCCATTACTCATTGCGATGGAAATAACGCGTTTCGGTAAGGACGTGAAAACAAGTGTACATGGGTCTGGATTACCAATCACTACGTTCACGGCTGAATTACCCAAACTTTTGTTGTTGTTTTTCATCAGCACATAACTGCTCATGAGCACTTTTTTTTTAAGGAAGCTTACTAGTTTCTCAGTCGCAAGATGTGCCTGCCTGGTTGCTTTACATGAGCGGTTGTTTTGCCAACGTTGGAAACTGATTTCATTGTTCTGACTAGTAGGGTTCTCTCATGGGTTTTAGGTATAATTCTCAGACTGGCTGGTGCTTTAATTTCTTTGCCTGTGAGAAGGAAGTAAGGAAGCACTAAAAAGTTCGGAATTATATTTCTTACAGGCTGTTGAAAGTTGATTTTATCGCTCTGACTAGAGGGCCTATAGTTATCGTTTCCTTATGTCTTAATTCTCAGACTTGCTGGTGCTTTGATTTTCTTGTCTGTGAGAACAAAGTAAGGAAGTACTGTCAAGTAAGAACAATTATCTTTTTAAATACTATTTTAAGGTTGAAAAATAATGTGCAACGCTTTCACTGAAGAGGTTACACTGAAACACCCCTTCATTAAGAAGTTGACGCAAAATGGACGATGACCAGCTGAATGTTGACCATGTAAAAAGGCACATCAGGTTGTCAATCGTCTCCTTTTAGTTAGAGAAAGATGTTTTTTTATTCACATGTAGAGGAAAGGGTTGTTTCCAAAAACATACTCTTTCTCTACTCGTGTGACTTAAAAAAAAAAAAGGCTGTTTATATGGACATTTTTAAAGCAGTCTTTAAAATTGTATAGTGTGACTTACGATAAAATTTCAGAGCATAGTGATATGCTTATTAATCAAAGTAATGGGTATTAGGACTTGTATATATAATAAGTAAGTCATTCCAGTTTTCTGAGAGGTTTAAAAGGTGTAGTTTTACAATTTCTCCCCATTTTTACTGTTTTGGAAAAAAATTAACAGCAACTTCTAAGGACATTCCCTAAAGATTTTAATCTCTGCACATTGTTGCAGATTTTACAAACCTCAGTTCTTGAAGGTCAAATTGGCTTTCACGGGAAAAGATTGTCGTTGATGAGTACAGTGAACGAATGAAAACATGAAAATGCAAACACATAAAACCCAATCAGGTGTCAAATCTCAACGGTCCTCGGGAAATCTGCCGAGAAGTGACGTCGGTAACATGAGGCCTCGTTAAAATATGCACACGTAGGAAGGGAGTAACTGGCGAGGAAAACACAGGTCCCCTTTCATGCTTGTAGTGAAGAAGAAAGGCGAGTTTTCACGGCTCATTGCCTCCATGCTGCTGTGCTGGTCTCCTGACTTTATCAGGTTTTCAGCAAATGGCAGCCAGATCAGGTTTCAAATGACTGTCTCCGGTTAAAAAAAGCCTGACTGCTAAATGTCCATTTTTCTCTAAAAGGTGTTCTTGTTAGTTGTGCATTTTTTTCTTTTCATTTTGTCGTTTGAAGTTTGATTTATTGTTCGAAATTTTGTCTTGTTCTCCCCCCCCCCCCCCCCCCAACCCCCTCCCGTCTGCTCCCAGTCACACACCTGAAAAGCAGCCAGTGGGCTTAGGGGTGTTAGATGTATGTGCCAGTTTCTTGCTCGGTTAAACACTATTTTAGACGTACAGCAAACAAACCAATTCAGTTCAATTTTTATGAAGTTTGTTTATTATAAAAACAACATAAACAAATTTACAACATTGCAGCATACGTAATGAAAACCCTGCACATTGTACCTTTTTTTCTTAACTTGTTGCTCATTTTACCAACCTCTTTAATTGATCAAGCAATAGTTTGGACTGATTTCCATGAAGTTCTTAAACTCTCTATCGCAGTCTTTCCTTCATCCCTACCCCTTCCTCTCCCCCCATCCTCTCTCTCTCTCTCTCTCTCTCTCTCTCCTTTCTCTCTCTCTCTCTCTCTCTCTCTCTCTCTCTCTCTCCTCTCCTCTCTCTCTCTCTCTCTCTCTCTCTCTCTCCCCCTCTCCCCTTAACAGAGAAAATGGGGAGGGGGCAGGAGAGACAGAGAGAGCTAGCTCTCTTTCGCACTCTTCCTCTCTCTGTCTCTGTCTGCAAACAACCAATTCATTCAATTTTAAGAGTCTTGTCTTTTCTCATAAACAACTAAAACAATTTACAACATTGCATGCATACGTAATAACCCTCCATTCGTACCTTCTCTTCTCTAACTTGTCTCATCTTTACCAACCTCTTTAATTCGATCAAGCAATATTTGGACTGATTCCGTGAAGTCTAAACTCTCTTCGCAGTCTTCCTCATCCCTACCCCTTCCTCCCCCCATCCCCCCCCCCTCTCTCTCTCTCTCTCTCTCTCCTCTCTCTCTCTCGCTCTCTCGCTCTCGCTCTCTCTCTCTCTCCTCTCTCTCTCTCCTCGCTCTCTCGCTCTCTCGCTCTCCTCTCTCTCTCGCTCTGCTCGCTCTCGCTCTCTCTCTCCTCTCTCTCTCTCGCTCGCTCTCTCTCTCTCTCTCTCTCTCTCCCTCTCTCTCTCCTCTCCCTCTGTCCCTCTCTCTCTCTCTGTCCCTCTCTGTCCCTCTCTTCCTCCCCTCTCTCTGTCCCTCTCTCTCTCTCTTTCGCACACTTCCCCAGTCTCTCTGTCCCTCTCTCTCTTTTCGCACTCTTCCTCCCCTCTCCCTCTCTCTCTCTCCCTCTCCCTCCGTCCCTCCCCCCCCCCCTCTCTCTCAGAGTGAAGAGAAGAGGGAGGGAGGGAAAGAGAGAGGGGGAGAGGGAGCTCTATTTCCGCACTCTCCCCCCCCCCCCCCCCCCTTCTCTCTCATGGAAGAAGAGGGAGGGGTGGTGGGGGGGGAGAGAGAGAGAGAGAGATCCTCTCGCACTCTTCCTCTCTCTGTCCCTCCTCTCTCTCTCTCTTTCTCTCTCCCTCTCGCACTCTTTTCCCCCCCCCCCCTCTCTCCTCTCGCACTCTTCCCCCCCTCTCTTTCTCTCAGAGTGAGGGAGGAGAGAGAGAGAGAAGGGGGAGGGAGAGGGAGCTCTCTTTCGCACTCTCCCCCCCCCTCTCTCTCCGCACTCTCTCCCCCCCCCCCCCCTCTCTCTCTCTCTCTCTCTTCTCGCACTCTTCCCCCCCCCCCCCTCTCTCTCTCCTCCTCTCTCTCTCCCGCCACCCTTCCCCTCTCTCTCTCTCCCTCTTCTCTCTCTCTCTCTCCATCTCTTCTCTCTTTCGACACTCTCTCCCCCCCCCCTTCCTCTGTCTTCAGGAAGAGAGAGGGGGGGGGGGGGAGGAGAGAGAGAGATTCTTCTCCTCCCCCCCCCCCTCTCTCTCCTCTCTCTCTCCCCCCCCCCTTCTCTCTCTCGTGGAAGAGAGAGGGAGGGGGTGGGGGAGAGAGAGATCTTTCGCACTCTTCCTCCCCCCCCCCCCCTCCTCTCTCCCTCTCCTCTCTCCCCCTTCCTCCCGAGTGATAATGGGCGGAAGGAAGAGAGTGAGCTATCTCTCTTTCGTCACTCTTCCTCCCCCCCCCCCCTCCTCTCTCTCTTCTTTCGCTTTTCTCTCGAAGGGAGAGAGGGAGGGGGGGGAGAGCTCTCTCTCCTCTCCCCCCTCCCTCTCCTCCCCTCTCCTCTCCCCCCTCTCTCCCTCTCTCGTGAAAAGGGGGGGGAGGAGGGAGAGAGGACTTCTCCTCACCCCCCCCCCCTCTTCCCCCCCCCTTCCTCCCATGAAAAAGGGGGGGGGGGAGAGAGAGAGATCTCTTTCGCACTCTTCCTCCCCCCCCTCTCTCTCTCCCTCCCTCCCGAGTGAAAAGGGGGGAGAGAGAGCTCTCTCTTTTGCACTCTCCTTCCCCCCCCTCTCACCCCTCTCTCTCTCTCTCTCTCCCTCTCCCTCTCTCTCTCCTCCCTCACTCCCAGGAGGAGAGAGAGGGAGGGGGGGGGAGAAGGAGCTCTCTCTTCCCTCTCCCCTCCCCCTCTCATCCCCCCTCTCCCCCCCTTCTCCCGAGAGAAAGGGGGAGGAGAGAGAGCTCTCTTTCGCACTCTTCCTCCCCCCTCTCTCTCTCTCCTCTCTCTCTCCTTTCTCCCCCCTCAGAAAAGGGGGGGAATGTAGAGAGAGCTCTTCTCTGTCTCTTCTCGTCTCTCTGTCTCTCTTCTCTGTCTCTCTCCTCTCTCTTCCTCCGTCTCTCTCTCTCTCTTTCTCTCTCTCTCTCTGTCTCTCTCTCTCTCTCTGTCTCTCCTCTCTGTCTCTCTCTTCTCTCTCTGTCTCTCTCTGTCTCTCTCTCTCTCTCTCTCTCTCAATATGGTGTCAATACGGACATTATAATCAACATAATTATTTAAGGCAGCATTTTTTTCAACCGATATTAAAAAGTATTTTTGAATGAGTTGTGTTGTACACATTTTCAGCCCAACTGTTTCAATAGTCCCACAGAAAATTATGATTGTGGAACTCTTGCATGAACTGAAAACTTTTTTTTTTTGGGGGGGGGGGGCAAGTATTGTGTACGCCAGATTGTAATGCAAGATTTTGGATAGCAGAAATAATGTTAAGGTTTGATAGTATACTCGTGAAGAGTTGCCAAATTTATTATGTTTGGGTGATTCCAATGGTATTAAAAATAATAAACAGGGAGAAATGACATGAGTGATCGATATCTGAGTGCAAGTTGAGAGGGTCAACAAACAGGTGTACTGGCAATGTAGGGATTTTTAGTGTGTATAAAATCAGTGTCTTTTTTTCCTTTATGCCTTCATGTGCATCATGTCGCGAAAAAATGACATGTCCTGTCTATCTGAGGTTATAAGTTGGAGGCCTGTGAATAGAGGTTGTGATTTTACAATGATGTAGTTTTGCTTTATCTGTGATGTCTGCATCAACGCGTGTGTGTGTGTGTGTGTGTGTGTGGTGTGATGCATGCGTGTATGTGTGTGGTCTAACATGTCCTTGTGTATTCCAGAACTTGTGCCCTTTACCAAGTTTTGTGCTTAACAAGGCCTAGACGCTATTTTCAAACATGCAATTTTTAATGTGCTTTTTGATGAGACGATTGGAGGCCATTTCGAAACGGACCTTTTTGACGGCAAACGCAGCTGACGTTGTGTGCAGCATATCAGACAAAATCATTATCACTATGGTTGTGCAGTTTCTATCATTTACTCATCATTTTCCTAACTATGGCAGCGACCAATTTGTGCCAGCTAGAAAATTGATCATCGTGGGTTAAAGTTTCGGAAGCAACAAATGTCAGTCCTTGTGAAATGTTGACCATTTCCGTCCAAGTAATATGTGGCGAAATCCATCGAAATTTGATCATATTCTTTAAAGTTCATAGATAATGTAGATTATCACTGTCAACAGGAAAAACAACAACTGGACAATGTGAGGGAGAGGGTGCACAAAACAAAGCGAAAGAAAACCGGATTCCCGTAAAAAGCAAAAACTACCGTGCTGAACCATTAGGGTTGTGTAAACTATGTTCTGAATCGTGAATTAGGCATTCATTTCTGGCCTTGAGTGGAACGATTTGCTATGGAAAACGGAAAACTGTGAGGAAAGGGTTAGGTGAAAGCTGGTTGCAAAATCTTCAGTGGTGCCCAAACGGTCTACTTGACTACGGAATAGGTGAGGTGAGGTGAGGAATTTACTTACTGTCCAAAACATGACTGAGGTCGTCCCTATTTTACAGGTAAAAGAAAATCTTCAGCAGTTGAGAAAAACCAGTTTCTAAGCAACAGCCATCCATTTTTCAGGACATGGAATTATCGCCTTACAGTTTTTAGCATTGCAATCCTACTGGAGACTGGTTAACGAAGTGAATACAATTATTTTCCGTCCGTTTTCCATCTAACAGAGAGCTGTATTCTCTGACAGGTCAAAAGGTAATGTTACATTATCAACAAGTGCCGTAGATAACTGTAAGTCAACAGGTTTTGTGCTTGTATCAGTGTTGTGAGGTCCTTTTTATACAGATATGTGTACACGGACGACTCATGTAATGCAGGAGTAGTGGGAAAATGTGTAACGGTATTGTATGTCAGTAGTTGAAAATCAGACTCTACAAAGACATTGAACGTTGCTCTGGGCAACACAGCCAGTCAGTCAGTCTGGTGGCATGGAGTCAAATTTCCGTTACTGCATTTCTCTCCACATGTTGTGCAATCGCTGCAGTAGCTGTTAATTAAGTCTGATGTGCATTTTTCTTGAATGAATGAGCTGTAGCCTGCTGCCTTTACTGTATGGTATCAACACTTTTCTAACATCCCCCTAGCCCTTGCCTAGTGTTATGACTGGTGACGAATATCACTGATTCAGATTGCACATCAGCTTCATGTGTGTACATAACAGGAAGTCATTTGGACCATTCATGTACCTGTACATACTTTGTCAAAGAGATTGGTATGAATAAAGCACAGGGCACAGTGCTTTGTGAAATTACTCTGATGTCTTTGGTTGGAAATGATTTTTCGTTTCTTTTTTATGTCTTTTTTTGTTAAATTAGTTCATTGACAATTTTTATCGCTACTGCCTTTTGTACATTGTTCAGATCGAGTACGATATGCGTGTAGCTTTGTCGGCGCGATATTTTACCGTCAATTTGTTCATTATCATTTATTTATAGATTGTAATTTATTTCATGAAGAGTTCTATGTCATGACCATTGCTGCACATGACCCATAAAGAGCCCAGACTTTTGCACAGCATGGAGGTTGTGATGTCGCATGTTCAGCGGTCATTATTTTCCGTCAGATGACATTATAATTTTTATCATTATGACACCAACTAGGGCAACGTGCAATCAAACATAACCGTGTAGTAGACTAATCAATGTGGGGAGAAAAATCCGGCAATGTTTTCATGACTTAAACAGGAGTCCTGTTTCTGAAGACGTTGCAAAGACTGAGAGGTTGTGTGTAATAAAATTGTTCCCTCTTCATGACAGTGAAAAACGTGTTCCCTATCAATCGCCCTTTTTTGCGAAAAGAAGAATCTTAATTCAACAGTGTTGAACAAAAGGTTAGTATTTTTCTTACCCTGTCTTAATTAAGCTACTCGTCTCTACAGCGATGTTTTGTTTGGCTTTCTCAAAAAAAAAATTCTAAAACGTGCATTATTCAGAATAAGATTTTTTTTTAACTGTAGTAAGTAAAGCAGTTTTTGATACACAAATAGTTATAGTAATAGACACCATAGAAACGAGTTAAATAACTTTCAGATTTTCCTTTGCCTGCCAATCCTAACATTGCTTTCACATTCTGAGCATGGAGTCCATGGTTCCGTGATACGGCGTAGCAAGCTTTGAAAAACAGAAACAAGAAACAGCTGAGGTCCCTTTTCTTTTAGGCAAAAATGCGCGGATATGCTCAGAAGACGTGATTGACCTTCCAGCCATTGGTCACGCTAGCTGCTGTCTCCAGCCTGTCTGACAGAACGCAGACTGTGGGATTCGGTCATTATCTCTACGTGTTATTGCCGGGCCACCAACCAACCCATTCAGCATAATTTCTGTATCACGGTTTGAAGCATGTCTTTTTTTCCCGCGGCGGACATGTTAAACCCGTGTATCTGGTACATTGTCGGAAAGATGAAAAGAGAAACAAAATCAGAGGATGGAAAGGGAATATAGTTATGTCAGTTTTTATTTCTGTGATTTCAAAAAGTCATAGTTGTCCTATTAATTTCTAGTCTCTTATCATCTCCACCTCACACCCCGGTTTAATGTTATCCTCATCTCTTTTCTCACTTATGGTAATGTGTCCACCCATTTGCCGCCAAATGTACCCCAAACGAGAAATAGGTTTTTGTGCAATGTAGCCCAGATTTTCTTGTCATATGGTAAGATTGTGCCACAGGCATTTGCTTTGTTCTTTTTCTTTTTCTCTGACAGGAGTGAGAAAGTGAATACATTGTTGCATTTGGCAGTATGCAAGACTTTTGTGGAGAACTCTGGGACAGGTTTTACAACAGTGGATGGGTGACTGTTCGTGCACCTTGGCTTCAGTACAGTCACTCAGCTGTTAATGGGTACTGGCCCTCTGCAGTGTCATGTCAGGGAAGGTACAGCAGAGAAGGAAAGGAGATGGACGCCACTCTCACTATGCTGGCTGCCAGAGAAGCCGAGCTCTCTGAACAGCCTTCCCTAACAACCGCATAGATTATGGAACCCCTTTACTTTACTTAAAACAAAAATGTGCATATTTTGTGTATTATCGAATTGTTTGAGAAAAACGTTTAAAGTTTTCGCTTTGTCCATTTTTTGTTTTTGTTTTTAAAAATGTGTCAGTTCAGAATGGACCTAAAATTGAATCTATGACGTCCTCTTATCAAGTTGATATCAAATGCTTTTCTTTTCTTGATGAAAGTTTTCATGTTTAAAGGCATCGGGTTGTGATCTGCATACTTGCTTCTTCTTGTGGTTTTTTTTTTTTTTTTACATGGAATTGAAATTTTGATGCTAATTTTTTGTAATTTGGTCAATAGAAACAATTATTATTACAGGAAATTGTTACATGGGATTACCTTTATGGGAATGTGGATTGGTATGGCTAATTACCACTGGGAAACAGTTCAAGACAGATAACAATCAGGAAAATGGATCAACCCAAATGATGACTACGAGGAGCCAGATAATTTGAATAATGTTTTATCACATTGATTAACTGGGATCATTATCACTCGAAAGTAAGTGGGCCAACAAGGGATAATCAGTACAAGAGAGTAAGGGTGTTGACCTCAGAGATAATAAGTATAGGAGAGTAAGGGTTGTTGACAGGGATAATTAGTGTAGGAGAGTAAGGGTTGTTGACGAGGATAATTAGTATAGGAGAGTAAGGGTTGTTGTCAGAGATAATTAGTATAGGAGAGTCAGAATTGTTTTCAGGGATAATTAATAGGGATGGGCAAATCGCTACAGGAGAATTAAGTAGAGGAACGGGATAGGTATCCAGGAAAAGTCAAGTTGGTCGACAGGAACCATTGTCACAAAATAATACTGTGGTACAACAAAATTTTAACAACAGACAGTGCGGACTAGGAAAACTATCGCTTGAGAATTTGCGAACTTGGGTGATCAAAAAGATTTTGTGGCTCAGGATTATTATCACAGGAGAGTTAGACAGTTGGGGTAACCATCCAAAGAGAGCTGTACGTTAGCTGAGATAATTATAACAGAAAATTTGTTCCTTCTTCGGGTTATCATCTATCATAATCATCTCTAATCCTACTGAAAATGGGAAGTAAAGTACAATTTTTGGAAAGGAGGGGGAGGGGGTACCCAGATTTAGACTGATGTCCAATAGAATGTTAGTTTATCAGATGAATTATTGTCTCACTCCTCAATCGACTATCGTAATGTTTATGGTTTCTATGTTAATGATCATGAGGTTGTGACCAAGGAATGTGATTTTTTTTTCGGATTGATGAACATATCAGAATGACTTGTTAGGTTTTTTTCCCCTAAAATGTCTTTTTTTACAACTATTGATTAAACTCCCCACTTACACTTTCTTTGTATGTGTTTTTTATATAGAAAGTGTGTGTGTGTGTGTGCGTGCGTGCGTGTGTGTGTGTGTGCGTGCGTGTGTGCGTGCACGTGTGTGTTATGAAGGAGAGAGAGAGAGAGAGAGAGAGAAAGTGAGTGAAGTGAGTGAGTGTGTGTGATGTGTGTGTGTGTGTGTGTGTGTGTGTGTGTGTGTGTGTGTGTGTGTGTGTGTGTGTGTGTGTGTGTGTGTGTGTGGAGACAGAACTGATGTGAACTCCAGGGGAAAAATATCCCCTGAGATGGACCTCTGGGTAGTGCTCCCCAGGCCGTCAGATCACGAGATCAACACTCTAACCACCAGGCTATCCCCCTCCACCCTCCCCCCTCCCACTCTTCCTTTTGTGTCTATGGACTGCAGCAGACCAGCCAGAAACTTCGGGGTGGATACAACACGCAAAAACCATGAGAACAGGCAACAGCCGAGTTGTGTCATTATGTTGTATTCCCCTGACTCCAGTGATGTTGTTCCTTCTTCTTATCAAACTTTTCTTTTCATAGAACCTTGTATGAAACTTTCTGAAATGGATTGAGAATGATCTATGCAGTCAGATCATGTGCACTTTTTGTGAAATAACAGATTTTTGTTTTCATTCAGGATTTATTGTAAGAAATGATACTGTTTAGGTATTATGTCATTTAATGTTTTTCGTTTCTGTAGGACGGTGTTAGATATTTGGAAGTAGTAGGAGGTGATGGTTTTGTATTTAAAGTCTGTAGAGTGGAAGGGTGGAAGGTACCGGAGCCACTAAAACTGAATGAGGTGACAGCCCTGAAATCGAAATGGCTTTCGCGGTCAGTAGGGCCATAAACCATAGGGAATGGAATGGACAGGGATCTATTGACGCAAACTGCACAATGTATGTGATGTTGTTTTGTGTTATCATTCAGAAACTATCTACATGTTTGTTACTTACTCTGCTCCTAGACACTGTTTATTCAAATAAAAAAAGAATACCAGGTTTTTACTTGCGCACACAAAAAATGTATCTCGTCTGAAATCTGTTGCGTAAAAATACCAAAAATACTCTTTTAATAAATATAAGGTGTTTTTTTTCTTTTCAACTTGCAGATTAAACACGTAAAGTGTATGGTCTAAACATGCAACATGATGTGAAAAGAAAATACTTCTCGTGCTTTTTTGTCAAACAGAACCCTTTCCTACAATACTGCTCTCTGTCAGGTAGATAGCTTAATCTGAAATAACATAATGATGCAAACAAAAACAACAATGATAAATAAGATCCATCTAAGCAAACTATGCAATGCATATAGTGTTATAAGACACAGAGACAAATGCAATACCATGCAACAGCAGACTGTTATTGTTATATCGTTTGCATTGGCACTGAAAAAGAAATTGATACTCACTGAGCGGAGTTGACTATCAGGCTGAATGAAGTTAGGAGGGACATCACTGCACACGATCCCTGACTGAGTCTGGCTAGGAATGGTCTGTGCCTGGATCATGGCGTCCTTCCTTTCTTGACCCAGCCAGTCCACAGTCCCTCACC
>CM060321.1:41009625-41029625 GCA_030674155.1 Stramonita haemastoma
TGATCACGGTGTGAAACGTCTGCCTTTAGCGCCATCCTGTCTCTCTCTAAAAAAAAAAAACAAAAAAAAAAAAAACCAACACGTGTGGTGACCTGGATTTTTTCGTCCTTTTTTCTTTTTTTTTCTTCTTTTTTTTTCTTTATTTGTTATCTATTTATCTGTTGTTGTTGTTTTTTTTATTCCTTTTTTACTTTTCTTCTTTTTTTGGGTGGGGGGGTGGGGGTGGGGTCGTTTCTCGGCCAGAGCCCTAAGGTTCACCAATGCAGAAATTTTTGCCAATGTGATCGTTTTTTTTCCCACCACTGAAGTGACGCATTCTGACTTCGTGATGACCTCATACCAGTGTGCAAGCGATTTTGAAATTTTGTCATCCGTTCCTACTGGCACACAATGGCCTACTCTTCCAAAAAGCGGAACAGGTTTAACGTGTGTGCAAGATGCCTCTGAGTGTGTTCATAAACGGAACTGGGGTTTACAGTCTCCTGCAAAGGTGTTTGGGGTGTGGGGTCGGTACTAATGAAAGCTTAAGGGGAAAAAAATCTTCTTAAGCGGGAACCTCGCTGATGGCTTTCATTCGGATAATCAGATCACGAGCTAATCCCTCTCACCACTAGGCTGTCCTGCACCCCTACCCCCTACCCCCCACCCCCCTGAGGAAAATGATAGTGTTGATAAAAAACATAACGATGAGGAAAAATGTCTATTAAAATGGGTAAAGATTATATAGTATAATAAATTTTGTACAAATGTGTGTGTGTGTGGTGTGGTGTGTGTGTGTGTGTGTGTGTGTGTGTGTGTGTGTGTGTGTATGCATCCACTGGTGCATGAGTGTCTAAATATGAATGGACATCACTGACACTTTAAAGTTCTCTACTAGGGCCTATAAAATTATCTCCAGACATGACACTGGTTGGCCTGAGATTCCGAATATATATATATATATATATATATATATATATATATATATATATATATATATATATATATAACAACGATCCCAACATATGCACTCCTCTCCTCACTAGGAGCCAGCCTACGGTGTTTGGTACAACATGTAAATGATCTCTTCCTTTACATACTATGTTGGTCACCACTATGGCTTCTGATCTCAATCCGTCATTGACAAACATAAGAAATGATCTTAACAAATTTCCACAATGACGTATAATTGGATTTGACGTCATTACATCACGTCATCACAATAAACACCCCCTGAGGAAGGAGGAAAACCGAAATATTGGCGAACACCTAAATATGTTGGTTGTTCTATACGCTTCTAACCCATCTTATGAGTCCTATACAATAACTACTGTACAACCAAGAAATATGCAAGATGAATTTATCCTGGGGTAATCAAGATGCTTCAAAGCATAAAAAACAAAGAATTAAATACCCAAGCTCATGCATCATACGACGATTACCTTTTCATTTGCAATAATGCGAAATTTGTGGTGTGCTACAATGTCTTACTCATGTCACATTGTAAAACATAATCTTCATCCCCAAAAATAAGAAGTCAGTGTACTAAAAACTTTTTTAAATGCGCCAAAATATCAACCACAACCAAAATAACCAAATAAAAACACGTTGACCCCCCAAAAACAAAAATAATTGTACACAAAAAAGATTCCTGATACCTCTTTTTACCAAGGGACACAACCTCATTCAGAATGGTAAACATCCTCTATATTATGAACACTTGTCTCCCTTTAACTGCACTTCGTTTAAATACGAATTCTAATAACCGAATGAATAGGTCTCATCTTAAGCAGCTCCATACATGCTCTGCTGCGTGCGGTTTTTTGTTTGTTTGATTTGTAATAGTTTGTTGCAAGCTATGATTAAGAAGCCAGGTTCCACAAAACCATAATTATCATAGTTCACACACCTTTCTGTTTCCTAGATGTTCCACAAAATGACACTGTGACAATATTGTGTTAATTATTAATTTTATTGGTTATTAGACATGCAATTTGTCATTTAAAAAAAAACAACATGGGGGATGGGTGGGGTTTTTTTTAATTGTTTGTTTGGGGAGGGGGGGGGGGGTGTTGTCATTTGTTTGCTTGTTTCAATGGCTGCTTTTCGGAATGATTGCAAGAGAAGCCTAGGCCAAGCTTCAATGTTTACGAGATAAAAGTCTATCCGCACAACACTCAAGTTTGATATATCATACTCTGTGTGGTTGATAACCATAAGCTCTCAGTGTTCATGAGATCACAGCCTATGTTTATATACTTAAGTGTCAAATACTAGTTGTGATATAAGTTATCGTGCAAAGGTGATCACAGCTCTCACTAACTCACAATACACGATCCATTTCTGTTTGGGGGTTGCTTTGTTGTTTGTTTTTCTTCATTCCTCGGCTGTAGCTCTGAGGTTCACGAAGGGCGATATTTTGCACATGTGACCTTTTTTGTGTCCACCATGGAGGTAGCCACAATCCGACATAGGGAATGATGTCTAAACACCACACCAGTGTGCAACATGTAGGGCTTTATGTCACCCATGTGGGATATTAGCTGTTGATATGCTGATAACACACCAGTGTGTATGCTAGTGTTATATATATATATATATATATATATATATATATATATATATATATATATATATATATATATATCTGTGAGTGTGTGTGTGTGTGTGTGTGTGTGTGTGTGTGTGTGTGTGTGTGTTGTCATCCCTTCTAATAGGTATGAATGGCCTAGTAACCCGAAAGGCAGAACGGGTTTTAGTGCGTCTGCAAGATGTTCTACATGCTTTGCACACTGGTCTGGGTTTATTGTTTCATCATAAGGACTTTCAGGGAAGAGGGGTCAGTCAGTACCGATAAGAACTGAGAGGGAAAATCCCTTTACTCAGGGGTCTCAAGGGAGGAGTGAACCAGGGCTGTCAAATAGCAAGTGCGAAACTCTTATCACCAGGTTATCCCCCACCACCCCACCACCCTTGATAACATGAGAAGAGAAAAAAAAAATTGGCGACTATCATTTTATGATGTCAGACCTGAAGCAATCTATCTCAGATAGAATCACAGCTGTGAACAAAGGAAATCCTATCCTGACAAGAGATCTGGGGTGTATGGTAACTGATTTGTTGTCTGCACAAGTTTGTATAACCGTTATAACAGTATCACCCCTTAGTAAATAATTATTGCAAACTCTTGTTGCGGATCCCATTCCCAGCTGTTCACACAGTATGTCATTGTGTTCTTTTCTCAATGTGTTTTATGCCCAGTCCCTGTCCCTCTCTTCCCTTGTGAAAGGGGTTTTAAGCTTGTAACAATAAACCTTACCATTGTCATACGTATGGATAAGTTATCGATGTTAATGAGATCAAAGCTTATCACATTAACGTACAATGTGATATAATAACTGTAACGATTCGTGACACAAAGACCCTATTGTACGTAAAGTTAAAGTGGAGAAAAGAAAAGAAAAAAAATCGTCTGTCTCTTACCTGAAGTTTCATTTTTTGTCCACACGAAATTTCACAGCATTCATTGCCTTTGCCAGCAAATCAAGAAATCCAACATGGGAAATTGTGAATCCAACATGGCAATAAAGAATCCAACATGGCAAAAGCACGTAATCCAATGTGGCAAATCATGTAATCTAATATGGCAAATCACGTTATCCAGCAACACTGGTTGTTCTTGTTGTGTTTAAATAAACCTCCCATCGGATATTTCCGATTTAGCGACTGACCAACACTGTTTTGCAACTGAGCTCCATTTATAGCTCATCGTTTCTCTTCCTTGGACTTGGGGCAACAACACAGGCAACAAGAATGGACAGATAGCCCTGACTCTCACTGTGTCAAAGTGAACTGGACTGCCCAGATCAGAAAAGCACCTGTCGTTGTCGGATGCCGTTAGCATTGTGCATGCATGCAGGGTACATGATGAGCTGCGTTAGCGAAAATAGACATGCACTACGAATGATGAAGTGTGCAGTGAGTGAAACGTGAGATGACAGTAAGATCAGGAGGTGTGATCTTTTACGTGAAGTTTGTTGTGGCTGGTTGGTTGGTTTATGGATTGTTTTTAAAGATAGAAACGAACCCTGTCCGTTTCCATTATCCAAAACGTATGTGTTTTATTTTATTTTATTAACCGCTTTAAATCACGGCAGATTTCTCTCCTTGAAATTAGGGCTGCTCTCCTCGGGGAGAGCGCGTAGCCACAAGAGCAGCGCCACCCATAAAAGGTTGCAAAGAGCATCCGGTCACCCATTCAAGTACTAACAGGGCCCGATGCTGATTAACTTCGGTGATCGGACCAATACTGGTGCTTTCAGCTGGTATGGCCGCGCGCGTGCGTGCGTGCGTGCGTGCGCGCACGCGCTGGCGTGTGTGTGTGGAATAAGAGAGAACAGACAGACAGACAGACAGACAGACAGAGACAGAAGACACTGACAGACTGAGACAAACGAACAGACAGAACACTATCTTAACAGTCAAAAACATCACACGCATTATTCTTATCTCTCTTACACACACACATACATACGTACGCATGCACGCACACACGCACGCACACACACACACAATACACTCTCAAACGTCATAAACTCCAAAACTCAAACAGGAACTGTATATTTTCAACCAACGGTAAACACGCTACTGAACGAAAATATAGACAAACATAACAACTGAAAAGACATTTTAGACTGATGATGCCTTCCCATAACACAACTAAACCATTAAAAAGGAGGGGAAAAAACCTCATTCGAACTTCAAATCACCAAAAACGAAATATACTTAATTATACATTGCTCATTATACCATTCGTCCTCTGGAACCAAAAAAACCCAACATATTTTTTTCTTTTTTTCCTTTTATTTTAACTCATTATCAATGTCCATACACTGAAATTTGCACGCTACAAAGAACATAAGCAAAGACTGAACGAAAAATGCAGCTGAAAACAGTAAGAACGAAAAATGCGATTGAAAATTCATAATACTGTATGACACTCAAGTTTTACAGAAACAAAAAGTCTTTTTAATGATGAAACAATACCAACAGAAGGTTGTCTCACAACTGAGAACGAATAAGCTGAAGAAGCTTTGAAGTATTACCAAAAAAAAATTGTTTTTTTAAAAACTGTATAAAAAAGCTGACTGCACCAAAGTAAGAAACAAGCCAGAGAGATGGGTATAGAGCATTAACATGAAAATGGGAGGGAGGGGCATAAAGAAATAATGCAAACACATTTCTAAGCAATCTGACTTTTTTTTTTAAAGCAAGAACAAAACAATAACAACCTGAATTCATTCCCCCATTTCTCACATAGGGGGGGAACAAAAACTGGATAAATCACAGATTACAACTTGATCTCCCCCACCCCACCCCACCCCCACCCCAAACCAAGATTTCCCCCCCCCAAAGCAAAACCGTTTCGATACACCAGTAACGAACTGCCTTTGTACAATAATAATCATCAAATTCACAACGCCAAGTAACAGATTGAAATTCCATTAACTTTTTCAAAGCGATACGAATCCGATTCATACTACAAATTCTAGATATAGAAAGAAAGACAAAAATATATACACTACTTTCTTCCATTGCGAACCTCTTTGTGTTTGGTGTAAAATGTGTACATGTGCGTGCGTAAAATGCTTATGATTTGCGTGCGTGCGTGTGCATGAGCGTCCACGTGTGTGTCATCGTGACAAGAGAGAGAGAGAGAGAGAGAGAGAGAGAGAGAGAGAGAGAGAGAGAGAGGAGAGAGAGAGAGAGAGAGAGAGAGAGAGAGAGAGAGAGAGAGAGAGAGAAGAGACTGCATAAGTGAGTGGGTGTGATTTGCGCGAGCCAGGATAATTTTGTGTTTGTGTGTGCATGGAATCTGGTTGAATGCATGTGCAAGATCTTAAAGGAGAATTGCAAAGTCAACCAATTTAAGCACGCACCGCACGCACGCACGCACGCGCGCGCGCACGCCACACACACACACACACACACACACACACACCACACACACACACACACACACACCTACCGCACGCCGAGCTGACATTGCAAGCACACTGTAAAATTGCGACAAAAATTTTCAATATTTTGAGAGAAAAAAAAAATACAACAAAAAAATTACAACCCATTGTCAACTCCCAAAAACATAACAATAAACAGAAACAACGATGCAGTGACTAGATTAACACATCTTCCATATTTCAGTTTGTTCACATGTTTTGGTTTCAATAATCTTATTCTTGATAAAATAAAAATAAAAAAAACTTTAAAAAGAAAGACATTCCTTGCACAACAAAATGCATAGCCTAAACCTTGAAATTTTGCTGCATGCATTTGTTGCTTTTATCTGAATGTGTGTGTGGTGTGTGTGTGTGTGTGTGTGTGTGTGTGTGTGTGTGTGTGTGTGTGTGTGTGTGTGTGTGTGTGTGTGTGTGTGTGTGTGTGTGTGTGTGTGTGTGGTTATGTGCGTGAACGTGTGTGTGTGAAAGTAAGTGACAAGGGTTATAAATTATAAATATGTAGACAAAATATCGATGATGATGCAACAGCGAGAATGTACGACAAGCTAGCCACACAAAACAGAATACACACACGTGCACGTTTCTCACAAGACAGTTTCATGCAACAGTCTAAAAAGAATGGACATTTTTTTTTTCTTATCTGTCACCTGTAAAAAGACTGTCCATAAAACTTCCACATCTTATCATTCTGTGTATCATTCAGTTTCGCAAAACAGAAACCAGAAGGGGCAAGACATGGCATTTCACGTCTTTGCCTAGCACATAATTTGATATTTTTAAATCTAGAAGTACAATATTGAAAGATATTTTTCAAGAATTGGATCGAAGGGCAAGGGGAGACACGGGAGACACAGAAAGCCGGCTAGCAAGCATGCAAAGAAACGAATGAACAGAGCATGTTTTGTTGAAGGAAGAGATCTGGTACACTATAGTACACATTGCAGCCTTTTTTGCTTCCAGCCTGGGAAAATGCATGGGAACCGGAGAGAGAAAGAGAAAGAGCAAGAGAGAGAGAGACAGAGACAGAAAAGAGAGACACACACACAGTCACAGACAGACAGAGAAAGAGACAGACAGACCAACCGACCGAAAGTAAGAAAGATGGAATCTTTTATTACCACCACAATTATCCACCCGCTCCCTGGAAAAAAAAAGCAAAAAGAAAGAACAAGAGCAGGGGAGGACCCACAAAAACCACAGTATTTCAACCATGTTTTCCTCTATTTTTTGTCTGTTTTGGTTTTCATGCAAGGGAAAAGAGACTCTTAATACAAATATATTTCGACCAAAACCACCTTTCACACTTAAAAAAAAACACACACAGGGAGAGCAGGCAGGGAGAGAGAGGGAAGGGAGCAGGATTTCCAGTCTTCTTACCAGGAAATAAATGGAAAGAAAAAAAAACGGGGAGTGGGTAGGGGGAAAACAGAAACAGTATAAAAAAAATAAATAAAAAAAGGTAAAAACACTGTACTATCCTCAGAGAATGATTTATGGGGCAATCACACTAATGGAGACAGGGGAGGGGGGAAGTGGTAGCAGTGGAGAGGATGAAGAAGGGAGGTCATTTTGCTCAACGGTTGTCAGTGCTGTTCCCTGTCCCAACTTTCCAGTCAGTGCCTCTGTGGCTTGGTCTGTTGGTCTGTTTGTGTCATGAAACCTTCCCTTCCTGTTCTTGCATGCACGTCACAGAGTAGTCTGTCACGGCACCAGTTAACTGCTAGCTTTTCACACCCTGCCTGCCTGCCTGCATGTCTGCCTGCCTACCTACCTGCATGTCTGCCTGCCTGTCTGTTGCCTGCCTATTTGCATGTCTGCCTGCCTATCTGCATGTCTGCCTGCCTACCTACCTGCATGTCTGCCTGCCTGCCTATCTACATGTCTGCCTGCCTGTCTGTCTGCCTACCTACCTGCATGTCTGTCTGCCTGCCTACCTACCTGCATGTCTGTCTGCCTGCCTACCTGCATGTTTGCCTGTCTGTCTGTTTCGATCTCTTCCCTTCTCTCCCATAATCTGTATCTACTATATTGTTTTCAGGTAAAAGGAAAAGCTTGATAAGTTGGGGGAGGTGGTGGGGGTTAAAGATAAGGAAGAACGAATTTGAAATATGGAGTAAAATAGAAATTCTGACTTGGTAGTCGCGTGACAAAATAGTGATTTCTGTCTGTCTGTCTCTTTCTTTATGACCTAGTCTCCTCTCTGTGTCTCTCCCTCTTTGTTTCTATCATGCATGCACACACACACACACACACACAACACACACACACACACACACACACACACAACAACACACACACACACACATTAACCACTGAACACTTTCCCATCTTTCTGTCCCCAAAAGACACTGTCATATGAGTTGCCTTCTTTTTCTTCGAATTTCTTTTGTAATGATAAAAAAAAGAAGATGAAGACGAAGAAGAAGAAGAAGAAGAAGAAGAAGAAGAAGAAGAAGAAGAAGAAGAAGAAGAAGAAGAAGAAGAAGAAGAAACTTTCATGGTTTTAAAATGTTTCTAAGTAGGTAGTAATTCACAATTAGCACACATACAGCAAAGCTGGATGAGATTGAGAGAGAGAGACAGACAGAGACAGAGAGAAAGAGACAGACAGAGACAGAGAGACAGAGACAGAGAGATTTTCTGCCAAGACACTACATCATTGAAACACTAAAACGTTGAGATGGGCAGTAAAGGAGAAAAGCAAAACGCATTTTATGTGTGACAACTGCAACTGGTATTCTGAACTTTTTCAAGCTGCTTATGTCAGCCCCCCAGACGGCCACGTTTATTCTTGATAACAGGGGCCTGTTATATCTCTGTTGTGCCATGAAGTTACATCACAAATAACTTCGAAATATGTTTTGTTACTGCTTTACTCCACACAATTTTACCATTCATTTCATATAGTGGAGAAAATGAAACGGTGACATCATTGGAAATGAAAAGCAGAACTAAACAAGATTTTTTTGAGAGATGTCCATGTCCATTGACTTACCACTTGTATACAAACACAACAGCATGCACACACCTTTTAACACATCAAGCATTTCACACAGAAAACACAACAACAATGATAACAGCAGCAACAACCTGCTACAGTACTACACCTTTTTTTGAATATCATAACAACTTCACATTCTCTCTCTGACTGATCTGATGACCTCATTGGCTGACAGACAAATCCATTGCACATGCCGACTCTACTAGCAAGTAACACGTTCAAACCTGGAGAGTACACAATCCTCAAAATGAAAACCAAAACAAACAGCAGTTTCATAGAAACTGTCGCATGACAGACAGAAAGCAAACCAACATCAGCAAAATGAAAGCACAAATAAACAGATACAAGCGTTGTGGTTTTCTTGTTTTGTATAACCCCCCCAAAAGGTTGGGGATTTTTTCTTTCTTGCTTGCTTCTCTCTCAGCAATCATCAAAGGTCCACACTTGATGACGAAATGGTTGAAAAAAAAATGAAAAGAGGAAAGAACTCTTTGCAAATTATAAAAAAGGAAAAACGATTTGTGTCAGTTTGCACACACATGTAAACGTACACATCACTAATCGAATCAGTCATAGATCTTATATTTATCATTGTGCTACTGTTGTTACTATTATGCAGGTCACAGTTATGTAGTCCCCATGTTTTTTTTTTTTTTAAATTATCTCTTTTGTTGTTGTTTTTCTGTGGGTGTGTATGTTTTACTTTTAGCACACAGATACTGTAAGCATAGTTACTATTCCAAAGCCAAACTGCTGCTGACACATACACACAAACACATCTGCAAGAATTCAGGAAAACACAAACTAGTGTTTTCTCTCTCTCTCTCTCCTTCTCTCTCTCTCTCTCTCGCTCTCTCTCTCTCTCTTCTGTCTCACACACACACATACACACACACACACACACATCTGCGCATGCAGAAACAAAAGTAAACTCAGATGTCAGAAAGCATGAATGTTTAAGAAGCACAGTGAAAAACCATATGGACATCACGTTATACTGAATATATATAACAAAAACATAAGAAATGTCAACGCTTTCTCAGTGTTTTTTTTTCTAACAAAATGCAACAAAACAATATCAAGATTGTATTCGTTTTTGTCACCAAATTCCAGAAAGAAAACCCAAGCTTTATAAAAAAAAAAATGAAGCTGATATCATTCTGTATCATCCATGGTTTAAATTCACAATGATCATGATCAGTCATTTTCATACCACATAAAAGCTTTGTAAATTGGAAAGAATTAAGACAGCACACATTTTCTCTGACCTGTAAAATCGTCAGATGATATCACCACACACACACACACACACACACACACACACACACACACACACACACACACACACACACACACACACACCTCCTCCCCCCCAAAAAAGTGACAAAAACAATGTCACACCACATTAGAGAAACTTCATCCCCAAAAATCACATAACCTACTGAAGCCATGTGAAGCAGACACACTGCGTATTCTGAAAAAACAACAACAGAACAAGCAAAAACAAAACAAAAAAAACCAAAATAACAAATCAAAACAAAACAAAACTTTAAAAACAAAAAACAACGTTGGAGAAAAAAAATCAGTATTTTATTCTGTCACGGCACAACTGGTCCGAAGAAGTATGAAATCCTTAAGGAAGTGTGACTGATAAGATGACTTAGGGCCAAAGGGTATGGACAACAGCCAAAAAAAAAAAGACGAAAAAATGGATGTGAAAGAATGGGAATGGGAAAAGGAGGCTGGCAGGTAAGGGGAAGGAGGTGGAAGGGGAAGGATGAACAAGGTAGGGTGGGGGTAGGGTAGGGGTAGGGTAGGGATGTCCTGGGCAGTGAGAGTAGTGCCACGTGGCCGAGTGGTGTGGGCGAGGAGGAGGGTGGCGACAGGGGTGGTGGTGGTGGTGTTGTGCAGTGTATCACAGGAGTTGCTCCGAGGAGGTGGTGTGGTACCCCAGAGCAGCGCCCTTAGTGGTCAGAGAGGTCAGGTAGCCGGCTCTTCGGGCTCTCTTCGCCAGTCAGTAGAACCTGCACCCACACCGCAGCAAGGGACTTCAACTTTGAGCAGGCAGGCATGACATGTACATACACACACAGGGGCATGTACCTACATGTATAGACAGACACACACCAGCGTACTCATTCACACGTCATGGTGGATGCACCTCTTCTCTCTCTCTCCTCTCACACGTCTCTTCCTCTCTCTCTCTCTCTCTCTCTCTCTCTCTCTCTCTCCTCTCTCTCTCTCCTCTCTCTCTCTCTCTTCTTTCTCTCTCTTTCTGTGGGACAAAATAGCCTGGTGGTCTGAACAATGCACTCAAGATATGACGGCACAAGTCTGAGCCATCAGCATCATCGAGATGCCCGGTTGTAAAATTTTTTCATTGGAGTTAACAGCAGTGCCAACTCTAGTCCCCCGAAAGTCATTCGGAGAAGGCTTTAAACAGAGGTCTACAGCGCGAACACATGCAGAACATCTTGCGCACGTGTTAAAACATGTTCTGCTTTTTAAAATAGTAGAGTATACCATTGTGTGCCGGTGGGAAAAGATGACAAAATATACAAGACCTGGTCTAGACTACATGGACTGAATGTAAACATCTCTCTCTCTCACTCACTCACTCACTCCTCTCCTTGAAACCTATGATGCTAGATGACAAAAGTCTTCATGATTTAGGATGGCTTATACATCATTCCAACAAACAGCGTTTGCTTTACAATGATCCCTGCATCAAAATAATGACGTACTATTCAAGTTGTTTGAATGCCTAATTATATACAACCTTCTGGTATTTACCCTGATGATCTTTCTTAAAAATCAATTATATTTATTTATTCTTTCATTCCTCTATTTTATTTTTGTCTGCGATGTTCCAAACAGGTTCAAACAGTCCAAGCAGATGTGTGCTAATTCCATTAACTGGCAAACATGAAGTGTTTTCAGGTGTATTCTTGGTAAGGAATGGAGAGAGAGAGAGAGAGAGAGAGAGAGAGAGAGAGAGAGAGAGAGAGAGAGAGAGAGAGAGAGAGAGAGAGAGAGAGAGAGACAGCAGACAGACAGACAGACAGACAGACAGACAGACAGACAGACAGACAGACAGAGAGAGAGAAATTGAAGGAGAGGGGTGTGGAGGAAATGTGTGAAATTGTAATGGCTCTGGTGGCCTTCTATAACAGAATTGTTCAGAGTTCTCTCTCCTCTCTCTCTCTCTCTCTCTCTCTCTCTCTCTCTCTCTCTCTCTCTCTCTCTCCCTCATCTCCATCCCCCTCCCATCATCCCCACCACACACACACCACACACACACACACACACACACACACACACACACACACACACACAACACACACACACACTCACTCACTCACTCTCACTCTCTCTCTCTCCTTCTCTCTTTCTCTCAGGCCTTCTTTGTCTCATAGTGCACATAACCACCCTCATAGATGTAAACAGAATCCTCCCTCCCTTTTTCCCCTTTCTCCTCATCCCCTTTCCTCTGTTGTCTAATATTACTAATAATGGAAATATGATAAAGGGGTTAACACACTCTCTTGCACCAACAGGCAGACGAAGAAACCGCCAAGGAGAGGCAAAGCCAACGTCAAGGTAACCTGCTTCCTCAAGAAAATGGTGATTGGAAAGGCAAAATGATTGCATGCCCCAAAGTTAGTTTTTAAAGAACTGTCTCCCTTCCTGATGACACTAAGTGAACCAGAACGCCTACTCTCCCATCACCTACAACAAGATACTTATTGAATTTTCTCAATTTCATGATTTCAACAATGAAATCTAGACTTTTCTGTACAACAGAATGGAAAAAGTGCCATTGTGCTTACGGTATCAAAACAAAACGAACCAAGCTGAAACAAAACTAAACCCAAAGGGAAAAAACCCAAAACAAAACACAAAAAACAAACAAAACAAAAACTGAATACCAAGCATTTCACTCTATGCGACTCAACAACAAACTTAATGGGGTGGTGTCTGTGATACTAGATCATATGTCAGGCACCCTGTTCCTTCCTGGTCAGTGAGCTAAGATAAACAACATAACTGTAAATGATGAATGCACCACTGTCCATTGCCAGTATGACTAAACGGAGAGAAGGGCTCTCTAAAGCGGGTGCTTCATGACACACACCATCACTCACGGAATGCTGGAGCAATCGAAAAAGCCTCAGTGTGGCCGTTTGCAGTAAGATCGTAATGGAAGGCTCAATTCCAACGAATCCTACAGTGCCAAGTGTTTGGTAGTTTTACCTAGCATTCTCTAACCTGTTAAGTTCTAAATTAAAACGAATGTTAGCAAAGTGCCAAAGTGTTTGGTAGTTTTACCCTAAACATTCTTTAACCTGTTAAGTTCTAAATTAAAATGAATGTTAGCAAAGTGCCAAAGTGTTTGGTAGTTTTACCCTAAACATTCTTTAACCTGTTAAGTTCTAAATTAAAACGAATGTTAGCAAGCAACTTACTTTCAAATCACTCCGACCCCCCCACACAATCACCACCCCTCTTCCCCACCTCTTCAAAGAAAAGCAGTAAAAGCGTACACTGGTTATGCTTAAAACTAATCATATCACAACAACAGTATAGCGCTAACAGCCATCCACGCCTAGTAAGTTACGCACAGTGCCGATAATCAACACTATAAGACCACCACCCCCACTCCAATCTTGTTCTCACCGCGAAGATCCCCACTGACCACACACACAGAGACACAGACACAGGACACAGCACTAGCACTCACATAGGAGTTTCTTTCTTGAGGGGCAGTCCTGTAGGGCGGATGGCCTTGCCGTTGCCATCCCGGCCTCCGCCGCTACCCGGGGTGTGTGGCTGGATGTTGGAAAAGCCTTTGCCCCCACTGCCGTTACCAGCCCCTCCCTTGGCCACCCCGTTCTTCTTGTCCTCGGCGGACAGCTTGTTGTAGTGCGTGTTGTTCACCGCGCTCTTCGTCACCTTGGGGTTCGTCACGATTCCGTTTCGCTTCCGTCGCGCCTCGGGGGAGCGCGTCTCCGAGTGAGAGGCCCCGTGACCCCCTGACCCGTGTCCCAGCACGATTTTGTTGGGCGAGTCCACCAGGGGGATGCGGGGAGGGAGGGCCGGGGCCGTGGGGCTGCTGACATTGTTGCTGGGCTGGGGGGGAGGGGGAGGGGGAGGCCCGCGGTTGGCTTTGATCTGTGAGGGCTGCATCTGCCAGACCGGCTCTTCAGGCGTGGCCAGCATGTCGGCGTTGGGGTTGGTGATGATGTTGATGGTGGCGGAGATCTTGTCCGGTTTGGAGGCCGCGCACTTCACCGGAGACGGAGCCAGGAGGTTCAGGTTTCGCTCCAGGGCTGGAGAAGTGCTGGAAGCGGCGGCAGCGGCAGCAGCTGTGGTGGTGGTGCTGGTGGTGGTGGTGGTGGTGGTGGCCGGCCTGTTTCCTAACAGTTCCTTGCCGCCTCCCAGGTCGACACGCACTCTGCCCGTGCTGGTGACAGTGACTCCGCCGATACCTCCCGCCTCGCTGTCTGTGGACAGCGCCGTGTTGGAGCTGCCGGGAAGGTTGCTGGCCAGCATCATCCCCGGCAGACGCACCACCTCCGTCACGGGCGACACGGCCGGGGACTGCACGGGGCTCTGGGGCTCGCTGACGGGCGACAGCACCCGGCTGATGGGCCGGGATCGGTTCTTGCCCATAGAGCACTGCTGCAGCTGCTGCGTGAAGGTCAGACACTCGCCCTCCTTGCTGGACACTTGCTGCTGCTGCTGCTGCTGCTGCTGGCCGCTCTGCGTGCTCTGGTTGGTGGAGGTGGTCATGTTGCTGGAGGACTTGGAGGAGTTGTTGGACTGGTAGGACTTCCGCCGGTCCAGGGTGGACTCCGGGGAGTCGGAAGGGGAGCTGTGCTGCGCGGAGGTCACCACCGCCGAACCCGTCTGCGACCCCGCTCCCTGACCTTGACCCGCGGTTGACCCTGACCCCGTCGGGGCCGAAGCCGGGACGATGGCGGGCGAGATGGCGGCGCTTCCGGCAGTGGCTGCCGGCGTGCGCACGTCGGAAGAGGAGTTGGAAGAGGAGCTGCGGCTCTTGGAGCAGGACACGGGCGTGGCGCCAAAGTCCTCCAGGATTCGAACCACGGCGTGGTGCCCCGACTTGAGCGCCACCCGCACCGGCGTCCTGCCGAACTGGTCGGCGTGGTTGGGGTTGGCTTGGTGGCGGAGCAGCACCCTCACCACCTCCTCGTGCCCCTCCTGGGCGGCGATGCACAGGGCCGTGGCGCCCTGGTTGCACGTGTGGTCCACGTGAGCCCCCGAGTCCAGCAGCAGGCTGACAACCGTGTGGTGACCTTGCCAGGCCGCGCTCTGCAGGGCCGTGCGCTGGTCGTTGTCCACTGCGTTCACATTAGCCTGTGAGGAAAGAGAGAGAGAAATGATATAGTTTTAACCTTATTGTCTTCAGCGTTCGCCTGCAAAGAGAGACAGACAGAAATGAAACGCACCACACCATGTCACACCACAACCACACCCACCACCCACACAACACCACACTACAACCACACCACACCACACCACAACCACACAGCCACACCACACCACAACCACACACACACTCTTCACCTTGTGCTTCAGCAAGAGAGTGACCATAGTAAGGTGACCCTGCCAGGACGCCACGTGCAGCGGGGTTCGACCCTCCAGATCAGCGGCCTCCACGTGGGCCCCGTGGTCCAGCAGAAAGGTGGCGGTGTCCACGTGGTTCTCTAAGGACAGCACGTATAGCGTGGAGCGGCCGTCCGCGTCCCGGTAGTTCAGGTCCGACCCCTGGGCCAGCAAAAACTCCGCCACTTCCCGGTGACTCTCCGTGCAGGCCACTCTGTGGGGGAAAGTTACCGTTATTGTTATTGTCATATCATCATCATCATCATCATTATCATCATTGTCGTCATCAGCATCATCATCAGTACTAGTAGTAGTAGTAGTAGTAGATAGTAGTAGTAGTAGTAGTAGTAGTTTTGTGTTAGTTGTTGTTGTTGTTGTTGTTGTTGTTGTTGTGTAGTTGTAGTTAGTAGTAGTAGTAGTAGTAGTAGTAGTAGTAGTAGTAGTAGTAGTAGTAGTAGTAGTAGTAGTAGTTGTAGTAGGTGTGGTGTGGTGGTGGTGTGTGTGGTGGTGGTGGTGGTGGTAGCAGTAGTAGTGGTGGTGGTGGTGGTGGTGGTGGTGGTGGTGGTGGTGGTGGTGGTGGTGGTGTAGTAGTAGTAGTAGTAGTAGTAGTAGTAGTAGTAGTAGGAGGAGGAGGAGGAGGAGGAGGAGGAGGAGAGGAAGGAGGAGGAGGAGGAGGAGGAGGAGAGAAGGAGAGGAGGAGGAGAGGAGGAGGAGGAGGAGGAGGAGGAGAGAGCAGCAGCAGCACAGCAGCAGCAGCAGCAACAACAGCAGCAGCAGGCAGCAGCAGCAGCATCGTCAACTACCATTAACAGCTTTAAAGTTCAAACTCATTTCTGAAGACAGCTGGGTAAAAGGATCAGCCTTTCTTTTTGTTCTTAACAAGACACAACCACCAGCCTCCACCTCCCCTTTGTTCATCCAGGCATTTGTAGCGTGCTCCAGACCACTTTCATACAAAGCGGACAATGGACCGTGTATCAATGGCTCACTCTTTTATCTAAAGGTCACACCGGAATATCTTCAGACGAGAATCAAAAAGCTTTTCTTCAAGGACAAAAATACGCGAATCAATCAGGACTCGCGCAAGAAGGGTCGTTCTCACGCGCATGCCAACACGCGACTCATACACGCACGCGTCCGCAGGTATCAAAATTCATCAAAGCACATAAAACGACGAGCCTTTTTCCTCACTCCCTCGATGCCATTATGATTCTGCACAGACGAGGCAAAAGCATGGAACCAATACAAAACCGCACAGACAGACAGACAGACAGGCAGACAGACAGACAAACAGATGAATACGAACACTTTACTACTAAACAAGACGGAAACTTCACACACACACACACACACACACACACACACACACACACACACACACACACACACACACACCACACACACACACACACACACACATACATACACACACACACACACACACACGCACGCACAAACACACACACACTCTCACACACACACACACCACACGCACGCACGCACGCCGCACGCGCGCGCCAGCATCACCACCACTACCACCATCACCACCACCACCATCATTATCCCCATCCTTCTTTCACTTTCCAAACATTTTCACCTCCCTATCCAACCCTACAGTCTCCTTCCCCAACCCACCACCACTACTACCATCACAGCCACTACCACCACCATCATCCCACCTTTTCACAACCCGCCAACAGCACTACCACCACGACCACTACCACCATCATCACACTTTCACAGTCCAATCCAGCACAACATCATTCATCCCCCAACCTCAACGTCACCCATTCACACCAACCAGATCTTTCCTTGTACAACACCTCTCTGCCATTCCAACCCTCCTTCCCATCCATCGCTCCCTCCCATCCCTCCACCCACCCTATCCCTCCATCCCATCCCATCCACCCATCCCTCCCTACATCCCATCCCTCCATCCCATCCATCCATCCACCCCCACCCACCCAGCCCCTCCACCCACCCACCCCATCTCTCCACCCACTCACCCTTCCACCCATCCCATCCTTCCCCCCACCCACCCATCCCTCTATCCCCTACCTGAAGGCGGTCTTGCCGTCATGACTCCGGTGGTCCAGACGCGCCCCTTTGTCCAGCAGATACCTGACCACGGGCAGGTGTCCCTCCTGGGCAGCCTGGATCAGCGGATGCCGCCCGTCATTGTCCACCTCGTTCACCTTGGCCCCTTGGTCCACCAGCAGCTGAGCGATCTAAAACAACACATAGGATAGTGTCTGTTTTAGGTATGTTGGTCTTCAATTTTACGTCTCTTCACACAAAAGTGATTTTAGACCATAGGTATTTGGATATGTGTGTGTGTGGAGGTGGGGGTGGGGTGGGGTTTGTGAGAGAGGGGGTGGGTGGAGAGAGGAAGGGGGAGGGAGAGGGGGGAGGAAAGGAGGAGATAGTGTGGAAGTGGTGTGTGTGTGTGTGTGTGTGTGTGTGCGTGTGTGCGTGTGTGAGTGTGTGGTGTGTGTGTGTGTGTGTGTGTGTGTGTGTGTGTGTGTGGAGAGAGAAGAGAGAGTGTGTGTGTGCGTGTGTGTGCGCGTGCGTGTGCGTGTGTGCGTGTGTGTGTGTGTGTGTGTGTAAAGAACAAATGGATTGTGCTGTAGTTAGGCAAACCAACTGTATGTATGTATGTATGTATGTATGTATGTATGTATGTATGTATGTATGTATGTATGTATGTATGTATGTATATTATATATATATATTATATATATATATTATATATATATATATATATATATATATATATAATATATATATGGCAGGCAACAGAAAGCCTGAAAAATTACAAGGTCTATGTTCCCTGTATATATTTTTGCTTATGATGTTCACAGCTGACCAAAGCAACCACAGCCACAACCATTGATCATCAAACGTCAAAGGGCGTCCTATACTGCAGCCAAAGGGATGGGCACCTAAATTGCTCGGCTGGTGTTGGACAGCGAATGCTTCTGTGCTGTAGCAGTTCCAATTTGCGCATCTTGATTAAAGTGACATGGTTCCGGAGGTGTGGAGTAGAGTTTAGATAAGCACCCACACCCTAACCAATCTTATAAGATGTTGTTAATGGGGTGTTGGGCGTTTCCACCTTAACACTTTGGGGGGTCACCCAGAATACGCAATCTCACTCATCACAACAAGGAATTACTGTGAGATCGTCAAGTATACACAGGATGAGAAGTTTTGGCATGGTTGTTGTTTTTTGGACTTGTACATCACAGCATAGGCAGCCATATTCCGAGTTCGGGAGATATTTTCTCCTTTACTGGATAGTACATGTTATTTTAGGAGCCTTGTCCTGGTTGAAGATAATCTGTTCATAACATTTCAACGCGCAACAATATCCTAAAGAAGGCCTGGCACTTTTCTAACATTGATAGCTGACAACGCTTTTGGCCTGGCAATATCTCATCAGATGATTCAGATTACCATTTTTCACCCAATCACTAATAGAAGTGCCGCCTATCTTAAACCCATATGTGATGAGAGAAAAACAGAAATCGTGGGATGATGATCTCAATATGCAAAGCGCATACACACACACACATCAAGAAAACCAGCAGTTAACAGTTTGAACCTCGACTGCGAATGTGTTTGTCACTCTTTGTCAACATCATAAGTGATGGTCAGGGCGCTAGACTTTTGTCTAAGACGTTAAAATAATGAGATCCTGTGGGGGAAAAACCCTAGAATTTAGCACACACCTTTAAGAATCTGTGGACACAAGAGAGTAAACCCTGATAAAATTAAGTAGTATAGCCTGCCGTCAAAGGCAAAAACACATACAACAATTACACAGACACAGACACAGACACCACATCACATCACATCACATCACATCACAATGCCACTGCCTTGATATATCATTACACACTTTCTCCCACCAGTAATGAATGTACAAGGGAAAGGAAGCTTTAATATAAGGGGACACCATCATACCCTTGTATTTTATTCTCTGAATTTGACATTACACTTCTATCATTTTCTTTTAACGAATTCTCTTGCAAGGGGTTATGGGCTGTCTGGCAAGGGTTCTTGAGGGGCTGATGGACACAGAAAGAGTGAGTGAGTGTGTGTGTGTGTGGGGGGGTGATGAAGTTTATCGTCTGTCGTTTATTCGGTTACTTGGCAAACATTATTTTTGTATTACGTCAGAAATGTTCTGTCCGTTATCCAGGCCCAAAGCTGTTTGCAGGATGTAGGGTACTGCCAGCCTGCTATTGATTGTCTGATCGGTTATCAGGGTATGGGTAAAGTGGGAGACGGAAGGTAGAAAGAGAAGGAACGGGACGGAAAGATTAGAATTAGATGTGCGGGGGAGAGAGAGAGAGAGAGAGAGAGAG
>CM060321.1:41049625-41054625 GCA_030674155.1 Stramonita haemastoma
GTAATGAATGATGGTATGTGATATCAAAGTATTGATTGGGACTCGTATTTTATGTAGAAGAGTATTTGAAATGTTTCAGTTGGTTTGAAGTTGATAGTATTGTGTCAAAAAGTCTCTAAATGACAATATGACAATAGAAAGTTCTCATTTTGATACGGAAACAAGGGATTAGCCACCTCGAAAAAGTGAAGAAGAAATAAAGATTAGATATTTTCAGTTCCATGCTTCACACCACAATGCAATTCATTGCTGTCCAGCTTTGGATGCTGTCGTTCTAGTGGTGCACTGTAGGCCAGGCAGTCTGCTTCCTCTACCTCACAGCACGATTACTTCTCCCACTTGTCTTGGGCAATCGAACCTGGCAGCGTTCATTCCTGTTTGCTAGCTGTGCTAGGTTGCTAGGTAGGTATACAAGGTAACTTAGAATACTAGCTTGCTAGATGTTCGTGACATCCACACTACTGAAACAACGGAAGAAGAGGGGAGGGGGGCATTACCTCTACTATGGTTAAATGCAAGAGATACAAGTCCTCAACAACATATCTTCTTTTTAAAGTAAAGAAAATAAACGTCGGGAAACGAAGAAAATCACTGACAATTCCAATATTTAAATCTCGGTTAGAATCAATCTCACAAAGCTCCGTTCTTCTGATTTAATTCTGGGGAGAGGATCAATGCTGATAACGAGTCAGTGATCATTGCTATCCATCATGCTGATCCTGGACACTAGCGCTTCAGTCAGCCACGACTATACTGGTCTATCTATTTAAGTGAGTTGTAAAAAAAAAAAATAGCAAGCATAATGTATGGAAAATCAAAGCGACCGCCCCCCCCCCCCCCCCCCCCCCCCCCGACCCAAACTAACAAACAACCGCCAAACCACAGACAGCCGGAAGGCAGGCATGCAGGCAGGCCGGCAGGCAGGCCGGCAGAGCAAGCTGAGCCCTCTCAGATCGATATCAGTACAAAAGCTTCCTAATTGTTGCCATGTCCTGTGACTAGCTGCAGCTGCAACGATCTGTTCCTATCCGAGCCAGTAGTCCTTACATCAGGTAGAATATATATGAAACTGTACAATCAGGTAGAACATATAAAACTGCACAACGATGGGAATAATATGTCTTTGACTCGCTCCCCTTTCTCACTTTTGCTGATTTCAACCATCGGTGTTTAAGCCTCCGTGTCATCAACTTTCTGTTTTCTGTCACTATCTATAATCAGTATAACTATACAAAAGCCTGCAGGTCTTAACTGAAGTTGTCTTCCCTCATTCCTGGGTCTGTCTAACCATCCCTCTACTCTCCAATACAAAGCCCTGCAAGATGGCTGTGCTTTGTATTATCTGTGTATCCTTTTTTAATGTAAATGTATATCCTCCATTTCGTTACTTGACGGGTATCAACGGGCTTTTAAACAGCTATTGGGTGCCTTCATTCCTTCTCCAATGTTTCCTACATAAACTTTTTTGTGCAAATGTGCTTTCAGGATAAAACTAAGATGAAAAGGTACATAAGCAGTGACAAAACAGAGCTAAACACATTTCGTTCTATAAGCAAATACATTGAAGAATACAACATAACGGAATCTTAAGAAGGGGGAGGGGGGGAAGATGCACAGCTCAGGTGCATATTAAGAACAAATGTACAACACAAGTCACATGCCAAGCTAAACGGAAAAACTCACTTTACACGACAGCGGTGAATGAACTCCGGGGGAAAATAATAAAATCATGGCATTACCCTCACACTAAAACTAAGAAACCAGGAATCAGTCCAGACGATCGTGACATTCCAGAGCCTTGCTGACGCTTGCACAATGACTAAAAATAAAATCCTCCCGGTGTGGATGTCTCCCAACCAGACTTCATTCAATAGGATCTACCAGGAAATGCCTATTTTATATTTTTATATGTATCATTTTTACATTTACATTTTACATCTCATATTTTACATTTTTTGACATTTACTCCTTTTTTTTTTTTTACCTTTTACATTTTACACCACTCTTAAGTCACGGCATGTTTCTTCTCTGCGTGAAACCTAAGATGCAAAACGTACATAAGCAGTGAACAAACTGAGCTAAACATATTTCGTGTAAGGACCAAATACATTTCCCTCCCTTAATGCCTCTGTTAACGTTAAGGACATTCTAACTTTGTTCAATGAATGAAGCTAGCTTGCCTGCCATGTGCTTGCACAAGCCGTCTTCTCCGAGTGTCATTTTGAATCGAGAATGGAAAAAAGAAGAAAGAAGGGATGGAGGAAGGGGAGAGGGGAGGGGGGGGGGAGAAGGCTGTCAGGGTGGTGAAACGAATCGACCGAGAGGGTGAAAAAGCAAAGGAGGGAGCAGCAGAAAGTGAATGAAAAGAGCGTGAGTGAATGAGACGGTTGGGGACAAATCATTATTGAGACAGAGGAACAGACTGAGAGTGAACAGGAACCGGTTGATGAAAAGAGGAGATGATGCAAGCGTGTCTTCTCTTCTTCTTCTTCTCTCTTCTTCTCTCTCTTCTTCTCTCCTCTCCTCTCCTCCTCCTCTCCTCTCTCTCCTCTCTCCCTCCTCCTCCTCTCCCTCCTCCTCCCACTCACTCACTCCTCTCTCTCTCTCTCTCTCTCTCTCTCTCTCTCTCTCTCTCTCTCTCTCTCTCTCTCCTCCCCTCTCTCTCTCCACTCTGCCCTCTCCCCCCCCTCTCTCTCTCTCTCACTAAAAACGTATAATATACACTCCACTGGCTTCTGGCTGTTCCCGACATTGCTGCCAACGCATTATCACCTTTCTCTCCATCATATTTCTCCATCCATCATCTCCCTAACTAAAGAGACAGATACCCCGTTGGAGCTCGGCTGAAACAAGACAGAGAAGATGGGACAAGGAAAATTGGACTGGGGGGAAGGGGGGAGGGGAGGTGGAGGTGGTGGTAGTGGGACAGCGCATTACCCAGCAAGTTCCAGGAGACGAGTCTATTGATTTGCCCCAGAAAACGAGAGTGCTGGAGAGAGAGAGAGAGAGAGAGAGAGAGAGAGAGAGAGAGAGAGAGAGAGAGAGAGAGAGAGAGAGAGGTGTGTGTGTGTGTGTGTGTGTGTGGTGCGTGCGTGCGTGCGTGCGTGCGTGCGTGCGTGCGTGCGTGCGTGTGTATGATAGATAGATAGACAGACAGATAGAGAGAGAGAGACAATCAGACAGGCACAAAAAGAGGCAGAAACACAGGAGAGACTAAGGCACATCAGCAATGGGAAAAAAACCAGAGAATTAGCAAAATCAACAAAACGCACGCACGCACGCATACACACATGCGCGCGCGCGCGCGCACACACACACACACACACACACACACACACAGATACGACTCGAAGCAATGGCTTGTTTCCAAAGAAGAGCATTGTCATAATCCCTAAAGGCCTGTAGACAGACGACACTAAGTCCCTGTCCCCTCCAAACAACACCACCACATCTATGGCCATTGGGGAGGGAGGGGGAGAGAGAGAGAGGAGGGAGAGGGGGAGAGGGGGATTTACACTGCCATCTCCTGTGTACGCCATTTGGATCCTACTGTTGTCCTCCGGCCTGATAATCTTTTGTTTTGGATACTTGGACGCGGACACGCACATATTTTAATACGTATACACATCCACCACACACGCATACATGCACGAATACGTGTATGCACACACGTACTCCCTCCCTCCCCCTCTCTCTCTCTCTCTCTCTCTCTCTCTCTCTCTCTCTCTCTCTCTCTCTCTCTCCTCTCTCTCCTCTCTCCAAGGGCCGGATGAAAAAAAGTGTGTAATGTTTACTCTGTAACCTTGAATATAAGAAAATAAAGAAAGATTATTCATTCTTCTCTCTCTCTCTCTCTCTCTCTCTCTTCTCTCTTCTTCTCTCTCTCCTTCTCTCTCTCTCCCCTCTCTCTCTCTCTCCCCCCCCCACTGACTGCTGTTTATTGATCTGTGTAATTCACAGTGGTAGATCCAGAAGGTACAGGAAAAGAGATTCACTCCTCTCTCTTCCTTTTTTTCCCGGTACACACCCCCCCCCCACCACCCCTCCCCTCTCCACCGCCCTCCCCCACCACACTCCCCCCCTCCCCCCACCTCCCATTACCAAACCATTCTGAAAGTTGGCATCGATCAATGCGTTGTCCTGTGTCTGAGTGCTGCTGGTGTATAGGTATTGTTTTGTGCTGTAGGCGACCTTGCTCCCCTCAACTGACAACAATGCATTACTACTCTGTGCGCTGGATCCTGCTCTGTGTTTAGTTGTACTTACCGCACCCTAGTCAGCCAGACGTCGTGGGTTCGATTCCCATTTGGACCCACATGATTTCCCCCCTTTCGTCTAGCAGACATTGGGGGTGATCTGGGTGATCAGTTTTAGATGAACCGATAAAACTGAGGCCCTGGATACAACACACATTTAAAGAACCCAGGGTTACAAAGAGTTGCCCTGATAAAAATTTTGTAGAAAAAAAACACCCAGGCTTGCAGGGAAGCATGCAGAGAGAACAAAATGTTAGTGGATGGCGCTGCTCTTGTGACGATGCGCGATTTTTTTTTTTTAAGGAGAGTAGCCAAAAATGTCACACACAGCAATCTGCCATGACTGACTGAAAGAGGTGCACAAATAATACGATACATTCATAAATATAAATCATCACTACCAATCAGGGAGAACTGTGTGTTTGTGTGTGCATGTTCACACAGAACTCAGTCAATTCTTAACGCTAACTTCCCCTTTGAAGTCAAAGTATGGTGCCTATTTGGCCTATATGCCAATACACGCAAACGTCTCATGCAATGTGTACTTTAAATCTTGTGGTTCTTTGAATGACAAGTGGTTGATGTGATGTGAGAAGCCTGAAGGTTAGTCAGAAGCCTATTGATTGCCATGCTCTGATGAAATCTGTTGTTGTTTTTCAAGCTGCTCTCAACAGTGCACACACCTCATGTATTGATCAATCTTCACATGGCATGACTATCCAATGACTCATGGCACCTCCACCA
>CM060321.1:41062125-41064625 GCA_030674155.1 Stramonita haemastoma
TCTGACTTGTCTGTCAGCTCTTTGATTTGCTAGCATGCAATTTCCACTTTTCTTTTTAACTGGGATGCCAGATTGTGGTGATAAACAGTTCTGTTCTGTTGGGTTATATTTTGGGAAAGTTCTTGGTTAAAAAAAAAAAGAAGAAAACAAGATCTATGCCGAATAAAACGAGTATACATAAGTACATTTGCACTGAAAAAAAAAATATATATTCAAGCAAGCAAAGCACGCACGCAAGCACGCCCAAAACACACACACACACACACACACTCACACACACGCACGCACGCACGCACGCACGCACACACACACACACACACACATACACACACACACTCACGATTTTCCCCCCAAATGAAAAAAAAAAGCCAGTAAAGTCACAGAACAATACATCACAGGCATACAGTAGGCCTGCAAGGGAATGATAAAGGAGAGGACAGCAGTTGGGTAGGGTCGGCCGTTGAGCCACTGGCAGTGCAATGCAATCTATTAGTCACCTTAGCGAACCAACCCGCAACCACGATAAAAGTGCAACATGTTTTGCTGTACTGCACTCTTCAGAAACTCCCTTCCATTCCCATTTTCTCCCCCTTCCCACTCTGCAACACTCACTCACACAAAAATGCACTCATGCACGCGCACACACACTCACACGCACGCACGCACGCACACAAAAAATACACAGTACATTACACCACACACACACACACACACACACAACACACACAACACACAACACACACACACACACACACTACACATACACACCACACACTACACACTACACACACACTGCAACAAAGCAGCCAATAGTACATTAACAACTCAGCCTCACACCACATACATGCTAACAGACAGCTAGCAGTGCAGCAGAGGACAGAGTGTGTAGTCAGCTCGGCTGACAGGATCAGGGAGGAGGGAGCAGGAGAGCCATGGAACCCAGGCATTAGTCACCTGCACTGTCTCCCTCCTCCCCCGCCCTCTTCTCCTCCGCACGTGCAGCCTGTCGCCATTCACAGCGCCACTAGCTGTCACGCCTGACTCACCCTGCTAGCATCACAGCCAGCCGACCACCGACCACCGCCATTGACAAAGGGGACTACCAAGCTGGATCGTGTCCTTGCGTGCTATGGCTGTAAACCTGGCCTTGTGTTGGTCGATTCCTTCCTTCTTTCCAGTGTCATTTCCACGCAAGGACTGGTCATGCATCGTGTACCCATTTTTCATGTCCTGAGTTGCAATATCTTCTTTGTTTAGGAGTCCGTTTTGCGTAAACTTTTATAGGGTGTGATTGTCAAAATTGTACGTTTTCGTTTTGTGTGCATTATCTAGAAAGAAAGAGAGAAAGACACGGAGAGAGACAGACAGACACAGAGAAAAGGATTGTGCGGTGAATGGGGGGGGGGGGGGGAGGGAGGGAGGGAAGAGAGATAGAGCAGACAAAGACAGACAGAGGTAGGGAGTAAGAAATATAACAGGTAAAAAAGGGAGAAAGAAAGATATAACAGGTAAAGGGAGAAAGAAAATATAACAGGTAAAAGGAGAAAGAATATAACAGTAAGGTAAAAACATTTTGGATACCCCCATTCACCACCCACCCACCACCCACCTACTACTCACAACACACACACACACACACACAACACACACACACACACACACACACACACACACACACACACACACACACAACAACAAACAAACAACAAAACAGAAGGCAAACAATCCCTATCCTCACCGTTTCTCATCCCCCTCCTGCAATTCTTTAAAAACCAGAAGAGGTGACCACGAACTGTGTCACCAGAGAAAGAGGAAGAGCGGGTGGCTGGGGGGTGGGGGGAGGTCCCCTGGCAACAGAGAGGAGGCAGGTGTGTGGTGTGTGGTGTGTGTGTGTGTGTGTGGTGTGTGTGTGTGTGTGTGGTGTGTGGAGGGGGCCAGGGCCATCAGACAATGGGTCACCTGACTGCTGGGAGAGAGAGAGAGAGAGAGAGAGAGAGAGAGAGAGAGAGAGAGAGAGAGAGCCATCGATCCTGGTGGTGCCAGAAAACAAGGCATTCCAAATATCGCCAGCTCAGCATTCTTTCCGCTGGCCATCGTCGGGCCAACTTGAAAGGACAGTCTGCTCTGACCACCTACTACACTCAGAGTTGGTGAGTGTTACTATTTTGGAGCTTTTGGGGGGAGTGGTGTTTGTTTGGGGTTTTTTTCTTTAATTTTAAGTCTGTAATCTGGGTTATTCAATGGTCTTGGAGAAAATTGAAGTACTTGGCTTTCTGTCTTGGTTGATTTGCTGTTTTGTTCAGTTGATTTTAATCACAATTTCAAATTGTTCTGTGTGCTTGTCCTTCAGTTTGTTGTTGTTGTTGTTTTTTTATGTTTGGTGATTGCTTGCTTTTTTGTTTTGCATGAACGTTTCTTGTTTTGTTTTGTCCTTTATTAGGGGGGTGTCTTGTTTTGGTTGATTTGGGCTATTCTTTTTGTTTCCTTTAAAGCACATTGT
>CM060321.1:41067125-41084625 GCA_030674155.1 Stramonita haemastoma
GATCGATCAATCAATCAATCAATCAATTTATTTAGATGGAATGAGAAGAACGATTTGTTTTTGATTTTGTATAGAGAGAGAATGTGTGCGCGTGCGTGCGATGCATGTGTGTATGTGTGAGAGAGAGAGAGAGTGTGTGTGGTCGTGTGTGTTTGTGTTGTGTGTGTTGTGTGTGTGTGTGTGTGTGTGTGCCCGCGCGCGCGCGCGCCCTGCGGTGCGTGTGGTGCGTACTCTGATGGTGATGATGATATTTGCTGTTGTGACCAAATTTGATGTTACTTATTAACTAATAACATACACATATTTCGACAGAGTTTTCCAAGATCTCTTGTTTTCTCTTCTCTTTCCTTACCTTCCTCATGGAATCCATGGCTAGTTATGTCATTTCCTTTGTCTCTTGGACAAGCTGAACCTGGCAGATCTCATCTCTCTTCAAGAAGAAAGAAGAAAAGAAAGAAAGAAAGAAAGTAGGAAGAAGAAAGAAGAAAGAAGAAACGAAAGTCGGAGGTAGGAAGGTACGAAGAGGAGGCAATATTCCCACGAAGCATTCCGATTTGTCAGGGGCAATTTATCTGACGCGTTCGCTCTACAGGTATCAGTGGCCCAGGAGGTTTCCCACTATAGGGGGAATGGACAGGGGCAGGGATCAGGGATCAGGGCATGAAGGAGACGGGTGGGATTCATCCTTCCTTCACCTTCACCTGTCCCGTAGTCCCACGGACCGTGGGGGCACCACTGAAGATTGTGTAATTTATCCTCCATTTTTAATCAAGGCCGACGGAAGTCACGTCCATCACTATTGACTTTAGGAGGGTTAGGTTTGGGGAGAAAGACACACACACACACACACACACACACACACACACACACACACACACACACACACACACACTCACTCTCTCTCTCTCTCTCTCTCTCTCTCTCTCTCTCTCTCTCTCTCTCTCTCTCTCTCTCTCTCTCTCTCTCTCTCTGGCAGGGACTGGATGTAATAAAAAAAATATATTAACCTAAAAAAAGATTTGCGCGTGTCTTTCTTTCATACGCGCAAATAATAAAGATTAATTTAAGTTTAATTATAAATTCGCAAAGTTGCTTTTCCTGTGTTTTTTTCCTTCTAGTTTGTTGTTGCAGCTGCTGCTGTACTGTCTTTTCAGAAGAGAGGGGGGAAGGTAGTATAAAGAAATGCGGAGACATCTCTTTCTGCGATAGAGTGGAACAACAAGAAAAAGGAGAAGCTTAATACCCCTCAAGAAAACATGATCGCATTACTCGACAACAGTATCTTCTCCAAGGAGCGAATGCCGCGACTAGGCTACTAAACTAAAATACCGAGTTTCCTGGTGAGGGTTTGTTTTCAGCGCACCCACTATGTACTCTTCTACTCCATCCATACACCTGCCGAACAAAACACACACGTTTCACACGTTCACGTGTTAGGGCGCTGACAGTGAAGGTGCAAGATACCTTCTAGCTTCTCTCTCTGCCTTTCCATACATCACAGCCAGGCAGCCATCCCAAAGCGGTGCTGCAATGCAATGCAATGCCGCCACCGCAGTCTCTCTCACTGGAAGGCAAAGCAAGCAATCCCGGCCTGTCTCCCTGACAGAAGGAAAGCAAAACAAGGCCATCCCGGCTGTGCAGCTTGTCTGTTTGTTTGGCGCTGCACGTGCAGGAAGGCTAACCCACAAGCGACAACATCGCCTGCTTACAAACCTCATGTCTGTCTGCATCTTCGCGTGTGTAGGTAGCCTTTTTTCTGCTTGTAGCCTCTTTGTTTTTTTGGCTTGTGGCAAAATTGACTCATCATCCTTACCAGCGCTAGCAGGATTTCAGGGAGGTGAATGATGACAGCTGCAGCTTGCTTCAATCAAATGTTGCTGTTCATTGTTTAGTCGGTAACAAAAGCTATCCGGCTATACACACTTATTGTTGCTGTATAGTATAGTAGTATAGTGAGATCCTTCTGTCTGCAGAAGACAATGGCAGCGCCTTCTTATGCCACACACAGTCTTGTTAGGAGCAACGTGGTGCAACAGACACACAAACCCGTGCATGGCAGTCCTGCCACAATTGCTGCAGACTATATTGTGCAGTGGACTGCTTTATCTCCTGCATATATGCCATTCAGGAATATCGGTTTGTTTTCCAGTGCATTATTGCTGGGAGGGTTTCTGTTATGTTCTGATCGTCTTTTGTTTGCACATTGCCTTGTTTCTATCACTGTTGTTTGACACATTTGGTGTGATTTCCTTCACTCCGTCTTTTGATGAGTGCAGATCTTACCTTTTGTATCTTTTCTGTTTATAGCGTTGTATATATACTAAACAAAAGAGAGGAAAAAAAGTTGACAAAACCTTGATGTCTGCACGAGGTAAACAAACAAGCATGTTTTCAACTACCACCAGCACTTCCCTGTGTCTGCTGATTTTTTTTCTTCAAATGCGTGGTGCGTGCACGCAGACGAATTTGGCTCAGTTTTGAAGTACACCACCACCCACAACTTTTCCCATCTTTTCTCCTATTACACCCTCGGCGGTCGATCTGTCTTTGCTCCACTTCAGAGTAAAGGTTACCCAATGGGTTTTTTTTTTTTTTTGCATCAAAGGACAATGTCTGCAAGAACACGTCATCACATTGTGGGAGGCAAAAGAATATCCTGCTTCTGAAGACTCCACTCCACACTCTCAACAAAGAGGTTTGCCATTAGCTGTCATACGACACCTCCTAGCTGTCTCGCTGGAGAAGTGGGGGGTTTTCCCCAAGAGAATATTGTAACACTTCTTTTCACCAAAAAAGGAACTACTTCCTACACATTTTACACACAGACTTGTTTTTTCTGTTTCTTTTTATTAAGGGTTCAAGGTTTTCTGCACAGGGCAGTCACTGATCGTTATTCCAGCCCCAAATCTTCCAATACAACGTCATTCAGAGTCAGTGAACAACTACGGCGTTGCTAAAGGTAGACTGGGCCGTAGTAAGCCACAAAGAAGAAAGTGTGGCCACAAAGGTTAGTAGCCTTGCTGACTATCGAGGGTTTCAGCCTCTGAAGAAAGGAACTCTCAGATCAGAAGAGGTGGACAGCAGAACATCTTAAGACGTCCTCTGCTAGAAAGTGTTTAAGCTTAAAATATATCTGTCCAGCGACAAAACGTGTTGTGCATACATGGATAGATATTTAGCAACAACCCAGTTAACAACATTTAACGTGCACAAAAAAACGAAAACCCATCAGGCAAATGTTTCTAGCAAGTGTTTGAACCTCAACTCTCAAAGGAGGGCCCGCCCCCTTCACACAAAAAGGCTTCTACTGCTGATGATACCAATGCTTTTTTCATGCAGACTGTATAGTCGTCAAACTTTCTCTACGACACACGTATCACGTTCATGTCCAGGTAATCATGCAGCTTTCTCCTTCATAGGCTAAACTATTTCCCCTCGAGAAATGATATTAAGGTCACACAAGGTTTCTCTAAAAGCAACCTAATACATAAGTAGCTCTGAATCATACTGTCCTCAATTCCACAGACAAACTCGGGTTTTGATCGATTTTTCTGTCTTTGTGTGCTCTATAACCTGACTTACTGGACATGCTTTACCCTTACCTTTTAAATGATTTCTATTTAATTTACTCCATGAAAGAACTGTTGTATATGTTTTTTTCTCATCTGTGGTTATCATATCAACACAATTCTGATAAGCCTTAGAAAGCTTAAGTTCGGCTTCACTATTGGTTGTATAAGTGTGTGATGATAATGATGAATATGACATATAAGTATAAGTGTGTGTATATACATTGTGTGTGTGTGCGCGCGCGTGCAATGTTTGCAAGCGTATGTGTGAGTGTGCGCGCGTACCTGCCCGTGCAAATGCATTTTGCCATACATACGGGTGTTAACGTGTATATGTATATTTAACAAAAACAAAGGCACGAGTAACAAAAGCAGCTTCTATAGATCTACACACACAGGATAAGAAAGAACTCAACCTCAAGTCTCTTTTTAAAAAAATCCAGCAGTTGTGTCAACACCCCAACCTAGGTAGGCAGGTAAAAAGCTACCCCTTTTCTCCGCTCCCTCCCCCTCCTGCTGTTGACATTATGCACAACCCACATCGCCTCTTGCCCAGCCTGCAGACAGCCTGGCGACAGAGCTGTGCTTTCCATCACACCAGCACTATTGACAGTACACACACACACTACGGGCTGTACGTGCGTGCGTCTCTCTCTCTCTCTCTCTCTCTCTCTCTCTCTCTCTCTCTCTCTCTCTCTCTCTCTCTCTCTCTCTCTCTCTCTCCAATCACCTCCCTTAACAATACCTTGAAACTGCGGCTGTCGCCACCTTTTTACCGCTATTGAGGCAAAACTTAACACCAGGCAAGGGAGGAAGGGAGGGAGTGAGGACTTGAAAGAAAGTGAACAAAAGAGAGGAAAGGTGGGATGGATTTGTAAGCGGTGTAAGTTTTTAGTTTTGACACTCAAGTTTGGCAAACAGTTTTACGAATACGGTTGGTAATTGTCCTTGAAATGTTTTGGAGGACTTTAGGAAAGTTTTGAATGGTGCTGCTCAGGAAAAATGGATAGGTTGGCATAGCCTGGTAAATATACACACGCATAGATACGTATGTGCGCATACACATACGCAAGCGCGCGCACACACACACACAAGCGCACACAACACATGCACACCATGCAAACTACACACATACACATACATGCACACATTACACACACACATGTACACAACACACAAACACACACAAAACACACACACACACACACACACACACACACACACACACACACACACCACACACACACACACACACACACACAAACACACACATACACACTGAACATCACCCATCCATATACAGACGCAAAAAAAAAAACGTAAGAAAGAACAGTGAGCAAGAATTCCATCTTATAAACATTCTTTATTCAACAGGACAATACAACAAGTGCACGGCAGTTCTTCACACTTGTGCCTCAAACTCTACCACAGAAAAGTATCATTGTCCTCACTTTTCCTCTTTTAAAACACTGACAAGCAGTTCTCAACTTCCAGTTTGTTCAACTGCAACTTTCCTAACCGTTCTTACGGACACTGCTTTATGGAACAGCCTTGGACTTAGTGTGAGCAACATGAATTGTTCTGCATGTAATAATCTCTTTGCCTCTTCAGGTGACCAAACATGCACGGAGAGGGAGTAGACTAGTCAGTGTCAAGCTTGTCGGATGTCCTCTCTTGATATGTAGCACATCGGAGGAGAGGCCACCCAAAAAGCGAGTGTTAGAAAGGTCACACAAAAGACAGTTACTTTTCTTCACTGCTGGTCTGGTCTTACTGATAGTATGTGTACTCTTTTGTTTAGATTTTCAACAAAATTGGAGTGGGGGGCGGGGGTAAAAAAAGAGAAAAAAAGAAGAGGGAATATGTACATCTAGTCCTCGTCAAGTTTCATACGTAGTAGACAATACAAGAAAGTTTTAATACACAAATGTGATTCCAGTATCTTAAAAAAAAAAACCCATACAAATTCAACCAAAGGTAGCTTTTCAATGTTATATAAAATGTGCAAACAGGTTTGCGACAGACCCTTTGCTTTCCCCTCAAAGCCCCATACTACGGGATCCAATATATATTGACAATGTCACAGCCTGCCGTCTGCCTGTGTGTCTAGCCAATCACTCCTCACAATACATCGGACTTGGTCTGTCGCCATCTCTTTACCGCTGTCAATAAAATGGAGACAGCAAAAAGGTAATTTGTACTTTAAAAAAAAGACAGGTAGGTTGAATGTTTAAAAAAAAATGTGACACAAGCAGGAAAGGAGACAAAGTACCAAACTGGCAGCGTTGACTTATGATGTTATCTTTTTAACCTTGGGACAATTGTATTATAACGAATACGTTCTTTAAACATCCACGACAAAAGCTCCGCTAAAATGTAAAAATTCAAATACTTAGTTTTCCGCCCTGAAGTCGGAATGTGTCGCCTGATACCAGTACGCAGACCTCCTGCAGAGTTACAAGGACAAGAGAAGATAGTTCGCCCAGCACTACCCATCTCACCCCATTAAAGGAACACGGGAGAGAGAGAGAGAGAGAGAGAGAGAGAGAGAGAGAGAGAAGGAGAGAGAGAGAGAGAGAGAGAGAGAGAGAGAGAGAAGAGAGAAGAGAGAGAGAGAGAATGAGACTGCCTTGAGGCCACAATACAATATAGAAAGAAAATAGGAAAAATATCTGACATAATAGCACTATCTGTACTCTACAATCACTGGATATCTTAAGCTTATGTACATTTCATACCTACTACAGTTCAAGTCATCAGGACAGTTGTGTAACCACATTTTACATTTCACTTTTACTGTAATGATCAGAATCAGAGACATTAGTATAAGAGGGCAGATAAGGAAAAAAAGGAAAAAAATCATGTTGTAGCACACATTCTTGATAATACGCGATATAGATAAAGGTGAACATGTTTAGACAGATGTACATCACAGGATTACCTAATACAGTACTTTTTCCGCCTATTGATTGCATGAAACACAAATTTAGATAAATTATATCTGTAGAGGAGAGAGGAGAGAGAGAGAGATGAGAGAGAGAGAGAGAGATGAGAGAAGATGAGAGATGAAGGAGAGAGAGAGATGAGAGAGAGAGAGAGAGAGCTTTAAATTTCGATTGTGAATCACATGTGCAGTAACTGTTTTGAATGTAAGCAAAAAGAATGCAATATTTCCATTTATTTGATTTTAAAGGATCCTTTTGTCAGTAAGAATGAACGTAACTGTTCGTTTTGTCTGTACCTTCTAGTGGTATCTGGAACCGTTTGCCACAGAAAAAAAATCGTCATTTTGCTTTGCAATAGCAACTTGAAATGTGTGCACAGTACTCCATCCCTCCTCCACAATTCTTCTTGTGTTCCCCCTCCTGTTTTCTCCTCCCGTCTCCTTATCTTGTCAAAGAGAATTTCAACCAGCATGGCGTTCAGGGCTTTGGACACTCCATGCTAGTTACCAGCAGCCCTTCAGCAAGGAACGCTGTGTGAAAATGCACACCTTCGCATTTCCTTCAGTCCGGGATTATTGGCAATGACGGCGATTATGAGTATGTTAACAGACCGTTATGGAAACGGCGCCACAAAAACAAAAAACAAAAAAAAACTAGGTAGAAAGGCACTACACAACCTGGGTGTTCTATTCTCAACGCTCTCCTAAGATGATACATCTTTTTGGCCACACTCCAGCTTTAGCTTTAGCTCTTGGGTCAAGTGGTGTCCTGGCTTCAGCTTCTGAGGGTTAAGTAGTGTCTTCTATAGAGTGTTATTCACGGGGGGATGGGAGGAGCCTTTATTCAATTTCAAACATCTATTAAGTCTGAAAAAAATGGGGGCTAAGGACAATTGATTGATGGCAAGTGGCCATGAAACAGTGGGAAAGGATCATCATGATCTAATAGTTCGTTGTGTTTTTTACGTCGATGGCCCCGCGCATAATTATACACCATATTGTGGTTGAGCGGCTAGCAGACAACGATGAAATGAAAATGAAGAACAGTGCTTGCTAAACACCCTTTTTTTAACATCTAAACCTATCCTTTTTGCAAAATTGCAGGAGTTGGGTCAAAAGCTATTCTTTCACAAAAAATACTTTGTGTGCGCGCGCGTGGGGGGGGGGGGGGGGGGGGGGTGAAAGGGTATGTATTGTTTATGTAAGTTTGTATATGAAATAAACAATTAAAAAAAAAAAAAGAATTTGGGCAAAGAGTGTTAAGAATAAGCGCCGCCTTAAAACTCTCTCAGGTCAACGGGAAGGTAAAACAAAAAACAAAAACAACAACACTGACAGGGAAGAAGAGAGGAGAAGAGGGAGGAGGACGGGGGTGAGGTGGGGTGGAAGGGACAGACAGACCTGGCGTGAAGCATACACTCTGACTGGGCCCTGGGCCAGTTACCTGGCGGCACGTGAAGCCAGCCTGCCGGCAGCTCAGGCAAAACACCTGTCCTGTCACTCCGGGGTGGCGGAGATGATAGTACGTCTTATCTGCGCCTGTCTACCTGCCGCCACGGGACCCCAGAAAATGTGGGAACAGACCTAGTACCTGGGTGCCAACTTGTTAGTAAGCACTAGAAACCAGCACTCGCCGTCACTGCGACTTTGCTGCTTACTACACGCACTACAGTGCTGCAAGCAGTAGTCTGGCTCAACGTTCCACTCAGGACCTGTCTGCTGGTTATTTTGTTTGAAAGAAGGTATCTCCGAACACACCGATAAAAAGTACGCTGGGGAAGCAACATGAGAAGTGATGATGATAGTGACTTAGTAGTGTACGAAAAGGACAGTGCAATGACTCAGGAGTATAGCAAGGTCAGGTAGGATAGGTGGAAGGTCTAAAATGGGAAACAGACATGTCCACCACCATTCATTTTCTTCCGGATTCGTGAAGCTGAAACACGAGTTCAAGCGACAAATCCCGAAAATCAACCAATTTATAAAAAAAAGCAGAAGAGTATACACCTATACAGATCTTTTCAACAGTTGGTTTATGTTGCCGTTGCCGAAGTGAAGTCATGTAACTCCTCTGATCGCATTACGAAGTCATCAAGCAAGATATCTACAGACTAAGCAAGTCTGATGTCAACCTTGCATTCAAACTGGGTATGAGGTGGGGTGGGGGGGGGGAGAATTCTGCATTCAAAAAACAACAGCAAAAAAATAGAACAAACAAAACCTCTTCGCTTCACACAGGTCCACTGATCAGCGCCAACATGCTTCAAGATCACTGCCAACAATAACATGCAAAAAGAATGCCCCCCCCCCCTCCTCCTCTCTCCTCTCTCTCTGCGTCCATCTGTCTGTCTGTGTGAACGAGCGCGCTGGGCATGTGTGCGATGAGACCGAAATATCGCAGTGCTGAAATCTTTCTGTGTGCCTGCTTCCAAAATACACACGAAAGGGAAACCCATGACCTTGACTGGATACGAAACTGCAGAGTAGCAGTAAAAACACAGTGCGAGGCTTAAAAGCCGCTCGCAAAGGTGAAGCGATACAAGCCGTTACTGTCAGCCTTTACTAGTAAACCTCTGATGGAAAGACAGGCAGATGAACAATGGAGAGAGCTGAGACTACAGATACTATCGTCTTTGGCCAGAAGAAACTTCTCTCAAGGATGAGGAAGCTGTGAACGAAAGTGACACATACAAGACAATTTAGGATGACACACGATCGCAAAGAAGATGGTGAACAAAGATTTCACTTTGAATAAAACGTTTGTGTTACTCAAAAGATAGGAGGATATCTCTCTCTCTCTCTCTCTCTCTCTCTCTCCTCTCCTCTCTCTCTCTCTCTCTCTCTCTCTCTCTCTCTAACAACAAACAAACAAACAAAAAACAAACAAACGAAAATAAAAGCTTAAAAGAACAAGAAAACAGGGAGAAAAAACAAGAAACAAGCATGTTTTTTCACACATGAATGGTCGCGAGCCAAAATCTTTTCAGGGCAAAAATAAAAATGGGTGGGATGGATGATCGGCCCTGATGACTTTTCCACAGCTGTAACCCACATTTAAAACTTCTTTCCATCCTCCAAACTAGGCCTCCTCAATCTTACTGCGTTCTACAAGCATCCTGTCTGAGCATATATGCTGTTATCAAAAATAAAAGTTTCAATCATATTGACCAAAAATGATAGACATTGCGTAACAGCCTATTTTACACGATTATGTCACTACTCAAAAACGACAATGCGTTGTTTCTAGACACCACCACCTTCTCCAGCTTTACAACGGCACATAAACCACTGTTAAGATCGATGGTTATACTCTTTGCTTTTGTTATAAATTGGTTGATTTGGATTTGTCGCTGAACCTTTGTTAGTTCGATGTAGGTTTTTTTTGTTGTTTTTTCTTCAGTTTGTTGGAATATCAAAGATTCCAAAACTTCGACTGGCTGCAGAAGCAGAGCGTGGAAATAACAGACATGGAACACACACTTACACGTGTGTGCGCGCGCGTGCCCTCTCCTGTTCAATGACCTTATATTGTTTTGATGGAAACAATCTAACCAAACAACATAAATCGTAACATTCCTTAAACACAGTAACAATACTGGAAAGAGAAAAAAAATCTAAGGTGGAAGAACAAAAAACTTACAGGCACCAAAAAAAAAAAATTCCCATGCTACGTCTTCCAAAAAGCACAAACCACCCTGTCGTGTGACTTGCATCGGAGATAAAAGAAGAAAAACCACCACCAAACTATCAGCAAAGCAGTGACTGGGATAGGTGGTGGAAAAGGTGAAGTGATAAAATACGGCAACTGTCAGCACACTCGGGGCCAACAAGCACAGGGCTGGCAGCAGCACTGCAGACTAAAAGCTAGGCCTAATGAGAAAGGCAGGTGAATGGAGCGCTGCCTTCAGAGTGCCACGTGGATTTCTAGCTTCAGATCTGTTTGTTCCGTGCAGGAGTTTGGGGAGAATGAGAACCAAACATACAAGTTGACATACAAAAAGAAATATCTGATAGGAAAAGATCACGCTAGACAAGAGCCATGGGAGAGCTGAAAACAGGTGTATGCACTTTTCTTTTTGTAATGATAAAAAAACTGTTGTTCTCTCTCTCTCTCTCTCTCTCTCTCTCTCTCTCTCTCTCTCTCTCTCTCTCTCTCTCTCTCTCTCTCTCTCTCTCTCTCTCTCTCTCTCTCGACAGACACAGACAGACAGACAGACAGATAGAGTAGATAGATAGATAGATAGATAGATAGATAGATAGATAGATAGATAGATAGATATAAGATAGAATCAAGAAAAAGAATCAAAGGAAAGAAAGAAAAGAAAAGAAAGAAGAACAAAAATGAAAAAAATAACGAGAGGGGATGAGGATAAGGGGAGAACACGGCTGTTTTACACACACTCACTGGTCGTATGCCAACGTGTTTCAAAAGCACTGCCAATAACAACACACAAAACCGCTCGCCCTCGCCTCCAGTCTCATCACTGCAGGAGTCGAAGAGAATCAGAAGAACGAATCAAGGTTCTACATCTCTCCCTGTTTTCTCTTTCCCTGGAGAGAGAGAGAGAGAGAGAGAAGAGAGAGAGAGAGAGAGAGAGAGAGAGAGAGAGAGAGAGAGAGAGAGAGAGAGAGAGAGAGAGAGAGAGAGAGACAGAGAGAGAGAGAGACACACAAAGAGAGAGAGAGAAAAGACAGACAGACAGACAGACAGACAGACAGCAGACAGACAGACAGACAGAGAAGGCAGACAGACAGACAGAAACGACAGACAGACAGACGACAGACAGACAGAAGACTGAGAGACTCCAACTAGGATAAGGCCTACTACACCTGTGTAAGTTTTGGGTCTGTATGATAAAAGTGATAGATCTATGCCAACATTTTTTTTTAAAAGCACCACAATGATTCTACATGGTACAATGAAAAAAAAACCAAAACAAATAGCAATGAATTATAATAATGAAGATAACAGTAAACTAGCAATGGTGATGATGATGATGATGATGATGATGATGATGATGATGATGATGATGGATGATGATAACAATAATGATGATAAATTATAATGTTAATGATAATAATGATGATCATCATAATGACAATAATCATAATGACGACGAAAATCTGTCTGGCAAAACTTTTCCAAGCTGACGACACTGCTGGCTGACCCTAGGAGGCTGTCAATCACACTTAGTCTGACTGAACAGTCGCCAATAAAATATAAGAGAGAACGAAAAAAAAAAGAACAAACCACATCAGTCTCCTCCTCACCTGTGACTCACACTACGACAGAAAATGAGACTTGAAAGCCCCGACACTTATTCTCTTCTCCCTTCGTTCCCCCACCCCCACCCACAGAGAAAGGGGGGAATGGACAGAAAATGGCCAATTTCCCCAGAGTGAAAGAACAATGAGGGGGCTGGAGATGAAACAGGGTTCATGGTACGTACGTCCATCAGTACATACATACATACCACCAGGCAGTGTAACTGGGTTCCATAAGGGATCAGAGGGGGTGAACCTAGACTCGTAAATCATTCCATCCCTCTCCCACATCCTGGACAAAGACCATAGGTCGCTGACAGCATTCATGTTGAAAGCTGTTCGTTGTCTTCATGCAAGTTTTAACTATCATATAGGTCTACGTGGGAGTTGCAACATGGGAGACTTGTAAATCATCTGTCCTGTCTGTCTGTCTGTCTGTCTGTCTGTTGTCTGTCTGTCGTTGTCTTCTGTTCTCTGTTCTCTCTCTCTCTCTCTCTCTCTCTCTCTCTCCTTTCTCTCTTCTCCTCTCTCTCTCTCTCTCTCTCTCTCTCCCTACAGCATGCACAATAAAAGGATGATAGTTTTTGACCTAGTTAAAAGCGGTTCTTTGTCTTCTTGTGGTTTTCAGCTATTCTGGAGTTGTAAAATGAAATTGTAAATTTGTGGTCTCATGGTCTCTTGGGTTTTTTTTTTTTCGTTTTTGTTCGTTCCTCAGCAAGAGTTCTAAGGTTTACCAATGGTGAGATTTTTGCGTAAGCGACCGTTTCTGCTCATCATTAAGGATTAAGATAGCTGGATTCTGCTCTTCAAATTGATGTGGAGGATTGTTAAAGTGCCCACACTTTAACTCACTCTGCCCTTAAAATTGATGTGGAAACTTGTCAAAAATCCCCACACTTAAATTCACTCTGCCCTTCAAATGGACGTGGAAGATTTTTCTTTTAAATCCCCCACTTTTAATTCCTCATTCAGACACTACAGCCGAGATTCAAACCCACGACTATAATCATGGAACCACGGGATATAAGTCAGTGCAGCATACCAGGGACTCCTCTGGAAATTCAGGGAGAAGAGAAAAGAGACAGGTACGCACGGGAGGCCACAGAGGATCAGGACCGTGGATCTTGTCCCTCCCATCCACACAGCCCGGACCTGACAAGAAAAATCCTCCACTGATAAACAGGCTGCTGTTCTCCGTCTGCCGGAGATTAAGAAGAGTTCTGCAGGGAGGGATGTGATTTATGAGATGCTACTGTTTAGACGAGTACGAACTAGTGAGATAGCATACGAAGTCATAAGCAATAATGCAGTTAAACAGTATGTTGTTTAAGAGAGAAGAGAGAAAAACAGACAGACAGAGAGAGGGGGGGAAGAGACACAACAGACAACAGACAGAAGACAGACAGACAGAAGACAGACAGAAGGAAAGGAAGGAAGGAAGGAAGGAAGGAGGAAGGAAGGAAGGAAGAAGAAGAAGGAAGGAAGGAAGGAAGGAAGGAGAATACGAATAAAGAGAGACACACAGATAGACAGAGACCTACTACAAGTTGAATGGAAAGAAGGGACCAGAAAGAAATAAAAAGAAAAAAAATCCCGCACTTCCTTTACCAAAAGACAAATGACAAAGAAAGGAACAATATCACTCACTCCCACAGCCCCCTATGGCCGAAAGAACAAGCAGTCTAGCCATTTCTATCATAATGCTGACCAAGAGATGGTAGGCCTGTCTCTCTGCCTCTCATATATATATATATATATATATATATATATATATATATATATATATATATATATATATAATATATATATATATATATATATATGTGTGTGTGTGTGTGTGTGTGTGTTGTGTGTATGTTGTGTGTATGTGTTTATATATTGTTATGTATATTATATATATATAGTATATAGATATATATGTATGTGTGTGTGTGTGTGTGTGTGTGTGTGTGTGTGTGTGTGTGTGTGTGTGTGTGTGTGTGTGTGGTGTGTGTGTGTGTGTGGGTGGTGTGTGTGTGTGTGTGTGTGGTTTGTGTGTGTTGTGTGTGTGTGTCTGTGTGTGCTGTGTGGTTGTGTGGGTGTGGTGGTGTGTGTGTGTGTGTGTTGTGTGTGTAGGGGGTGGTGTGATTTTTAAGACGGAGGAGAAGGGAGAAGGATAAGGTGATGGATGAGGTGCCACTGTTTCCATGGACTACCCACAGAAAGAGAAAGAGAGAGAGACAGATTAGCGGCCAGAAGCTGAAAGCACAACAGCGCTCTAATAGCCTTGGGTGGGGGGGTGGGAAAGAGAGATAGGATTGTATGAAGACAGGTAAATGTGCATGGGCGAGAAAGAAGGGAGAGAAAGAGAGAGAGGGGGGGAGGGAGAGAGGGGAGAAGAGGCAAGAGAGAGAGAGGGGGGAGAGGGAGAAATGGAGAGATAGGGAGGGAGAGATGGAGAGGGAGGGAGGGAGGACGGACGGACGGACGGAGGGAGGGAGAGCGCGCGCGCACAACACACACACACACACACAACACCACAACACCACACACCACACACACACCACACACACACACACACACACAAAACCAGAAACAGAAACAGACAGAGAGAAAGAAAACAAAGACACAAAGCCAAACAGACAAACAGAAAGGCCATTCATTGCCAGACAGCACCAGCACCAGCAGCGTACTCCAGATTGTACTAACCGTAGTTTCCTGCGAAAGGCACGTTTAGTTTTTTATGGTCCACGATGAATCAGGACTTGTAAATCAGTGACCGACCCTTCCTGGTCATAGTGGCTTGACACGTATACCGTTAAGTCACCTCCTCCTACACACATAAGTACTCTGTCTTCCTGACATAAGTGTTGGAGGGAAGGAAGGAAACTGGAGGGGGGGGGGGGGAGTGCTGTTGATTATGGCATCACTTTGTTTCTACCAACAACAAAAATCAGAGAGAACAAAGAAAATGCAGACACAAAGGTAGTAAGTATACAATGAAAAGTTATTGTTGTTGACGGGGGGGGGGGGGGGGGGGGATAAAAACAAGAGTGTGACAAGAGATGTGATATATATTATGAGTGAGAGACAGAGAGGGGGGGGGAGGGGGGGGGAGACAGAGGAGGAGGGGAAGAAGAGAGGGGGGGGGAGAAGGGGGAGAGAAAGATGGATGGGGAGAGATGGTATGAAAGGAGGAGCAAGGAGAAGAGAAAAGGAGGACAGGAGAGAAAGTTAAAATACCCGACAAATTCTTATTTTGACGATAATACATGTGTGCCTTTTTGTTTTACTTGTTTTTCTTTGTTTGGGTTTTGTTTTTTGTTGTTTGTTGTTGTTGTTGTTGTTTGTTTGGTTTGGGGGGGGGTCACATCACGACCCTTGATAACTTTGCATCCTTAGATTATAAGAACAAATATGTAATTTTCATGAAGACAAACGTCACTGCGAAATTGTCACATAGAAAGATGGTATTTTATGGATGAAACTAAAAGCACTTCCATTCACTGTTAGTGCTGTTTGTGGGATGTGGGAGGGGAGGGAGGAGAGGGAGAGGAGGGAGGAGAGGGAGAGGAGAGAGAGAGAGAGAGGAGAGAGAGGAGAGAGAAGAAGAGAGAGAGAGAGAGAGAGAGAGAGAGAGGAGGAGAGGAGAGAGAGAGAGAGAGAGAAGAAGAGAAGAGAGAGATAAGAAAGACACAGACAGACAAACAAAACACACAGAGACAAAGACTGAGACACACAGACAGACAGACAGACAGACAGACAGACAGACAGACAACAGACAGACAGGGAAAAAATTCAACACAAATCTTTTCTGCTTGAAAAGAAACAAAAACTGACACAAAATGGCCATCTTCGTATTTTTTTCTAAAACGACCAGAAATATCCGAAGATAAAGCAGAGAGCAATCATATTTCCATAAGCAGAGATCGGTCCTGACTATTTCTATAAAGCAGAGAGCAGTCCTGACTATTTCTATAAAACAGAGAGCAGTCCTGACTATTTCTATAAAACAGAGAGCAGTCCTGACTATTTCTATAAAACAGAGAGCAGTCCTATTTCAATAATGCAAAGAGACTATATCTATAAAGCAGAGAGCAGTCGTATTTCTATAAAGCAAAGAGACTATTTCTATAAAGCAGAGAGCATTCCTGACTATTTCTATAAAGCAGAGAGAAGTCGTATTTCTATAAAGCAAAGATACTATTTCTATAAAGCAGAGAGCATTCCTATTTCTATAAAGCAGAGAGAAGTCGTATTTCTATAAAGCAAAGATACTATATCTATAAAGCAGAGAGCACTCCTGACTATTTCCATAAAGCAGAGAGCACTCCTGACTATTTCCATAAAGCAGAGAGCACTCCTGACTATTTCCATAAAGCAGAGAGCATTCCTGACCATTTCTATAAAGCAGAGAGCAGTCGTATTTCTACAAACCAAAGAGAACTATTTCTATAAAGCAGAGAGCATTCCTATTTCTATAAAGCAGAAGAGCAATCCTGACTATTTCTATATTAAAGCAAACAGAAGTCCTGACTATTTCTAGGACTGGAACTCGGGTGGGAGAAGGGGAGGGGGAGGGAGTGGCTGGCTGGAGAAACGGACGTTCTGCGATCATTCCATCCTGTGATGCCGTGATACCAGATCAGCTGCCCGTCAGACTGTGTAACTAACTGCCTCCTAAAGCCCAGTAGACTTGAATGTAGCCAAAAAGTCTCTTTTTTCCCATTTTTTTCCTTTCCCTTTCTTACTACCCTCAGTCTTTGGCGGTCGTGGTGGTAGTACTAGCAGTAGTGAGAGTTGTTGTTGGACAGGCAGAGCTCTTAAATCACTGCCCACTCCTCCTCCTCCTCGCCACGTCCTTGACAGGCTAGATAGGTAATTGAGGGGGAGAGAGAGAGAGAGAGAGAGAGAAGAGAGAGAGAGAGAGGAGAGAGAGAGAGAGAGAAGAGAGAGGGAGAGAGAGAGAGAGAGAGAGAGAGAGAGAGGAGAGGTGTTTGCGTGTTTGATAGAAAGAGCGTGCATGCGTGCGTGCATGCGTGCATGCGTGCGTGCATGCGTGCGTGCGTGCGTGTGTGCGAGCGTGTGTGTGTGTGTATGAATGATGTAGGTGGGTGAAGTATAAGGTAGGGTTGGAGTAAGGGGGTGGTTGATGAATGACATTTCCTTTTTTTTATACTGCCATTCTGATCAAAGACTATAAGTGTTTGTGAGACAAAGATGGTAGGTGGGATATGCTTAAAAAAAAGAATAAGGAAAGGAAGAGTGATGGGGAAAGAGAGAGAGAGAGAGAAAGAAGAAGAGAGAGAGAGAGAGAGAGAGAGAGAGAGAGAGAGAGAGAGAGAGGGGGGGGGGGATGGGCAAACACACACAGCTACAGGCAGAGAGACAAATAGAGAAACAGGAACATTCTAACATATATAAAAAAAACCTCCTAGCAGGAGGAAGAAGCGGGGATGAAGCATCATAAAACATCAGGGATAAACATAACTGACAAAACAGGAGGAAATAAGATCGCCATATTTCTAATGATATATTTCAGGGACTTAGCGATCAATCCTATGCAAAGGCTTCTCTATGTCCAGTCCTCATGAGGAAAAAAAACCCAAAAAATCCCATGAAAAAGAACAGCAAGTAACCCCAAAAACGGGTTGTTTTGTTTGGGTTTTTTTTTATAAGGAAGCAATGACATCACGGACACAAAATACACCGAAAACAACATGTACATAATACGCCCACATAA
>CM060321.1:41087125-41089625 GCA_030674155.1 Stramonita haemastoma
AAAATAGTATAAGCTACTGCCCTTTCCGAGGCCATAACTATTATTCTCTCTCTCTCTCTCTCTCTCTCTCTCTCTCTCTCTCTCTCTCTCTCTCTCTCTCTCTCTCTCTCACACACCACACACCACACCACACACACACACACACACACACACACACACACACACACACACACACACACACACACACACACAACACACACACACCATAATCTTTTTGTTGTACAGCTCAGGCATTGACCTGACAGTCCTTCCCCCTCAATCCCCGGTGACACCTGAATCTGTATCGGTCAGAGGAGGGATTACAGCCTGGTCAATAGCTTGTCACATCACCTGAAACACCTCTGGTCAGCTCTACAGGCACGCACGGGCCCGGACAACACCACAGTATCCACTGACCACAAACTGGGACTGAGGTATACTTCATCGTAATGCAAGCTTTTCGTATCAAAAGAATTCTGATATTACATTCTAACCCATTTTCTTTCAAAATTGTATGCATAAACAGAAAAAAAGAGAATTACAATTATAATGTTCTTAATTTTTTTGTTGCTGCTTTTTTGTTTTATTTTTTTTCTGTTTTACTGCTGTATGATTTCCCTTTTTCTTATTGTTTTACTGATTTTACTTTTTCATCTTTATCTTGCAGTTGACACACTTTTCATTTTTGGAGAAGATATATATACATGTGTATCTAAGTTTTGATTGGAATGTTGTGCCATACTAGCTATTCAACAACAACAATAACTAATCCTGCCATCGAAAACTTTGTTTTGATTCCTACGAGTGGAGGAAAGCTAACGGTCAACATCAACAAGCTCAAAAAGGTAATATTTAATTTGATTGACTATTTCATTTCAGGCAGCAGAAAGAAAGAATGGGGAGAAGGGCGGTTAGCACAGAGACTTTTTGTAACGAATGTATTTGTAATAGAAATAATAGAAGAAAAAAACACACAAAAACCCCAAAAAATATTGCATCCGAAAATGCAAAAACTATTCATAATCGACTTTGATTTCAGAAAAAAAATACTCGTCTTTCGACTCTACTGTAATTCCATATCTCTACCGTCCACAGTGACAACAACAACAACAAAAAGGGAGAAGAAAACACGCCTTCCGACACTACTGTAATTCCATATTCTCCTGTCCGCTGTGGCCAATTCAATTTTCCGCCACTACAGCTCTGCTGACAAGCCCGCAGGGTGCCGTACCTCCCGGCCCTGGTCCCTGATGCGATAGAATTAGAAAATTTTAAAGCGTAGCGCTATAAAATTAGAATTTCTGCACTAAGTGCAACAGCTCACACATATGATGATTGTGATCACAATGTGTGTTTGTGTGTGTGTGTGCATAGCACATGCACTGGTTTTTGCTTTGTGTTGTCGTTTTTCTTTCAGTTTTGTTGAGATTGTAATCACAGTTTCTGAGACAAATATGTGCGTATATGTGCATCGCATGGAAATGACAGGATAAACAGGGGTAAGCAACCAGACCTCCGACATGTGCCAATGTGCAGGATGTCGAGGCTGGGCATGTGCTGATAGTTGGCCGCCGATTTACGCTAAACGATATGGCTGTTTGTGCCGGGATCGTTAGCACCAGCACAGCACCCAGGGGGACACGCACAAAGCCGAGCCTGAGTGCTGCCTGCCAAAGCACAATAACACCCCGTCCCCAAAAACATAGGGGGATTCCTTCCATCTTGATCACACAAACACAAACACTCAGAGATAAGAACACAACAACTCAGTAACCTCTGCTTTCCTCTTCTCTGTGTGTTTTCTTTCCTTTTCTTTTTTAATTCTTTTAGATATAAATTTATTGTTCTAATCATTATTTTTCCTTTAAAATAACAGGCCTAACCTACATGATATGCACCTACACATATCCAATGAGGGCCGTATGCAATATATATCTAAAGACTGTGGTAACAATTATCACAATATTAGTGATTACAGTTATCACAACATTACGATATAAAGAACAATGCCTATGGTATGCACGCATCTATGATCCAATTACTGTGAATACAGTTATCACAAAATTGAGACCAACATTATGTGCGATGCACATATACGCACATATTTGTCTCAGAAACTGTGATTACAATCTCAACAAAACTGAAAGAAAAACGACAACACAAAGCAAAAACCAGTGCATGTGCTATGCCACACACACACACAAACACACATTGTGATCACAATCATCATATGTGTGAGCTGTTGCACTTACTATGTGCAGAAATCTTCAACACGATTAAAGGCAGTAAAGTCAGTAACTCACCCTCCATGCAAATTCCTACAACTCCACTGCCTGCCATCAGGAAAGTCAGTGGAATTGATTCACAGTAGTAGTCTTAGACCTGAATTCCATTGTTGTTCGACAGCGCTTTTAGTTTCTCTCTGTTTCTGTCTCTTTGTGTCTAAGTCTCTCTATCTATGTCCCTGTCTGTTTGTCTGTTTGTCTATCCGCCCCCCCCCCCTCCATGTCTGTCTGTCTGT
>CM060321.1:41104625-41127125 GCA_030674155.1 Stramonita haemastoma
TTTTTGTTAAGTTGTTTGGGTTTTTTAGCCTGTCTGCATCTTCTGGTATTTATCAAAGTCTCTTTCCACCATCTGCCCGATATATTTTTTCTGTGTGTGTGTGTGTGTGTGTGTGTGTGTGTGTGTGTGTGTTGTCTGTCTGTCTGTCTGTCTGTCTGTCTGTCTGTCTGTCTGTCTCTGTCTGTCTGTCTGTCTGTCTGTCTGTTCTGTCTGTCTGTCTGTCTGTCTCTCTCTCTCTCTCTCTCTCTCTCTCTCTCTCTCTCTCTCTCCTCTCTCTCCCTTTATCTGTCTCTGTCTGTCTCTTCTGTCTTCTGTCTGTCTCTGTCTGTCTGTCTGTCTTCTGTCTGTTGTCTGTCTGTCTGTCTGTCTGTCTGTCTGTCTGTCTGTCTTCTGTCTGTCTGTTCTTCTTCTTTCTGTCCTCTCTGTCTCTCCTCTCTCTTCTCTCTCTCTCCCTCTGTCTCTGTCTCTGTTCTCCTCTGTGTCTGTCTGTCTGTCGTGTCTGTCCTGTCTGTCTTCCTCTGTATCTGTGTGTAATATTCTTTATGATGAAAATTATTTTAAAGAGATAACATTTAAAATGCATTATGATGTACTGCTGCAACTGCTGCTGCTAAACTACTAATTCGTACAAATACACCTACTACAAACTACAACTACTACAACTACATAACTACTACTCTTTTCTCCATATTTCCCTGAGGGGTGGTTGGAGCACCTGTACTGTATTTTTCAGGCAGTGTTTCTTGGGCAAGTTGAACCTAGCAGAGCCTATCCCTCTCTACCATTACTTCTACTATAAATCTGTATGCCTCCCTCTCCTCTAAATCACATTACGTAAAAACTAAAAGGAAAGAAAAGAAAAAGACCCTTAAGAAATAACAGTAGTAGATATGATAGATGGGTGGGCTGCAAGTGGGGCCCGGGGTTAAGAGAGGTCGCTTTCTGTTTTTGTCAAAAGTCTGCAAACAGGCAGAGACAGAAAGAGAGAGAACTGATTGAATAAGCAGTTAACTCAAACCAGACGATGCCGGGACAACCACTGACAGATAAACAACAAGCAAGCCACACACCCCACACACACACACACACACACACACACACACACACACACACACACACACACACACACACCAGTGATGTGGTTGCCACAGATGCTGCTGCTGCTGCTTCACAACAACAGCATGTGCACAACAGAGTTGCTCCCCCCTCCACGCGCCGCTTCCGACCAATCAGACATCAAAGGATAACACCCAGCCAATTGGGCGCGTGCGCATTTCTTCTGCCCATTGCACAGTGCAGGCCTTTTTCTATGTTCCTACACCAAATGTGCCCATGGAGGTATTTTGTTGGGCTTGTTTTTTTCTCATCCCTTATGACCACCAACCAGCTCTGCCTTTTTTCTTTCTATCAAAGTGTACTTCTTTGCTTCTGGCAAGCAACTTATCTTCAAAATGCCATCCTCATCATCATCGTCATCGTCATCATTATCATTCACTGCCATCAGCATCTTGGTCCCTATTTTTCTACTGACATTCCATGGCCATTGTTTTTTGCTTTGTCTCACATTCACCAGCTATTTGTTTTACTTCAGATTTTACATTAAAAAAAGTAAACAGATTTACAGGTTTTACATAATTTATCATAATTCTTGTGTAAAACACGCATTTTCTCCTGTGTACCTTGTGGAAAGGGAGAAAAATATTTTGTAGGTTTTGAGAGTACTACATATTTTGTAGGTTTTAAGAGTACTACTCTGACACAAAATCCATGCAGACATGTCACCCGATGTCAGCAGGGCTATAAACAACATGAACAGATCTATCAATCTCTATGAAAGGATCAGTCAATGTCTTCAGTAAACTCCAGCAGCACTCTGCTAACTGTACTAACAGCAGACACAACAGGGAAAAGGCGTAATCACAACAAAGCAGCGGTGACGACTACAGCACACACAGAGCGGGTTTATTAGGGATAGTTCACAAGGGACAGACATGCCGTTGTTGACTGGCACCAAAACGGCCGATTGCAGGCTCGATGTTATTATTTACAGCCCAGCAGACTCCGAGGGGCATTAGGGATTGTCAGGATGATTAAACAAGGGCCGCGGAAGCTGTGGCTACCACTGCTGTGTGTGCGGGCATGTGGGGTAACTGGGTAGAAACAGGTGGCGGCGTTAGCGAGGGCAATGTTCAACACAGGTTTTGGGGGTCTAGCAGTCTGCTGAAATCTGCTGTCTAATCAGCAAGCTGCATGCAGTCTGTAAATGTGTGTGCACCCCAACAGCAGTGCCATGAAGGACAGAATCTGAGTTTGGAAAGGGGAGGTCAGAGAGGGAGCTGAGGAGGAGGGGGAGAGCGGGGAGGGGGGTTAACGAAATAAGAATGGGTTATTTGTTTCAGTTCCGCATGTACATGTCTTTCCTAAACAGTAAGTACAGAGATGGGTCCATACTTTCATATGTGAACACATCACATAGTGTAGTCACACCTTTTCCATCCGCATCATAATGTGTGTATCTGTGTGAGTGTGTGTGTGTGTTGTGTTATGTGTGTGTGTGCCTGCACGCGCGTACACACACCCGTCCACGTATGCACACGCACGCGTGTAAGCGCACACACAATGTCATGCTTGCATGTTCGCTTAAACACACACACACAGTGACACACACAGTGACACACACAGTGACACACACAGTGACACACCACACACACACAACACCACACACACACACAACACACCACACTTTGACAAGGAGAACTTGATGATGGAGAGAAAAATCAAGTCACGGCAGAGCAGAGGTGGCCGGCGGGCGAAGAGCCAAAAGAGAGAGAGAGGGAGAGAGAGAGAGAGAGAAGGAGAGGAGAGAGAGAGAGAGAGAGAGAGGAGAGAGAGAAGAGAGACAGACAGACAGACAGACAGACAGACAGACAGACAGACAGACAGACAGACAGACAGAGACAGAGAGGAGAACAGAGAGAGACAGAGACAGAGAGGAGAGAAGAGAGAGACAGAGAGAGACAGAGAGCATAGCTCTACCCTACTACCGACAGAGGTAAGGAGGTAGGCTAAAGGCAAACACCACCACCAGTCATTTACTCTACAGTCTGTGATCTCAGACAAGGCCGTGTGGTGGATAGGACAGGAGGACAAAAGACAAGGCGTCAGTCAACACCGACAACTAACTAAGGCATCCAGCTAAAAGCAAACACCACACCATGTCATGTCTACCTACCTGCCTGTCTGCCTGCCTACACCTACCTACCTGCCTGCCTATTGTCTATCACCCGGCTAGGCTACACATAGGTGTGTGTGTGCGTGTGTGTGTGTGTCGTGTCTTCTTCACACTTTGCCCCTATGTATGTACACCACCAGTCTATGATGACATAGAGAGAGAGGCTGGGTGGAGAGTGACAGAGAGAGAGACAGAGAGAGACAGAGACAGACAGACAGACAGACAGATATTCACACACACACACACACACACACATACACACACACACACACACACACACACACACACACACACACACACACACACACACACACACAGAGGAAAAAAGGGATAGAGAGGTCTTGATGGGAGAGTCAAAGACAAAGGGACTGAAAGAAAAACAGACAGACAGACAGACAGACAGACAGACAGACAGACAGACAGAGAGGGAGGGGGGGGGGGTACAATGACATACTGAACAGAAACGGGAGGAGAGGGAGGGGAGTGTAACGACTAGAAAAACAAAGACTACAGATGAGCAGATGCAAAGGGTAACTACACATGCACGCCAACGCTGTGCATACAGACACACACACAAGTGTACATGCACGCATGCATGCATGCACGCACCCACCCACGCGCGCGCACACACACACACAAACATTCATATATATACACACACAGATTTTGTTTGTTTTTTCCAGCCATCAGACGGCCTGTCACATATATAGTCTCCAATGAGTGTTTGCATCCCTGTAATTTCCCCTCCAGTCTTCAAAACAGACACAAATGGACCTCACAAAGCCTCGGTCCACAATTACTTCCTTGTGAGTGCTAAGTGCCTACGGTGTGTGTGTGTGTGTGTGTGTGTGTGTGTGTGTGTGTGTGCGCGCGCGCGCGTCTGTGTGTGTGAGACAGACGCGCACACACACACACACAAACACACCAATATACATACACATACCCATAGAGAAAGAGAAGAGACAGACAGACAGACAGACAGACATATCAATCTCAGAAAAGACAGAGATCAGAAAAGCAGACACCATTCACACACAGACACAGACACACATCACACACACAGACACACAACACACACACACACACACCACACACACACACCATTGCTACGCAAAGACATCAGAGAAGAAAAATCATCAATCTACCTCCAACACCATTCATGAAAATAAATATTTACAGAGAAGATGCATTATAATTAAAAAGTTCAGGATGAGAAAAGATGAAGAGAGAAGAGCGAAGATGATAAAGTGGAGAAGAGAGAGAGAGAGAGAGAGAGAGAGAGAGAAGAGGAGAGAGGAGAGAGAGAGAGAGAAAGAGAGAGAGAGAGAAGGAGAGAGAGAGAGAGGCAAAATTCTTTTATTCGAGGATAATAGATAAGCACTCATGTGCTTTTTTACATCCAGTCCCGCCCTTTCAGGGATAACATCAAGATAAAAAGACAGGCCTCAACAAAACAAGAACAATTATAATGATCCAATTACAAGAGCAAATCATACAAGTAATCAAAAACAGGTAAGAAATAAGACAGAGAGTAAGAGAGAGAGAGAGAGAGAGAGAGAGAGAGAGAGAGAGAGAGAGAGAGGAGAGAGAGAGAGAGAGAGAGAGAGAGAGAGAGACAGACAGACAGACAGACAGACAGACAGACAGACAGACAGACAGACAAAGGGAGAGAGACAGATAGAGAAAGGGAGAGAGACAGATAGACAGAGAAAGAGAGAGGGGAGGGAGGGAGAGAGAGAGGGGGGAGGGGGGTAACTGGAACAAAAGACAAGAGGAGACTGGGACAACAACAAGAGAACGGAAAGCGGAAGGGTACATCCGCCTCACTCCTCCCCACGGTCTACAGTCAGTGCCCCTGTATTGCTTTCACGCCAAGCCGACTACAAAGGCCATCCTACAGAGACCATCTCGGGACTGTGTGTTTCTGCATGACTCTGTGTGTGTGTGTTGTGTGTGTGTGTGTGTGTGTGTGTGTGTTGTGTGTGTGTGTGTGTGTGTGTGTGTTTCTGTCTGTCTGTCTGTGTCTGTCTGTCTCTGTCTCTCTCCATCTATCTCTCTGTCCCACTCTCTTCTTTCTCCATACCTCATTTCTTATAGTTTTTCTTTAAAAAAAACCCAACCCAACAACAAACCTTTAACTGCTTTTTAAAAAAATCACTTTAAGATGGGTTATTTTTATCAAACCTTCATTCTCCGTCTTGATGCTAATCCGTTCTGACATTTCAAACTGGAAATAGAAGAAACGTCAGTTCAATGAACTACAAGCGCATACAAACTAAATAACCCCTTCTCTATCAGTCTGTCCGTCTTTCTGTCTGTCTGTCTGTCTGTCTGTCTGTCTGTCTGTCTGTCTGTCCTGTCTCTCTCTCTCTCTCTCTCTCTCTCTCTTCTCTCTCTCTCTCTCTCTCTCTCTCTCTCTCTCTCTCTCTCACACACACACACACACACACACACACACACACACACACACACACACACAATGACAAACACACACACACGCGCACGCGCGCTCCCTTCTCATACAAAGTAAAGAAAATGGGGGCTAGTCAGAAAGAAAAAAAAAAACGAACAAACAGCAGCTTGAGATCGGACTTAGAACGGAAATAATTATCTCCCCTCTCTCCCTCTCGATCACTCTCCTTTTCCGATCTTTATACCAGTGCTTTGTTGAAAAACTTGGCAGTTCCAAACTCTCTCTCTCTCTCTCTCTCTCTCTCTCTCTCTCTCTCTCTCTCTTTTCTTCTCTCTCTCTAACTTGATGGACCAATGCCAAGACACTACTGCCAACACCGTCAGCGCGGGAAAATTTAATCAAGAGGATCTGCTCTCTCTCTCTCTCTCTCTCTCTCTCTCTCTCTCTCTCTCTTCTCTCTCTCTCTCTCTCTCTCTCTCTCTCTCTCTCTGTGTGTCTCTGTCTCTGTCTCTCTCTCCTCTCCTTCTCTCTTCTGTCTGTCTGTCTGTCTGTCTGTCTGTCTGTCTGTCTGTCTGTCTGTCTGTCTTGTCTGTCTGTCTGTCTGTCTGTCTGTCTGTCTGTCTGTCTGTCTTCTGTCCTGTCTGTCAGTGTCGTCTTCTCTCTCTCTCTCTCTCTCACTCTCTCTCTCTCTCTCTCACCCTCCTCTCTTTCCTCCTCTCTTTCTCATTCTCTCCAAACAACAGAATTACAGCAGCAATCAATATGCAGCTCAGTTGCCTGATGACAGAGGGAAAACCACGCTGCATTCGATCTTGCAGCAAACAGAGGAGTAGAGAGAGATATGTGTACACTCAGTATTGACGAGTTTATTTTTCCAACGTGTTGAGAGAAAAAAAACATGCTTGCAGGCGCATCACACGCGCATTTACATGCACACGCGTACACACACAGCGAAGAGATAAAGATTGAGGGGGGGGGGGGGAGAGAGAGAGAGAGACAGAAGAGACTTGAGACATACAATAAGAGAAAGTGATGCAAACAGAAATACAGGTGTAAACAGAAAGTTGGACAAAAAAAATTACAGAGGAGAGGGGGGGGGGAGAGAGAGGGTATACCATTTATTCATAGAGGCCATTGCCTATTAAAAATGGAAATAAAAAAGCATTCTGATTTTGTTGGAAATCATATTTTTCTCACCCAGAGAAAGACTAACAGACAGACTGACAGAAACAGACAGAGAAAATGGAAGAAAACAACACAAAACATACAGAGAAGAGAGAGAGAGAGAGAGAGAGAGAGAGAGAGAGAGAGAGGAGAGAGAGAGAGAGAGAGAGAGAGGAGAGAGATGAGAGAGAGAGAGACGAGAGAAGAGTGATGGTAGTGAGAGAGACGAGACGACGAGAGTGAGAGACAGAGAGAGAGAGAGAGAGGGAGAGGAGATGAGAGAGAGAGAGGAGAGAGAGGAGAGAGAGAGATGAGAGGAGAGAGAGAGAGAGAGAGAGAGAGAGAGAGAGTGAGAGAGAGAGAGAGAGAGAGAGAGAGAGAGAGAGAGAGTGAGAAGAGGGAGTGAGAGTGAGAGAGAGAGACGGAGACAGGGAGTGAGAGTGAGGATACAGACAGGCAGACAGACAGAGAATGAAACTTAAAGTAGTGACGAATGAATGAATGACAGGTTCACTGCTGTCTGAAATTCCAACCCCCCCCCCCCCCTCTCTCTCTCTCTCTCTCTCTCTCTCTCTCTCTCTCTCTCTCTCTCTCTCTCTCTCTCTCTCTCTCTCCACACAAAAAACAGCCCTTCAAGGCATAAAAAGCAGGGCCCAAAATAGCTGGCCCTCGGATCGTTGGGATGCCCAGCAGGCCGAAAGAGAGTAGAAAAGTGGTAAAGGCTACTGTTTCGTGCTGTGCTGTGCTGTGCTGTGCTGCGCTGCGCTGCGCTGTGCTGTGCTGTCGCTGGCTGTGCTGTGCTGTGCTGCTGCGCTGTGCTGGCTGTGCTGTGCTGGGCTGGGCTGAGCTGGGCTGTGCTGTGCTGTGCTGTCCGCAAAGGAGCATTAGTCCAGAAAAAGTGAATATTAATACTTCCACCGCCAATGATGATGATTCATGCTTGGTGTATACTATATCAAGCTAGCTAGCTCGTCTCTCTCTCTCTCTCTCTCTCTCTCTCTCTCTCTCTCTCTCTCTCTCTCTCTCTCTCTCTCTCTCTCTCTCTCTCTCTCCTCTCTCCCTCTCTCTCTCCCTCCCCTGACGATGTGTGAATCCGCACACTACAAGCGTCTGCTTGTGTGCCCAGGTCTATAATACATGCATCAAGAAGTCAATAATCCACAGGAAGGTAAATTTAATGCATCAGCGGTCTATAATACTGCATCGCAGGCTATATAATGCATCAAGACAGTTATATACTGATCAAGACGGTCTATATCATGCATCAAGACAGGTCATACATGCATAAGATCTATATACAGATAGACGGGTTATAACATGATCAAGACATATCCACAGAAGAGTTATCACGCGCTGCAATAACATATTACCCGATAGACAGATGCAGGAGGCTCACAGCAGGCAACATGACACGACATACGAAGAAGACAGACAGAAAACAGACAGATAGATAATAGATAGATAGATAGATAGATTAGATAGATAAAGATACAGAAGAAGATTGTGAATGACAAAGCAGTACTCGTGCAATGATCTGAGCATTGTTTGTTCCTTTAACTGGTCTGTTTTAAGGATTTTCTTTGCTATGTTTGCTTGGAGTTGCTGGGTTTTTTCCCCTGATTTCTATTTGTGTGTGTGTGTGTTTCTTTCTTTGATTGTTTGTGTCCGACAGTTGTTGTTTTTTTCCCAGGAAGTGAACATTTTCGCATACAGAAATCTGATTAAAGGTTTAAGATTTTAATTATTTCTTTTTATAGATTATGACGACACAAAAGTCCACATTCTGCCTGTTTCGACATCTTTGATCTCAATGTCATCCTCTCAGGAAAAGAATGCTTGGTGATCAATATAAGCTCCTCACGATCTGTCTGTCTGTCTGTCTGTCTGTCTGTCTGTCTGTCTGTCTGTCTGTCTGTCTGTCTGTCTCTCTCTCTCTCTCTCTCTCTCTCTCTCTCTCTCTCTCTCTCTCTCTCTCTCTCTCTCTCTCTCTCTCCCTCCTTCCCTCCCTCCCCACTCTCTCTCTCTCTCTGTCTTCTCTGTTCTCTGTCTCTCTCTCTCTCTCTCTCTCTCTCTCTCTCTCTCTCTCTCTCTCTCTCTCTCTCTCTCTCTCTCCCCTCCTTCCCTCCCTCTCTTCTCCCCTCCCTCCCTCCCTCTTTCCCTTCCCTTCTCAAAAGACTCCTTCAGACACACTCAGCGGCAGACCTGTCAGGCCAGTCCTCCCCTGGAAAGGCAAAAGGCCAAAAAAGAAGACGAAGATGGAGAAGGAGACAGTTCATCCTCAGCTAAGAGACCCTCCTCCAGTCTCCCACACGGATGTCTGCTGGAAGGATTAGACCGTACACAAACCCATACCCACGATAATCGATGCAAATCAGCTTAAGGACAGGATTCCGCTAAGGGCACGGCCAGCACACGCAGCTTCGGTCAGTGCCCAGGGTCGCAATCAGCGATTAGTTAGTACCAGTCAGAGCAAATCGAGTTGTCCATTTAATTAATGGACTTTCTGGAGTGATTGAGGGGAGTACCTACAAGGCTGAGAATAGAAAGAAATGTTCGCGCTCTTTGAGTCGGGATACAAGTGTTCAAAAATAATTATAAAAAAACAGTGGCATCTTCTGAAGTCAGAGTGTGCTTGCCTGATAATAGTGTATTGCTAGCTTTTGAAAAAAAAAAAGACATAACACAGTTATGGTTCAGAGTGATTTCAAAGGTGTGATGAGTGAGAGTGTATATTCTGGGTAACCCCACAGGGTGTAAAGCTGGGGAACGCTCAACAAGAACAACAAAACACAGTGACAATATATATATAAGAAAGGGTATGAACCAACAGAAGAAAGCATATGTGAAAGAAGATACGCAAAAACAGAGACAGAGGACAGAGAGAAACAGAGATAGACAGACAGACAGACAGAGACAGACAAAGAGAGATACAGGAAGGCAGAGAGACAGACAGACAAACAGACAAAGGAAGTGATGGGAGAACGTTCCTTGAAATATAACAAAATTATTTGTTCTTTTTTATTAGTGAGATAAAAAAAAAACAACTGAACCGTGAATCGTAAATTGTTTCAAAATAGCACATATAAAAGACAAAGTCACAGAAACAGCGTTACTAATCACTCATACACACACTTAAATAAAATATGATAAAGACAAAAAACAATAAATGGTGAATCGTTTCGGGGGAGAGAGAGAGAGAGAGAGAGAGAGAGAGAGAGAGAGAGAGAGAGAAGAGAGAGAGAGAGAGAGAAGAGAGACAGAGAAGAGAGACAGAGACAGACAGACAGAGACAGAGACAGAGACGAGAGACAGACAGAGAGACAGAGACAGAGAGACAGAGACAGAGAGACAGAGACAGAGAGACAGAGACAGAGAGACAGAGACAAGAGACAGAGACGAGAGACAGGGGACAGAGACAGAGAAGACAGAGACAGAGAGACAGAGACAGAGAGAAGGGGCGAGCAGCGACGTTTTACTTTCTATAGAAAAGTCACGATGCTCCGCCCAACGATGCGTACACTACATTATCAACTACATCCATAAACACGCCAAAGCGACGATACCGTCGAGAACGCCAATTCTGTAACTTGGAAAAACCCTGCAAAAGCAGCGACGTAATGCCAATCAATAAATCAATGCAACAGCTAGTTACACCAAGGTGTTTACGCCTACGTGATCCATAACCAGGCAAAAATTGTGGAAAATAAAACCCCAAGGACATTTACGAGCACATGAACAACAATAAAAATATCATGGCCAAATCTTCAAAAGCAAAGGAACCTATAAACCTGATTTTTTTTTTAATAATTCTTATCCAAATCTTGCAGTGATCCTCAATCTTGACAAGTCATAACAATGATGTAAGGACCCAAAAAAAGCAAATAAAGTTGTAGCACTGTAATAACTCTTGTTAGAAAACATACTTGGTATAAATGATCACACACGTAAATCTTTCTCTTAAATGAAACCAATTACATTGAATATAAGCACAGATAACTCAGATTTTGTATGACTGTGCAGGAGAGTGGCGGGTAGGTAGTGAGAAGTTTTGCAACTGGGTAAGATGAGAGAGAGAGAGAGAGAGACAGACAGAGACAGACAGACAGACAGACAAAGACAGAGACAGAGAGACACAGAGAAGAGACAGAGAGAGAGACAGAGAGAGAGTACAATCAAACATATTGATGCATGTCATGAGTAGGCCAGGACACGACATGATATGGATAATTGAGGATGCAAGACATATCGTATATCGTATGAAATTCAGATGCTGATTCTATCTTAGTGCCCTCTTCAGCCTCTTTTTTCTTATAGCCCACGACAAACCACACAGATCAACAACAGTAACACCAACAGCACAAATACCGCCTCGAACGTATACGTCGGAACGGAAATACGTCATTAAGGTCAAATTTGGTCATTTGAGTGGCTAACTGATTTAGCGCAGAAGCCTGCTAAGAATTCTCCAGCTCCTGACAAACGACCATGCAAACTTTCCACTGTCGTCACTTCATTCCTACGGTTGCATGGCATTTGCGTCAGACCTCCTACGTTTGAAAAAAAAAATTAACAGATTTTAAAAGAAAAACAGAAACTTCTGGAAGGATCGGTTTGTTGTTTTGCAGTGCGTCTGATCAAACAGAGTCCATGAATGTGGCGTGTGTATGTGTGTGTATGTGTGTTTTGTGTGTGTGTGTGTGTGTGTGTGTGTGTGTGTGTGTGTGTGTGTGTGTGTGTGTGTGTGTGTGGTGTGTGTGTGTGTGTGTGGTGTGTGTGTGTGTATCCTTTCTTGGCCAACTGTCAATAAATGTGGAAGATTCCAGATTGTCTCAAAAGCGTGATTAGAAAAGAGTTCTGTTGACAGTAGAGGGGATTCTTCCCCGCTTGTCAGGTGTGGTTGCTGTCATGGATAACGCTACAACCTTCATTTAATGAAAATACATGTATCCCAGATATTGTGTGTGTGAACCACACCACAAGGAAAGATGTCATGCCAATGCAGATCACTTAGAGCGAAAGGAGGCAAAGAAGAGAAAGAAATCCAACAGTCTCTGACCAGCAGATGCGCACAATCCAAAAATTAAACATATGGGTATGAATTTGTTTTCGTGAATAAAACAGTTTCAGACAATTACTTAGTGGCTATTCAACAATTCAATCACTTAATCACTTCTGCATATCAGTGTGGTTATCATGAATCAGATGAAAGATGTTTTTTTTCACAGGTGTTAAACTGTGTGCGGTGGAATTATGATGAACAGGGTCATCAGGTAAAACTAATAACAGTACCTAAGGAGGCCAGAGATGTCCGATGGGTTATGTATCATCACATGTCACACACCGAAGAACCCCTTTCACCTTTACAGGGAAAACAGGCGTTATATATAAGGTCGGAGGAACATCTGCCGCTCGTGCAGACCTCTGTCGCTACTCGATTTGAAACGGTCGAGCAAGTAACCCAACCGTCAGCTGTAAAATAATCCCAGAGTTCTCGTACGGACGGGAAAGTACAAGGCTCATGTTTCTAAGATCATAAGCATTGCTTTCACTCTGTTACTTTATAATCGTACACATAAAAAAAATGTTGCTATGGGTGTTAATTAATCAAGAAAACGAAATCGGACCTAAAGGAGCAGAGACAATGCTGACGTCACATAACTTACAAGCAGCAAGAAGCTTCGTCTTTTTATTTTATGTTGCGGACTGCGCATGCGTTCCGATCGGATCCCTAGGACCGGATTTTTGTCCCTTTAAGCAGATAACTGGGGACAAGGCATAAGTCACCAGCATGTAAAACCTGATTATACGTCTCTTTTTCTCTTCTACCTTTTGTGGCTGGCCAGTGTCACCTTGTTTTATATCATGTTTGACATAAGAAAATATTGATCTCGAACGAAAAACCTGTACATTGGATCCCTTTTCATACTGAAACCTATGTTTTATAAAACACATATAACAAGGCAATGCTTTTGACTGACAAAGACTCCCATACATATAATGTTGAAGGATTGAAACCAGACTACTACACTCTGGAGAAGAAAGACTCACGTCTATACTGAGATACGCACACACCTGCCACACACATTTACACTGATTTTCCCCCTTCTTTGGCTAGAGCCTACCTTATGACTCCGGATTACAATACAGACTTAGACAGGTGCTTGTCTTCGAAAGCAACAATACAACAACAAAAACGGCAGTAGGTGGACAGAGAGTAGCAAACAACAGTGCATTGTACACATTATTTTTGCATTTCTTGTACAGACTCCAAACTACAAAAGTACAACAGTAAAAACATCAAACTCAAAGGGTTGAATACCGAACGCAAACGTCTGGTAGGTGTTTGAACACCATTGAGAGGAAGCAAATCTGTAAGCATTCATTAAATCAAATTACCACTACATGAAGAAAAGCTGGGCGCATTGAACTAAATGCGCAGTATTTTTCTTTCCCTTTCACCAACGAGGCGTATGTCCTGATGGCTGTAGTAGTGGGCAGGGTGATAAACAATACATCTGGACTGATGGCTCTTTCCCGTTCAGTCGACCGACTTCGTGGCAAAACCCCATCAGCATCATTCACAGTAAAGGAAAGAAAAAGGTAATGTGATATAAACTGAACACACCTCTTCCTTCTTCTGGGGAGCCCAGACGATGAAGAAGGCGTGCACTGACTTCATCAGAAAAGCGAAAGGCGTGAAATGGACTGCTGACTGACTGGACTGACTGACATGACTGACTGACTGCCTGACTGACTGACTGACTGCCTGACTGCCTGACTGCCTGACTGACTGACTGCCTGCCTGCCTGCCTGCCTGACTGACTGACTGACTGCCTGCCTGCCTGCCTGCCTGCCTGTTCTGGGTGTGGACAGCAGAACACCACTGGTAAGAAAGAGGACCAGTATGGAGAGAAAGGAGAACAACAGGGAAATCTGGCTTTGATGAGGGAGAAAGCCGGGGTAGACCAAAGAAGAAACAGGGGAGAAGGGTCAGATTATAATAGACGAGAGAGAGACAGAGACAGAAAGAAAGACAGACAGAAACAAAGACAGAGACAAAGAAACACAGAGACAGAGACACCGAGAGAGACGTACACATAGAGACAGAGAGAGAGAAGAGACAGACAGACAGACAGACAGACAGACAGAAACACAGTGAGGGGGTGGAACCGCCAGTGGAGAGCAGAAAAGCATTTGTTAACCATATTCATAATCTTAAAGGATAGAAAGAAAGAAAGAAAGAAAGAAAAGAAAGAAAGAAAGAAAGAAGAAAGAAGAAAGAAAGAAAGAAAGAAAGAAAGAAAGAAAGAAAGAAAGAAAGAAAGAAAGAAAGAAAGAAAGAAAGAAAGAAGAAAAGAAAAGAAAGAAAGAAAGAGGGATAGAATGAACGAACGAACGAACGAACAAAACGAACGAACGAACGAATAAATGAATGAATGAATGAATGAATGAGTGAATGAATGAATGAATGAATGAATGAATGAATGAATGAATGAATGAATGAATGAATGAATGAATGAGACAGAAGCCGTGTAAATGTTGCCATCAATTATTAAAAATAATCCTAAAATCACGCTAAGCAAATCTGTACAACAAAGAGGCTTAGTCAAATAGTACAACAAACACATTTCGCTTTCAAGACAAAACCCAGCAACATCTTTAAGAATGAAGAAGACACAGAAGCAAAGACCAAATAAGCGGCGGGGGAGGAAGAGAGTGTTTGGAATTTCAAAGAAAGAAAAAAAAAAAGAGAGAAAAAGAGAGAGGGAAAATGTAAGTGGGGAAAAAGAAAAAAAAAAGAAATAAACACGAAAATCCTATTGATTTCTGTTAGCTCGTGACGCAGGCTTTCATGTTACCCTTGGCAACGACAGGTCTGCCACAGAGAGGAGAGAGAGAGAGAGAGAGAGAGAGAGAGAGAGAGAGAGAGAGAGAGAGAGAGGGAGAGAGAGAGAGGAGGGGAGGGGGGGGGGGGAACGAATCGGGTGGAGGGGGGAGGGCGCAGATCCCTCAATGAAACTATGCATCTGACTGCCTCACTGCCCTGCTTCCGATGATGGATGGATGGATGGGATGGATGGATGGATGGATGGTGGATGGATGGATGGATGGATGGATGGATGGATGGATGGATGGATGGATGGTGGATGGTGATGGGTGGATGGATGGATGGGGTGGATGGGGTGGGATGGGATGGGTGGGTGGATGGATGGATGGATGGATGGATGGTGGATGGATGGTGGGTGGGTGGATGGATGGATGGAGGGATGGATGGATGGATGGACGGGTGGATGGATGGGTGGATGGATGGATGGGTGGATGGATGGATGGATGTGCTGGCATGCCTGTACAGATAGCTAAATGAAATCTGGACGGACAGGAAGACGAACAGGCTGGTACTTAAACGAACTAACAAGCCAGAAAAGCAGACAGACAGCAACGACAAAGCAATTCACAAACTCCCAAAACTAAAAGGGTACGAGTCACACTGATTATTCAGACCGCCACCATCCAAAATTCTGAGGTATAGTAGGCCATCAAAACACCCCCCAGTCTCCTCCTAGTCACTAAAACCTCTTAGGGGCAAGTTAGACTGACCGATGTGGTCTGTTCATTCTGGCCATCCAGCCGCACGGACTTGTGTAATTGACCACAGGGACTTGTGTCATTAAGCCATTAGCGGGAATCAACAGCCGGCCTAATGACCATCCTTACCACACGTCAGGCAGGCAGGCAGACAACAGGCAGGTAGGTGACAGGAGGACAGGACAGGACAGGCCTGTCAGACAGCTGACTGAACACCTGAGTCCTGCCTCCTCACCACAGGTAAGGGGCAGGCAGACTGGGAGGAGGAACACTTGAGAAACACGTCGAGTGGAAAGGTTAGAGGGAAAAGAGGGGGCAGGGGAGGGGGCAGGGGAGGGAATGAGATGAGGGGGTGAGAGGGTGGTGGTGGTGGTGGTGGTGGTGGTGGTGGTGGTGGTGGTGGTGGTGGTGGTGGTGGTGGTGGTGATGATGATGATGATGATGATGATGATGATGATGATGATGATGGATGATGATGATGCAGGTGGACAATATTTTCTTTCATTTTTTTAAAAAATCTTTTTCCGTCAGATGGACATTCCAGTCTCTGCAATGAAGGGAACAGTTTGCTGCAGGTCCTTCAAGTCGCTGTAGAGCTTCTTGGCCACTGGAGTGGGGTAAGGCCATATCCTCTTTGGAAGTGTCTCACTACAGCAACGCTAGCTATGAATACCTACAAAAACAGAAACGTCTTCAGAGAAGAAGACCCCCCTGCTAGCAAGCATTCAACAACATTTTAACATCAACATCCACGAATAGCAGAATATCCTCCCACATAAATATATCTGACTAATCTGTCTGGAATGAAACAAAATTCTATTACTTAATCCTAAAAGTTGTTATTGAGTTCCTTGAGCCTCTGGCGCGGGCGGACTCCACGGGTCAAGGGCCAGGTACCACCACCAAGGCTGATATCTGCCCTGGAGGGCGGACTTCAAAAAGCTAAGCGCCTGTACAAATACTGATAACTTCCCCCGGGACGTGAGCGATAGCGGGGCAGGGATGACAGCCTTCCCGTCAAGTCTCCTGCCTCCTGCCTTTGAATCACAGTAGGGGTCCTAAGTGTTTATGTGAATGGTCCACATGATATATCTCAAAAATGTCGGCAATGCGTCGACAACACTGTCTGACTCGTGCGGCGGGAAGAGGAAGATTTTTCTATTTAAAGATAACACACAGAGACACACAGAGGCGAGAGACGGAGAGGAAGAGAGAGAGCTAGATTAAAGGAGGGGAGGTGTAATAACACCTACGGGTGGGTAAGAGAGAGAGAGAGGGGGGGGAGAGAGAGGGGAGGAAGAGAGAGAGAGAGAGAGAGAGAGGAGAGAGAGAGAGAGAGAGAGAGAGAGACAGACAGACAGACAGACAGACAGACAGACAGACAGACAGACAGACAGACAGGCAGACAGACAGAGAGACAGACAGAGAGACAGACAGTACAGACAGACAGACAGACAGTCAGACAGACAGATAGACAGACAGACAGACAGACAGATAAGACAGACAGTACAGACAGCAGACTTAGAGAGACAGAGTAAGACAGCAGACAGACAGACAGACAGACAGACAGACAGACTGACTGATGACTGACAGAAAGACAGAAGACAGTGAGAGACCAGAAGAGACAGAGACAGCAAGAACAATAGTACAAGCGTGAAGATGTACAGTATACGTCCCATTTCCAAAAAATAATACTGACAGAGTACAAACCCATGAATCCTTAGTTTGCAACCAATACTACTGTTGTAGCCAATAATCCTATGTATTTTCATTCATTCATTCATTCATTCATTCATTCATTCATTTATTCATCCCTTCTGTCTTTTTTCTTTCTTTTTCTTTCTTCCTTTTTCTAACTTTTCCAACTTTCCAAGTTAACTATAACGGAGTGGATCACGAAGTCAATACCCAAACTAACACTGCAGCATGGAAAACCAGTTCTGATGACAGTTTCAAAAATCCTTGCCTGTGGAACTGAAGCATCACATCTTTTCAACTAAAAGAATGTTCACTTATGAATTAACAAGTCTCTTTTAAGGATCGAGGTAACCATACACACAAACCTTTTAAGCCCTTCAAAATATCATAGATAGATAGATAGATAGATAGATAGATAGATAGATAGATAGATAGATAGATAGATAGATAGGTAGGTAGGTAGGTAGGTAGGTAGGTAGGTAGGTAGGTAGGTAGGTAGGAAGTAGGTAGGTAGGTAGGTAGGTAGGTAGGTAGGTAGGTAGGTAGGTAGGTAGGTAGGTAGGTAGGTAGGTAGGTAGGTAGACAGACAGAATGACAGACAGACAGACAGACAGACAGACAGACAGTAGATAGATAGATAGATAGATAGATAGATAGATAGATAGATAGATAGATAGATAGATAGATAGATAATAGTAGATAGATAGATAGATAGATTGATAGATAGATAGATACTGCCTTAAAGAACGTTCCCGAAAGAGGCTTTGTTTGAGGTGAAAATACTGATAAATGCCTTTGGTCCGAGTCCCCGCTCTCAGCAGACGCGTGATGACGTTTCATTCATTGAAAATGACTGACGTCCTACTAATGCTCCCCAGTAAAGGGACCCCAGCCGTCATTATTTTGGCTTCTCTCTCTTTGTGACTGAACAGACACAGTGCTGGACCCACGTCTGACAAGAACGTAATTGACCATTTCTGAGGTGTAGCAGATCAGAAATGCCTCCCCTCCTCTTTTCTGTTCCCTGGTTATGTTTTCCAGTTTCCTCAACTGATGAATGAATGCTAAATAATGACCAAGCCCTCGTTATAATTTTACCAAGTTGATTAAGCATCCCTGAAGATGCATATTTGTTTTATTACAACTGTGATACTGAAATAGGCACAATTAGCTTGGGGCAGCGAAAATGTTTTACTTGCTACACACACACACACACACACACACACACACACACACACACACACACAACACACAACTAACACATACACACCGTTATAGTCTATCAATTTTACATTTCTAAGCAATGGGGCTGAAATACTGTAAGAAACATGTCTTGCCTATGACATATGCAATATCGTCATTTGGTAAGCATAATAACTGTGACATAGGTTATAACACGTTTTTTCCTCCGCGTACAAATAGCTTTTTCCTTATTTTTTTAATTCTTGCAAGCACCTTCAACCTAAACAACAAACCCATCACATGCACACACATTAATTTCAAACTTACGGGAAAAAAACAACAACAAGATGCACAGCGAAAGGGGCCAACTTTACACCAGACAACGAACACGCTAACTGAATAATAAGGTAAGTATAATATGAATAGTTCATTTTTCCTACTGGGATTCTCTACAGTAAGTGTGTCTGCGATTCTGGAGGAAACAGTGAGGTAGTTTCTTTTCTAACAAAACCAGCTTTCTGCTTTCCGAGAATCAAGCTTGATTGGAATGTATTCCATTCATAAAGAAAAGTAGTGATGATATAAAAACAAAAAACAGTAAGCCACTGCCATACAGTTCTGTATTGCAGATGCCAAAGAACATCTCGTTCATTACTCTGCCACGCCCTTGTGTTATTCCTGATCGATGGTAGGATAGAAATGAATGTGTGTGTGTGTGTGTGTGTGTGTGTGTGTGTGTGTGTGTGTGTGTGTGTGTGTGTGTGTGTGTGTGTGTGTGTGTGTGTGTGTTTGTGTTCATGTGTGTGTTTGTGTGTGTGAGTGTGAGTGTGTTCATGTGTGTGTTTGTGTGTGTTTGTGTGTGTTTGTGTGTGTGTGAGTGTGTGGTGTGTGTGTGTGTGTGTGTGTGTGTGTGTGTGTGTGTGTGTGTGTGTGGTGTGTGTTGCTCGAACGTATGTTGGGAGAATGCATGTAACTTTGCACATTTGAATACTTGCGAACTTGTGTACCTAAATAATACAAGCAAGGTGTTATGTGTGTGCACGTGCGTGCGTGCATGCGTATGTGCGTGCGCGCGCGCGTGTGTGTGTGTCTGTGTGTGTACGTGTTTATGTAACGACATCTTAAAAACAAACTTTCAGTAAAATCAAAGAACAGATCACAGCAACAGAAATGCACATCTCTCACCAAAAGTTAATCCACACATTCTACAGCTACATACAGCCAGTCTACCATCCAGCAAAGTAACCTTGAAGCAACTAACACAGCACACAGCAGGCGCAACAGCAGCGCAGCAGCAGCAGCAATAATTGCTGGAGCGAATCAGGGCGGAACTGAACCTGCCGGCGTGACTTGGCCAATCAAACTGTCATCAGCTGAGGGCTAAGGTTACCTACGGTCAAGGACAAGTCTTAATGGTAGCGGTGACGGCGGCGACATTCCGACAGAGGCTACGTGGTATATTTATTGTCGTACATATATATTTTTTTTTGTGTCCTGGTACCCCACAGTCAGTCTGACACTGCAGAAGAAGTGACGCCCAGCTCTGGCAGTCACAGTAAATGTCATCTTGGTTCACGTGCACCCACATCAAAGGAGAACTTGTTTGTCTTCGCCCAGCCAACCACGAAACCCATTTCCGGCATTGAGAGGAGGAGGAAAGAGCGGAGGGATAACGGTTTTAACGGTTGGTGGGAGGTAAAAGAAGCGGGAGAGTGGGGGTGGGGTGGGGTGGGGATGTTTGGAGACAGGAACCACCGTGTAATTGTTGCAGTTGGTGTTGGACTGTTGGGTTGGAACACAGCATGGAGTCACTTCGTGACTGCAGTCCATAATTTCTGAAGCAATCACGGTCACCAGAACGTTTGATCATTATTGATTTAATTGTTTTCCCTCCACTACTTTTTCCTCAAGAACGTGTGATCATAATTGATTTGATTGTTTTTCCTCCACTACTTTCTCCTCAATAACATTTGATCGTAAGTGACCTTCCATCACCGAAAGTCACAAGAGTCTTTTGTCACCTTCGGTATCATTTTCATGGCCAAAACAACCATGATGACTAAAGCCTTTCAACATACTAACTCACGTAACCCTAACAAAGCCATCGTGCTGCTATCCAACGACCCAAAAATTGAAGCAGTTTTGACAGGAAAAGTCACGATCAAAACCACGTGACAATCGATTTTCCCACGAAAATGCAATAATTCAAAAACTTTGCTTTGGGAAGGGGAGGGGGGGAATACAAAAAATATATCTTCATCTTAGGCTCTACATGACATTCTTTGAACATTAAGAGAACTGCCAGCCTCGACTGGATGCGCTAGAAAATGCCGGCGATGTGTGTCTGGAAATGTATTCACACACACACACACACACACACACAACACACCACACACACACACACACAACCACACACACACACCACACACCCCACACACACACACACACACCACACTGGAAATGACAATCCAAAAAGAACAAGTTGATTATCACTTTGTTAGTGTATACAAGAAAAAGCATAGCATACAAGTCCTTAATGGCTGGTTGGCGATTAATCAATTGGCTGGTTAGATGGCTTTCAGGATGGTCAATTCTTTATTTTACTACTCGCTAGACGATGCTTTGGTTGATGGACACACGAAAAATAGCTTGAATGACGTTCGGTTTTTTAAGCAAACTACAAGATTTTTTTTTAATTAAATTTCTATTCCATTCAATTTGGTCATTATTGACTTGCTCGTTTGTTTGTTTGTTCGTTTGTCTGTTTGCCTGCATTTTGTTTTTTGTTGTTTTGTTTCTCTCAAATCTGCTGACCTCTTTCCGCTCTCTCTGTCTCCATTGTTTTCTTAACTCCCTTCCCTTTTCGAGTTTTTTTCTCTTTTTTCATCTCAAATCGTACCACGTTTCTTTCTTTGTGTAATAAACACACAAAGTAATACTGAACACCTTTCAATTTTGAAAATGGAACACCTTCATTTGGCATCAACTGAAGAAAAAATGACATTGAAAAGAAAAATAAAACTGAGATAGGGGGAACCATCTAAACTTCAGTGCATAAGATACACCAAAATGACTTCAATGTACGCATTTACCCTGTAACGGAACTTGCTCACAATTAATTTCACCAGACTACCTCAAGATCAACGCGTATTAACCTACTGCCTACACTGTCTACAACCATCCAATTACTGCTACAATAGCCCGTATTGTCTGCGAGCAGTCCCGACTTGAATCCAGAAAGTACAGCAATAATAGCAGGCATCTTTCTCACCCCCTCTTGCAACAGAGTTATAAAGACGATCTTTTATCAGTTTATGGTGGTGCAAACCAGTGCGTAGCGGTCCTTTATTCCGGGTATGTCGAGTGTGTTGGCGTTCCCTGGCGGTAATCCCACGCTAACAGGAGATAAATTCGTTTTTCTCCAAGTGCCAGGGATCTTTACAGCACAGATCCCCTTTTTGGTGCATTGGCAGTAACATTATAGGGCTAAGTTGCGAAATCTTCCGTTTTCTCTTTTTATCTACATCGTTTGCAATGTCATGAACTTTTCCTGCTCCCAACCCTTTAGATAACAAAAAGTGTAAACTTGCGAACGAACACACACACACACACACACACACACACACACACACACACACACACACACACACACACACACACACACACACACACACACTGCATCGAGTTTTTGAAAGTTACATTCCTTACTTAATTCGTTGGAATTTTCACTTCCTCCCTCTCAAAAATCTGTTGCGAGTCAGACGTTTATTGCTGTTCACAAATTTAGCTTATGTGCTCATTGCCGCAGATAATGGTTTCCTTTGTTTTCTTAGCTTTAAAAAATAGTGAATGCATTATCCAAAATCAAATATATCCTTTCTTAAAGGGGAGGGGGGGGGGGCCTTATTCTGAATCAACTGTACTAATAGTCTTCATTTCATCATAAATTCTATGCGGACATTAGACGTGATTTTCATTATTCTAAATCGGTACATGTGTGTAATCTATCTGTAAAAGTGCGGCTGGGTGAAAAGATGGGTCATTGAACAGACAAATAAATAAAAGAATGTAGAAAGGGGGGGAAAAGATAAAGAAAGGGGCACAAAAGGCTGACTGAACAACTACATCATCAATAGGCAAAAGCCTAGCCCACAAGTTTGAATATATAGAGATTTATTTATTCAAAAAAATAAAACATTAAACCAAACCAAAATAAAAAAAGAGA
>CM060321.1:41134625-41154625 GCA_030674155.1 Stramonita haemastoma
ACACACACACAACACACACGAGACAGAAGAGAGACACACAGAGAGAGAGAGACAGAAGAAGAGAGGACGAGAGCGAGGACACAGACAGACAGACAGACAGACAGACAGACACAAAAAACAGAAACAGAGGACAGAGAAGAAAAAAAAAACAAAACAAGAAGAACAAACCATACACAACAAAAAACCAACCAACACATCAAAAAACACCACCATCACACATTCAAAAGAAACCAAAACCCACTCACCCGTCCACTCCCACCTCTCTTCATGTGCCCTCATGCCGCCTGTCTAGTAGGGGCCCCATCGGGTGTCGCGAGTTCGTCCAGGCATTGTCCAGCAGCACCGTCCAGCACCCAGCAGCACCTGGGCCGAGCCACACCAGCACCTGGGACCCCGTGGCCAAGTCCACCGCGGCTCCAGACACACGTGTCCCACCAGCTCGGCGGTGCCCCGAGAGACCGCGGCCCACAAGGTCTACCCGGGCTGGTCAGCGTGGCCCACGAGGGTCTACCCAAGCGTCTGACCAACAGCGTCCACTCCAACGCTGTCGCCCTCGTTGGGCCCCTAGCAGGGCGTCACGCGAGCGTCGGTCCGGGTCCTGGTGCACGGCGCGCCCCGGTCCAGCAGAAGGCTGACGACCTTCTCGTGGCCTTCGCTGGCGGGGATGCAGAGGGCGGCCACGGAGAGCGCGTTCTGCCGTCACAGTCCTGGTGGTTGATGTCGGCGCGGTAGTCCAGCAGGTGCTCCACGATCTCCACGTGCCCCTGTAGGCGGCGGGCGATCAGCGCCGTGCGGCCCTTCGTTGTCCGCCGTGTTCACGTCCGCGCCGTGCCGCAGCAGCTGCAGCACCACGTCCTCGTGCCCGCCCCACGCCGCGCTCTGAGAGCCGTGCGCTGGTCGCTGTCGGCGTGATCACCTTGGCCCCCGAGGTCAGCAGCAGGGCCACCACCTCGTTGTGCCCGCGCCCACGCCGCCGACCTGAGGGCCGTCCAGCCGTCCTGGTCCGCGTGATCCACCTCGGCGTGGTTGTTGAGCAGCAGCTTGACCACCTCCCAGTAGCCCTGCCTGGCCGCCAGGTTCAGCGCCGTCTGCCCCGTCTTGTCCACCGCCTTGATGTCCGCTCCCCGGCCCAGCAGAGAGTTCACCGAGCTGATCTTGCCTGGTAGCTGGCCGTGTGCAGCAGGGTGCGACCGTTCGCGTCCACCTGGTCCACTGGCTGTTCCGCCTCTTCTTTCACTTTAGCCTCCTCCGCCCGCTCCTCCTCCGCGGCCAGACTTTCTGTGCTGATGTCCAGGGTAGGCATCACAGCCCCGGCGTCTAGCAGCAACTTGAGCACCTTGGAGTCTTTGGGCAGCCCCGGAACGAGGCAGTTCTCCACGTTGGCCCCGGAGAGCATGAGCCACTGCACCAGGTGGTGCTGCTCCAGCGGGGGCTGCAGGTTGGCCCGGGTCAGGTGCAGGGCCATCTCCTGCACGTCCGCCGCCGCCAGAGAGGCGGCAGTGCTGGTGGCCTGCATGGCCAGCATGCCGTGTCCCTCCTCCGTGGTGCAGAGGTACTTCTGCGTGCAGTGCTTCACGTCCAGCAGCCACTCGCAAAGCTGTGGTGGAACAGGATCTTCTCCCCGCCCTTCCCGTCCGTCAGGATCTTCGACATCAGCTTCATCCTCCGCTCAAACTCCTCCTGGGGCAGGTTGGGGCTGCGCGTCAGCAGACACCTGTAGATGACGTCAGAGCGCAGCGGGCGACTGGCGGCCAGCAAGAGATTCACACGGGCTGGATCTTGGCGAACTGTTTCCGCACGAACAGCCGCTGACACAGCCACAGGTACAGCCCGTTCAAAGTGCCGGGGATCTCCCGCACCTCGCGTACATGATAAAGTTCTCCGCCACTCCGTCTAGCACCTGGCAGCAAAGGATTGAGCAATTAAACATTCTTCGTCAGACCTCTTTCACAGGGGAGCCTTCTTCTCTGAAGCTTTTCTACACCCACCATTTTCTACACCCACCACAATAATTTTCTACACCAGATAATTAATTTTTGTTGTTGTTGTTGTTAATGTGTGTGCTTCTCTCAAACCTGTATCAACCGTACAGGGGGGTTGCCAGTTCTCAGAAGAGGCAAAGTTTATTCAAGTAAATGGCCGATATTTTTTTACAATGTTTTAGAGAAATCAAAATATTTTTAGAGATCAAAATACTTATTGTGTAATGGTGAACAAATTGATTAGCATGTCATCGATGCATCCACAGATTGATATAAAAAAAGGAAAAAGTGGGAGAGGGCTGGTAAAGGTATGTAAATACAAAGATTTATCCAAGCCATGCATCCAATTTGTGTCCATGATCCAAAAGATTGTAACATTTATGACCACTGAAGTCTTGACTACAACACAAATTTACTGCATCGATCATCCATTTCTCTATCTGCAAGAATGTGTGTAAGCCATTAAATACAAAGACTTTTTAAAAAGATAAATAAATTCAGCCACATTTGCCAGAATTAAAACAGCACAGACCCATATTTTTGCAGCAGACGAGAAATGGCTGAAAGGGGAGGATGGGAGTGGGCATGGGGAAGTAAGCGGACAGCTGAAGGAGTGGGTAGATGGGGAAGTGAATTGGAAAAGAGCCAGAGCTGTGGAGCAGACCGAGAAGTAATAAACTAATTGCAGTCCATAGTCATGAATAAGGAAGTCCCCAGTCCTAAGCCCAGTCCTACACAACACAGGCAACATTTCGAATATCAACGAACATGTTGAAAACCGTTAGAATATGAATGAGTTGATGTTTACTATTGTCCTTTAATCTGCAGTTTTTCCCAACACTACAACTCATAGCTTGAAATGTTGTTGTTGTTGTTGTTTTGTTGATGTTGTTGTTGTGTTCCCACCTTAACACCCTAGGGGTCACCCAGAATATGCACTCTGACTCACTCATCCCACCTGGGAATCACTGTGAGATGGGAAGTACACTAGATGAGAAGTTTGCGAGTATAACTGTTTTCTAGTACCTCACCATATAATATAGCCAGCCATACTCCTCCGACTTCAGAGGATTTTTTCTCTATTGAAGGACAGTGCAGGTTATTATGTTAAGAGCTTGTCATGGCACAACTTTTTACAACATCACAAAATTTTAATGAAGGCCTTGGCACTTAGCTGATATCAATATATGACTGACACAGCTTTTGGCCTGAGCCAGACTTGGAATCGATAATGCCATGGATTTTAGGAATTCAACATATAATTACAGGCATGCTTTTCGTGTACGTAATCTGCTGTTCTAAACATTAGCAGCACAATACAATAGCGGAGTTCATCTAACTAGAAGGGTTGTTTAATAATGATTTTCTCATTTAATACAAGGGATGCATACATGTCATGACAGTGTACCAGAAAATGAATAAGGGTGATTCTAGAAACACACAGCACCACACACACACACACTCACACACACACACACACACACACACACACACACACACACACACACACACACACACACACACACAACACAACACACACACACATACACACACACATACACACATACACACACATAGTACTTGGAAGTAAACTAGACATATGATATGTAATAAGGTCAGGATCAAGATAACCATAAACTATAGTATGACGTTTGCTGCTTTTCTTTACCACAACAGTGTTGCTACTTTTTACAATGATGACAATCACAGAGATTACGATGGTGATGATGGTGGTAGTGGTGGTGGTAATGACAAAGAGGTGACATAGTGACAGAGCCCATGAGGAGATAATGTGGTGAAGCTCTATTCTCCATATGGCATATTGCTGACATACATTTTTGCTTTCTTCAAGGAAAAAGAAAACACACAAATCCGGTAAAATCCTTAATTCCTCACACAGTCCTCCGAGCTCGCCCACATTTAATCCCATTATGACCCTGCCCCTGCCCCCCTCCACATACACACATACATACACACACATACAAACACACTTAAATCTTAAATAACCACTACAAAAAAACACCCAAATCCCACCAAAATAAACACCCATCCACCTTTTCAAAATACAGGAATTATGCCCTTCACCACCCCATCCCCCACTTCAACCTATCACCACCAGTCCCCACCTCACACCACGCACACCACACACACACACACACACACACACACACACACACACACACACACACACACACACACACACACACACTCAAAACATCCACACACACACAAAACATCCACACAACACACATACGCACACAGATACACACCCAACCCCCCAACCCCTACCCACACACACACACCACACACTTCACACACACACACACACACACACACACACACACACACACACACACACACACACACACACACCACCACCACCACCACCACACCACCACCACCACCACCACCACCACCACCACCACCACCACCACCACACACCACACACAAACCAAAACCACCACACACAAACCCACCTTTTCCAGATACAAAAAACAACCGTTGCTCTTGATATGCAGCTGGTTGAGCATCTCGGCCGTGTCCCGGCTGAGATGCTGCCGCAGACCTTCCTCCTGGTCCAGACGGCACAGGATGTACTGCTGCACGTCCCGCACAATGTGGCTCTTCCTCAGGTCGTCCAGGCTGATCTTGCGGAACCCCGTGAACATCCTGGTCACGGACTTGCTCTGCTTACGCGAGGAGCACACGAGGAGGAGCCACTGGGGGAAGAGGGTGTGGTGAGCCGCCAAGAGCTCGGCGATGGTCCTGGAGCAGGTGGCTCTCTCGTTGACGGACTGCAGGTAGGACTCGTCGATGGAGTCCACCAGAATCATCAGGTTGTGGGCGGGAGGGGCTGAGGACTGCAAGGGCAGCAGGAAGGCCTGCTTGAAGGCCTCGTCAGGGTTCCTCTCGCACTCCGAAGGCTCCAGCAGTCTCTGGATGGCCGGTTCTTGGACCTGGGTTGATGCGTGCGTGGTTTTTGACAGTATGAGTGGGTGGGTTTTCAGTTTTAGGGTTAGGTTGTGGGTGTGAGTGTGGTTGGTGGTGTGTGGGTGGTGGGTGGGTGGTGGGTGGTTGGTTGGGTTGGTTGGTTGGTTGGTGTTGGTTGGTTGGTTGGTTGTGTGTGTGTGTGTGTGTATGTGTGTGTGTGTGTGTGTGTGTGTGTGTGTGTGTGTGTGTGTGTGTGTGTGTGTGTGTGTGTGTGACGAAATGTGAGAGAGGAAGGGGAAAGAGGGAAATAATGAAAGAGAGAGACAGAGAAGGACATGGAGGCACAGACAGAGAGACAAGGACAGAGAAAGAGACAGAGAAGACAGAGGAGATGGAAAGACAGCGACATATGGACAGAGATAGGGAAAGAGAAATAAAGACACATTTATAGAGAGAGAATCTGGGACAGGGAGGAGAGAATGAGACAGAGGAAGAGAAAAACGTGTGTGCATGCGCACATACGCGTTTGTATGTATGTGTCACTCTGTGTGCGTGCGTGCGTGCGTGCGTGCGTGCGTGCATGCGTGCGTGCGTGTGTGATATGTGTGTGTGCGTGCATGTATGTATGTGTGTGTGCGTGTGGTACATTTATTGTTGTTGTTGGATTTTGGGGAGGTTGCTGTTGCATTGCTGCTTTGTTTGTTTTCTTTTTGTTGTTTACATTCCTTAAATAAATACCATAAACATAAAATCACACACACACCACACACACACACACATACATACACACACAAAATTCTCTCTCTCTCTCTGTCCCTCTCCCTCCCTCCCTCCCTTTCTTTTTCTTCTTCTTCTTCTTCTTCTTCTTCTTCTTCTTCTTCTTCTTCCCCCTCCTCTTCTTCTTCTTTCTTCTCTTTCGTCTTCATCCTCTCTTTCTCTCTTCTCATCCTCCCTCACTCCCTCAACCACTTACCCACCCCTAAACCCCTAAACTAAACAAGCCCCCATCCCTTATTCCCTCCCTCCCTCCCCTAATCCTTCACCTTCTCCTTGTAGCCCGGCACGAGGTGGCTGTTGGCGGCCTGCTGGACCAATCCCCTGATGAAGGTGACCAGGGACAGGGTGTGCACGTCGTGGGCCTGGCAGAAGTGGAAGGCCAGCAGGCGGGACCGCAGGCACGACTGCTTCCCCTGCGCCACCGTGGGCCACACCAGCTCGCAGCACACCGCCGTCTTGCCGCAGCCAGGCCCCCCCATCACCAGGGCCCCGCACGTCTTGGAGGCAGGGCGCGTGTCCAGGCAGTGCTGCACCTTGCTGAAGGCCCACTCCCGGCAGAAGAAGCGCTTCTTTTTCAGCAGGCTGTCAGACATGGCGCTTGTCTGTCTGTTTGTGTGTTTGTGTGAGAGTGGAGAGAGAGAGTGAACGAGAGAGAGACGGGGGTAGTTCAAGCTGTCACCAGCTCTTGTGGGTTTCCTTCATGTGAAGTTCGAATGGTGGAAGAAAAGAATTGTAACTGATGTGAGGCAATCGCCAGGGTGTGTTGATCTCCATATCTGTGCGACTTGACTTTTGGTTTCGTACTGTCAGAGACTTATGATTAGGATACTCCAGAAAAGAAAATCTTCAGTTATTGAGTTCAGCAAAGTTTATAACTAGAAGCCTTTAAGAACAAAACTATAACAGAAATGAAAGCACAGAAACAGTAGGTTATGGTGCCTTCACCCCACTGACCGATGCTGATATTTCTAAACAGTGCAGTCAGCTTGGCAAGGTTCAAGGTTCATCATATCTTCCAAGGAATCAGACAAATCTGCTCCAGAAACAACGACATACTCTACTACGTCGAGTTGGGAGCGGCTCTCCACTGAAGAGACTATCGTGACAATCCCTTTTTGATTCTCTTTATACATGGAAAGCTGAACAAGTTAGCCGCAGCAGCACAGAAGGAACAATATGCTTGCGCTTAATCAATATCAGTGTCTCCCGCATCTTGACATAGTTTCAGTTTCGGTATTACGAAATGCAATCTTGGTCTCAGCTCAAGATACACATATTTCTATCGCTGGATGAAGTGAAGGGCGTAGGAATGACATACAAGCCGAGGGAAGCCGCCACTTACCGCACAGCGCGTGTCAATCGAAACGAAAGAATGAGCCCGAAAGAATGAGCCATTCCGCCTCCAGACGCCAGCAAAATGTAAGCTTGAAAATGTCACCGAAACACCTCGTCAATATTTCACTATTGATACTTGAGGCTACAGCAAACGCTCACTAGGATGAAACGAGTAACTCCATGTCAAACAAGGAACACACCATGTTGCCGAAAATCCGCCGCTGACGAAAGAAAAGACGACTGTTGTGATCACCCGACGCAGTCACCGACACATCACGCTGGCGGATTCTGTAACGAAACCAGCCGAACGAGGCACCGAGCCTGTGTCCATTCACCAGGCTGGAAAATGCAAATTCTGGTTCAGCATGCAAACGACGAACCGACAGGACGGGCTGGCAGTGGGGTGATGGTAGTACCGCCTACAAGAGGACGGCGGCAGCAACGGCAGCACCAGCACTACCAGCAGCGACAGCAGCAGCAGCAGCAGCAACGACAGCAACAGCAGCGGTAGCGGCAGCAGCAGCAGCACAAATCGATGAATGGCCAGATGTATGCCAGTGTGGGGATGTGAGGAGAACGGCTGCTGACATAGTGTGCTGCTTGCCTCTGATGGGAGCTGTGTCGTGCGTGTGTCACGTGCTGAACCAACCCACTGTGTCACGCTGTCCTCCCTCTCCCTCCTGTACACCCCGGCTCTGCTGACTCAGTGGTGGGCAGGGAATCAGCAGGGAGAGAGAGGGGACGGGGAGGGGAAGGTGAGGGGGAGAGGGGGGAGATTTGGGCAGCACTGCAGTCCGCGGAGGGTGGGAGCTAGGCTAAGGCCAGACACCCGGGCCTGTGACACAGTTCTGTGTTCCCTGCTGTCCTCTACAGCTGTCCTTCCGTCCTTCCTTCCCTCCCTCTGTGCATCTAGTCAGACTGACAGACTGACTGACAGACTGGGTGGGTGGTGCTGACGGGTGGTTTCTCTTCTTTCAGTGCCTCGGGTTTCTGTGGAGAAGAAAAGAAGGGAGATATTTAATTTGCATTGCCTCGAAATCGGAATACAGCTACCTTCATGGTGGGTGAAAACGGTCACATACACAAAGTTTCAACATCTGGTGCACCTTAGAGTTCTAACCAAGAAACAAGGAAAAAAAGACAGCAAAAAGGAAGACAGAGACAAGAGGAAGAGAAGGAAAATACGCTAGAGAGAGACAGACAGACAAACAAACAGTCAGACAGACTGACGGACAGACTGAAACAGAGACACAGACAGACAGAGACAGAGAGAGACACGCAGAGAGACACAGAGAGAGAGAGAGATCAACATGATAAAATATAGAATCTACATCATAAAATAAAATCATCGGACTCAGCTATTGATTCGATCAAACCAATTCAAATTCAAATATAATATGTCATTATCTTACAAAGAAATACATGTAAGCTCAGCCCCAAAGCCTGTCTTTAAATGTTGCTACGCTTTGTAATGCCACGTTGAGCTGGTCTTCAGCAATGACAACCTCTTAACATAGCAATCTGCACTCTCCTTTAAAAAGGGGAAATCTTCTGAAGTCGAAGTATGGCTGCCTATACCATGGTGAGGTACTTGATAAAAGTCATTCACGCAAACTTCTGCAGTGCGCACTGAAGGTCCAACACTGTCACAGAGAGTCACTCCTAAGTGTGATGAGTCAGAGTGCATATTCTGGTGATCCTCAAGGTTTGTTAAGCTGGGGAACGAGTTACAACGACAACAGCAAAATACATTGATCACCATATCAACACCACTAAAGGCGTCAATCAGTGCAGTTACTACAACTACTACCACGACTACCTCCAACAAAAAGAAGGCAAAACAACATCCCCAAGAAAAACACATACACCCAAAAGATCAGAAAGGCGAAACCAATTCCATACAGCGCTGGCATGCTCTCTCTCTCTCTCTCTCTCTCTCTCTCTCTCTCTCTCTCTCTCCTCTCTTCTCTCTCTCTCTCTCTCTCTCTCGCTCGCTCGCTCTCTCTCTCTCTAGCTATATCTAGCTCTCTTCAGCTCTCTCAAGGTCGAAGTACAATAAATGATTTCAGCGCTCAGTGTTCAGTGTTCGGTGCTCGCTCGCTCTCTCTCTCTCTCTCTCTCTCTCCTCTCTCTCTCTCTCTCTCTCTCTCTCTCTCTCTCTCTCTCTCTCTCTCTTCTCTCTCTCTCTCACACACACACACACAAACACACACACACACACACACACACACACACACACACACACACACACACCACACACATAAATATGCTGATGTTACTAGAGCATGGCAGACAGCAAAGAATCCGGCCGGCGTGAATCATGGCATAGCATAGGCTACACTAGTGCTCAGCGATACAGACAGACAGCTCTGGATCTTCACAGAACAGCCAAGCTGAGGCAGCAGCCTAGTATACTGCTCTCCCCCCCATCCTTCCTTCCTCAGAAGGCAAACACTGGAGGCTGGAAGGTGGTCAGGGAAAACCTTTCAGGGAAAGAGTGGGGAGAGGGGATGCATAGATGCTTTCCTTCTCTTCATCTCTCTTTCTGTCTGTCCTGTCTGTCTGTCTGTCTGTCTGTCTGTCTGTCTGTCTGTCTCTGTCTGTCTGTCTGTCTGTCTGTCTGTCTGTCTGTCTGTCTGTCTGTCTGTCTGTCTCTTCTCTCTCTCTCCTCTCTCTCTCTCTCTCTCTCTCTCTCTCTCTCTCTCTCTCTCTCTCTCTCTCTCTCATTAACTATCAAGCATCTCTCGTCTTCCTGTCTTTCTATCAGCTCTGTCTGTCTGTCTGTCTGTCTGTCTGTCTGTCTTCTTCTGTCTTCTGTCTGTCTTCTCTCCTCTCTCTCTCTCTCTTCCTCTCTCTCTCTCTCTCTCTCTCTCTCTCTCTCTTCCCTCCCTCCCTCCCTCCTCCTCTCCTCCTCTCTCTCTCCCCTCTGCACATTCTTTAGAATACCCTGCTGAAGAGGCTGTCTGATTCACCCGATCTTGAGCCAGTTGTGGAGGGTGGGTGGGTGGCTGTGGGTGGGTGGGTTGGGCTGTAATGGGAGAGATAGATCTATGTGATGGGATGCAGATGGAAGGAGCCACAGAAAGCTGTCAGTTTTCTTTTTTCTCTGTCTATTGACTGATGGATGACAAACTTGCTGGCTGACTCAAGACTCCAGAATAGCGTATTACCTCAAACTGGGCTGTGTGCAGTTTAATAAGAGCACAAGTGTAAATCTATGTTGTGTAACAGGTAATGACATAGTGTTCGTCGTATTTGTTAGATGTAAGATGTATGTGTTTATTATAAATATATACATACATACATTACATACATACATACATACATACATACATACATACATACATACATACATACATACATACATACATACATACATACATTACATACATACATACATACATACATACATACATACATACATACATACATACATACATACATACATTACATACATACATACATACATACATACATACATACATGTATACATACATATGTAGGCATGTATGCATAAAGAACTGTATGTAATTATAAGATGGAATCTTAGCACACTCATGTATACATGCAGACATTACATTCTTACATACTATGTCAGGACGTGTGTGTGTGTGTGTGTGTGTGTGTGTGTGTGTGTGTGTGTGTGTGTGTGTGTGTGTGTGTGGTTGTATGTGTGTGTGTGTGTGTGTGTGTCTGTCTGTCTGTCTGTCTGTCTGTCTGTGTATCCGTGTGTCTATGATGGGGGTCGGTAAAACGATTTAAAAATACTCTTTTTTCCAGACGTTAAAACTTTTTTGTTGTTCAGTTCAGCATCTGCAAACTTTTAAATTCTGTGAATCTTTCCGCACAAGATGATGTGTTTACATCGTTCGATTACAATTGTCACAAATGGATCAGACATGAACAGACGACCACTCAGGAGGGATGATGGATCCATCCATTTCAAGGTACATTTGGCGGTCACTGAGTCTGGTGCCTGAAAAAGGCTCTTGTCTGGATTTGGTTGATCTGCCATTCTTGTGTCTCTGTTTTGTTTTTCCAGGATGATTTTGTTTGCCCAAACCTTTCAAACGATTTCAAAAGAGGAATTTTAAGCTGATGCAATCACTTCACTGACTTCAGGGCGACGAATGTGACAAGTCATCAGATAATGATGAATAACTTTGCACTGCTCCGCCATCCAAACTTGTCATTGGAAATATGTACAATTATTACAGACAGACTGCTGACCGAATCACGGTGCGATTCATAACTCTGATTTGAACACTCACCGGTGAAAGGCTGACTAACTGCAGGGATGTCACACTGGCAAATGATTCGCTTGTCTTCTTTACCTTAATCACTTGAAAAAAGACACACTATCAGTCAACAAACTAGCTGATCATTCAATGACAATATTAACTAATGACTGACTTGCTGGCTGGCTGACCGACTACCTGACTGACTGACTGACTGACACTGACTGACTGACTGACTGACTAACTGACTGACTGACTGACTGACTGACTGTCTGCCTGACTTGACTGTCTGCCTGTCATTATCCTGGTACAAGCTAGTCGGGTGCTTCATCGATTCAAACGTTCGAAGGCTCTGAAGACAAAGAGAGATCCATGAATACAATTATTCGCACTAGATCTCTAAAGACAAAGAAAAATGACTATAATCGTGCAATGAGTTCATTGTTAGACATTTTACTTTTCTTGCGCTTGGATAGATAGATAGATAGATAGATAGATAGATAGATAGATAGATAGATAATAGATAGATAGATAGATAGATAGATAGATAGACAGATAGATAGATAGATAGATATGATGGATTGTTTGTTTACTATAATGTTATGTATGTCGTTAGATGTCATGTATTTTGAAGAGGACGTTGTTGAAATAAAATCATAAATCTTGGAATCTTGCCTATAAAAAAAATCCTTAACTCCTACAAACAAAACCAGGTCATTACCTCAAAATTGTGACGATGGGCGGTGGCACTGTTTCCGCCTCACCACAGTCACATAAAACATCACCACCGAGGAGGTCTAACCGATCTATCCACTCGCACCCAGAGTAACCCCCACTCCTCTTTCACCACTCTCTCCGCTCCCGCTAGCCCTTTGTCTTGCAGGCCTCATGATTACAAGCTTGAAGCCTCTGTCGCTTGTTCTGATTCCTACAGACAAAGAGGGGAAAAAGTTTGGGTTTCTGGTGGCACTCTCGTCCTGCTTTGACAAGTTTCCTAATACAGGGATAGCTGGGTGGTGTCTTGTGGCACAGCTGTTCACAACGCCGGTGGTACTGGTAGGCAGTGCTTATCAACCGTGACTTTCTCAATTTCTGTTTGGATGGCTAACAAACGGGAGTGTGGGTTTTGTGTTGTTGTTTGTTTTTTTAAATAATCACGTTTTCAATCTTGAAAAATGATACAAAACTTTAATTTGGTTGACAATATAGGATACAATTATGGTGGGAGATAAATATACTACAACGATAGAGCGGTCGCTCCAATACGACTTAAAATATTACCAGTATGACTAATTCATTTCAAGACGGTAAATAATGTGATTGCTGTATTATTTTAATCCTATTGTGTTGTGCTTTGCTGTGTTTTATACCGATGTCAGTCAAGGTAGATGTATTTCTCTGTGAGGAATTCAGGTTTTCAAGCATCACAGGTTTTTCTTACGTGTCTTCAAACCTTGTGTGAGCCATCCAGACATGGGTGGCGATGCTGTTAGCACTTCAGCACACTATGAGTCTGACCATAGACCTGTATACACTAACAACAACCTCTGTGTGTGTGTGTATGTGCGTGCGTGCGTACGCGTGCGTGCGTTCGTCCATGTGTGTGTGTGTGTGTGTGGTGTGTGTGTGTGTGTGTGTGTGTGTGTGTGTGTGTGTGTGTGTGTGTGTTTGTGTGTGTGTGTACAGGGGGGAGGGGTATCTACAAAGACACCTCTCTCTCTCTCTCTCTCTCTCTCTCTCTCTCTCTCTCTCTCTCTCTCTCTCTCTCTCTCTCTCTCCAGCCCACGTTTTCAGTATAGTAGTAGTAGTTATAATGAACTCTCTTTCTGACCCCTCACCGTTAGTTAATCCTTTGTCCTGCAGACCCCGTGCTTCACTTCTGAGCCATTGTTGTTTACTCCTTACCCTGTCAACAACACCTCCAACAAAAGATTCGGACCGCGCCAAGTCCAGGCTTTCTGTTGAGAGTATGGTGTGGAAAAGGAGGTCAATGGGGAATTAAAGAATTCTTACAGCAGGTGTGAGCGGTAAGAGAGTAGGTCTGTGGCTTTGGTGTCAGTAAATCATGGTTTTAATGGCGATGTATTGCTCTGGTGTCGGTAAAACCATGGTGTTGATGGCAATGCGTTCCTGCGATATGGCTGGCAGACTGGGATAATTGTCATTGTCTGAGAGTGTTGTTGGGGAAATACGATATATTATTGTATGTTATAAAATCATACCTTCTCTATTTCTCCAATGACACTAAAACCACAACACAACACAACACACATAGATTATTCGTATGGACACCCGCCTCCCCAACCTCATAATACATATATATGCTCTCTCTCTCTCTCTCTCTCTCTCTCTCTCTCTCTCTCTTCTCTCTCTCTCTCTCTCTCTCTCTCTCTCTCTCTCTCTCTCCATTTTCCTTTCTGCATTCACTCCACCTTTATTTCTTCTTTTTTTGGTGGTGGGGGGGGGGGAATCTGGGCGATCAGCTGACATTAGAGCAGGTTCCTGTTTCATCACGTTATAATTTAAATCAAGTCCATTTTAAACGGTCAATAATAAAAAATAGTCAAAACAAAAAAGAGACAAAAACAAGAATCCCCAACAATATTAAATATCAATTAGTGATGCTAAGATGTCAAAATGTAGACACGTTCACAGTGCTGTCAACGGTTCATTCAGTAACGCTAAGCTCTTTCACCAATGAAAGGCAAAGTGTATTTACTCCTGGCTACTAGTACTGGTTCTAGCAACACACACCAAACCACTGGCGAGAAAAAGACAGGTGTGGGTGTGTCTATGAGGACCAGTCACACTCACTCACCTCCCCTTAGTCCTTAGTCCAGCTGCAGACCTCACAGTGTCAGTTATAGTCGAGTCGCTTTAGGGTCATTGTCACTTAGCCTCCTTTATTTCTCACAGTAAAGATAAAGGTGCCCCATTACCTATGTGGCCGTAGGGGAGCGAGGCATCAGAGATCTCAGCTTCTCTGGGGCCAGCATATTGAGGGCGGCACTCATCTCCTTCCCCTCACTGCTTTACCTTCCCTGACCCTAAAGAGGGCAGGAAGGCTACCTGTTCGCAGCTGGGTGAACTGAGGGACTGTACTGAAGCCAAGGTGCGCTTTTCACAGACAAACGAAAAAGGTCAGGGATTCTACTTTCATTAAAACCCTTTTATCACCAGTAGTCCCAAAGCCACAAGCAGCTGGAAACCAGCTCGATATATCCATGGCCTTCACTTTTGAGCCACTTCCACCTCATGGTAGGTATGTTTCCTACATCATTCTGCTGATGTTTTACATGCAAAGATTGGTGGAGTTCCCCAGCATAACACTGGCCGTGAGGATCACCCAGAATGTGTGTACTCTCGTCTCACTCATCACAAGTGGGGATCATTTTGAGTGCTTTAAGTACACACTGCATAAGACGTTCGCGTATATGACCATTTCCACGTACCTTCCCTTCACCAAACAGGCAGCCATACTCCGACTTCAGAGGAAACATGTTTTTATGCCAAGACTTTGTCACGAGTGAAGATGATCTCAACATAGCGCTTAAAGCATTTCAATGTCGGCCTTGGCACTTAGCCCACAGCAATGACTGACAAAGGTTTTGACCTTGGCCATCTCAGATTATCAACTATCCCTGAAGACATAACGGGTAGGAAACCTGTCCCATGCTGAACTGACAAAAATTACAGGAAACTTATTTGCTTTTAACACAACTTGAGAGCATCTGACTCAGAACTCAGTTCTCGGTAAACCACCAGTCGATGCCTTGACTGTACACTTGTCTTATGTGCAGGGAACACAAATCCAAAAACAACAAATATTTAAAGAAACAAAAATACCAAACAATACACACAAAAATTCCCCAAAGCAGACACTTACATTACACACATGCTAAATGTCACATATTACACAATCTTCTTGCACTTGAAATGGAGGGGGAGCAGAGACAGAGGGGGAAATGTCACATACTGCCTGCACATGTTTTTATATAAATGCCGATGCACCAGAAGACCCTAGAGATACACTTCCTGTTTCATACTGCGGCCATAAACAGTGGCCCTGTTTCCCCCTTGCGTGCGTGCGTGCGCGCGTGCGTGTGTGCGTGCGCGCACGCGTGCATGTAGGTGAAAGTGTTTGCCGACAGCAAGCAAGCCCACTTACACACATACCTACCTCACGTCCACGCTCACGGACACACGCACGCACGCACGCACACACACACACACACACACACAAACATCCTTCTTATGACCATCACTGTTACCATCATCATTTATTTCTTGTCATATTAAAGGTGTACTGACAACAGAGAAGAGTCACACACACACACACACACACACACACACACACACACACACACACACACACACACACACAACACACACACAACACACCACACACTTAACACACAACACACACACACACACACACACACACACAACAACACACACACACACACACACACACACACACACACACACACACACACACAACACACACACACACACACATTTTCAAAAACTAACACAGAAACTATGTTAACCCACCACCCCCACCACCGACCCCTCCCATCCCCCTCCCCAAAAAACCCACCTCACCATCATCACTTTCTCACAAAGACGAACCCCCCCCCCCCCCCAAACACACACACCACTCTCATGTCCACCTCACTGCACCCCAACCCCTATCGACACCAGCGGCTAAGGCAGACCTGACGAAACAGCTAGAACTAGCCTAACCTGGCGCTGCTCAATAACGAGAAGTAGAGTGTATTGATTTTTGTGCACGTCTGCACGTCCTTCCACTCCCCTGTATAGATTATATTACCTTCACTCACCCTGAAGTGGGGAGGAGTAAGGTGTGATACCAACGGTAAATATCCCACCCCTTCTTTTTTTTTACAGGAGGGGTGCGGGTGGGTGTGTTTATAACGTCCCCTTTATGCTGACAAAGCTTAAAATTTATACTTAAAGACAATGTGGATTGGTGGTCTACGATGTAACGCACGCCACCTGTCTAGAGAGCGAGAAATCTGGGTTCGATCACCGTTTGTGCCCGAGACTTTTCACCCCCATCCACTACCATGGGAGTGGTGGTCTGAGTGTTAGTCTTTCGGATGATACGATAAACAAAACTGCGGTGCCGTGTGCATTCAGCACACGTAAAAAGAAACTCGCAGCTACAAGAGAGCTGTCCCTGATAAAATTCTGTACGAAAAAAGCTACTCTGATATAATGGAAACAAAAACATACAGACGACAGAAAAGACCACAAAAAATGGGTGGCGCTGCTCTTTTGGCGACGCACTCTCCCCAGGGAGAGCAGCCTGAATTCACGCAGAGAATTTGCTGTGGCTTACAGTGGTATACGAAATACTGCCGGTGACGTCAGACCTAATTCGACTTCAGGAGGATTGAACATAGCCTTTACAGTTCCACTTCGTGACACTGACAAAGTTACAGTGGTTATTGCCCTACCCAGTGCACGTGAGATTTCTGGATTTTCCAGGCAATAGCTTTTTTTAAAACTATTATTTTAAACAATCGTGTTTTCTCTCCCTTTTTTTCCATTCAGTAATAAGGCTTATGCCTGCTTCGTTCACAGTAATCCATTGTTGGGTTTTCTTTGTAATAGCTTTTAACCCACCCACCTCTCTCCTCTCTCTCTCTCTCTCTCTCTCTCTCTCTCTCTCTCTCTCTCTCTCTCTCTCTCTCTCTCTCTCTCTCTCTCTCTCTCTCTCTCTCTCTCTCTCTCTCTCTCTTTCTTCACTTTCCCTCTCAAGGCTTATCTATACCTGCTTCTAAATTTGTTCCAGAAAGATCGGTTGTTTGATTTTCCAGGGAATAGCTTTTAAAGCATCTTTTTTTTGTTTGTTTTTTCTGTTTTTGAACAAGATTGCTGTTGATCTTAGAGTTGACGAGGTTTTCAATTGCTATTTGACCGGCCCAGTGGGGCTAACGTGGCATTTTTTAAATGAAAGTATCGACTGTTTTCTGTTTCTTTGGGGTTTGTTTTTTTTTTTTAGGGGCGGGTGATCCAAACAGAGATGCCAATTTTAAAGTATCATTCCGAGGATTATAGATCAATCTTTCGCTTGTTCATCTAAAGTATCATTTTAATGATTACAAATCAATCTTTCGCTTGTTCATCTAAAGTATCATTTTAATGATTACAGATCAATCTTTCGCTTGTTCATCTAAAGTATCATTTTAATGATTAAGATCAACTTTCGCTTGTTCATCTAAAGTATCATTTTAGGATTATAGCTCAATCTTTCCCTTGTTTATCTAAATATCACTCTAAGGATTATAGATAAATCTTTTGCTTGTTCATAAAGACAAAATACAAGAATGCAATGCAATCATACCGCTTTAAATATTCATCATTACAATAAATGCGATTGTGATTAAAGTCATTTTTGATAAGAATAAAATCATTGCACAAAATATACGCAATGTGCACACGCGGATGACCAAACCTCCCCCCGTCTTCTATCTCACTCAGAATGCGTCTTTAACAACAACACACAAATACACACGACTTTCAAGCAACGCAAGCGCACGCAAAGCTGCAATTACATCACACACATGTTCAACATGTATACGTGCACAACTGAACACGCGCACACACACGAGACCACACCAGCTAACAACACACATACACACCTGCACCACACGCAGCACGTGTCACCTTTCAACAGCGTAACTGCCCCTGCACACAGCCACACACGCATACACATAAATACTAAATTATTAATATATAATAATACATAATACATACATAATACATACATACATACATACATACATATATATATAGAGAGAGAGAGAGAGAGAGAGAGAGAGAGAGAGAGAGAGAGAGAGAGAGAGAGAGAGAGAGAGAGAGGAGAGAGAGAGAGAGAAGAGAGATAGAGAGAGAGAGAGAGAGATACATACATACATATGTGCAAAATATTTATATATTATATAATACATATATATACATAGATGTGTGTGTCACTGTGTGTGTGTGTGTCACTGTGTGTGTGTGTGTGTGCTGCGTGCGTGCGTGCGTGCGTGTGTGCGTGTGTCTGCGTGCGTGTAAACCTTTTATATCAGCACACTAGCTGAGCTGACGAAGTGAACCAGCAACCATGTTGGTTCAAACTACTGGATGAGGTCAGGGTTTTGAGCACCCAAACCAATCGCCAAGAGTCTGCAGGAATCTGATCGTATCTTGTTTCCAAGAAATAAAGAACCGTCCATTTCTTGGAAAGCAGTGTTTTACTAAGAGCTTGCACCCAGTACAATGCAAGGGCGAAACAACTGACCCAATGTGTTTTCCCAAGCATGAATGAAGATAGATTACTTGGGAATGGTCTGCGGTATCAATTTATGTAAGAGTAGCAAACATGGAGCCATACTGGTGTTAGCTATAGTTGTCCATTACTGAAAAAGAGGGGGAGGAGAGAGAGAGAGGAGGGGGAGGAGAGAGAGAGGGGGGGAGGGAGAGAGAGAGGGAGGGAGTGAGAGAGAGAAGGGAGGGAGAGGGAAGGAGAGACAGACAGACAGACAGAAGACAGACAGACAGACAGACAGACAGACAGACAGAGACAAAGAAACAGAAACAGAGACAGAGAAACAGACAGAGACAGACAGCAGACAGACACACAGACACACAAAGACAAGAGGCGGGGGGGGGGGGGGATGAGATAGATAAAGAGACAGAGAGACAGAGACAAAAAGAAAGACACAGACAGACAGACAGACAGACAGACAGACAGACAGACAGACAGACAGACAAGCAAAGACAGAGAGGTGGGAGGATGAGATAAATAAAGAGATGAACAGACAGAGAGAGAGAGAGAGAAGAGACAAAGAGAAAGACAGATACAGACAAAGCACTTCAAAAATAATTAACAGACTGCAATAAACATATATAACCACTGACATATCAACAAATACTGTCATATTTTGCTGGTTTTCTTCTGGCGGGGGCTTATCATATTATTCATCAAAGGAGCAATTAATAAAAACTTACGTTATTCAGGTAGAACCAAATCGACAAACATATATAAACACCAGTCTGAAGAACTGTAACATTAGCACCACAGCTATGATTAACGTCCCTTTGAAGAGTTTCTACCTGTACAATTTGTTATTTCTTTCTTGGGTGATTGATTAAAATATCACACAGCTACACACACACCACACACACACACACACACACCAAACACACACACACACACACACACACAACACACACATCATACACACACACAACATACACACACACATACATGTATACACATACATGATCATACATACATAATAATACATACATACATACATACATACATACATACATACATACATACATACATACATACATACATACATACATACATACAACAACATACAGCACAACATACACAACACAACACACGCACACACACACGCACACAGCACGCACGCACACACACCACGCACGCACACACGCACGCATATAATACGTCTAATATTACTTAAGTGGAAAGACGCTAAATTGAAGAAGAACACGCACGCATATATTTTTTTTTAACTCTTAATGTGTGCAATAGTATATGCACTTGTGCGGACGCGCACGTGTGTGTGTGTGTGTGTGTGTGTGTGTGTGTGTGTGTGTGTGTGTCTGTGTGTCTGTGTGTCTGTGTGTCTGTGTGTCTGTGTGCCTGTGTGTCTGTGTGTCTGTGTGTGTGTAACTTTTGAGTCTT
>CM060321.1:41159625-41162125 GCA_030674155.1 Stramonita haemastoma
ACAGAGACCAGCAACTGCCGGGTATATACTGTAGTGGCCCCTACCAGTGCTGTGTTGTAGTGTACACACACACATTCAAGCCAGAGCTCTGTATTGATTCTGCCTGACACTCACAGTCACTGCTACTCCAATACCCAGTTGACAGCTTCAGAAAATTGCTTGCTTGGGCTATCGGTTTCCTTGGCCTGCTGGACTGAAATGGAGATTTTTGTTGGACTGTGCTGTGTCGCTGCTGTGTAGTGTAGTGTTCTGTTGTGTTGTGTTTTGTTGCTGTTTAGTGTTCTGTTGTGCTGTGTCGCTGCTGTGTAGTGTAGTGTTCTGTTGTGTTGTGTTTTGTTGCTGTTTAGTGTTCTGTTGTGCTGTGTCGCTGCTGTGTAGTGTAGTGTTCTGTTGTGTTGTGTTTTGTTGCTGTGTAGTGTTCTGTTGTGTTGTGTTTTGCTGCTGTGTACAAGTGTTGTGTTGTTGCTGTGTTTTGGTGTGTTGTGTGTTGCGTTGTGAAATGTTGTATTCCAATGTATTGCTATCTACAGTAAATTACAATTGCTATCATTATTCTTTATTATCTTTATGTTGGATTATCTTATAAATCTGAAAACGGATTGAATAAGTGGCCAATGCATTCTATAAAGGGATAAGATTGGTTGCGTTATCTTACATTGCATTCTATAAAGGGATAAGATTGGTTGCGTTATCTTACATTGCATTCTATAAAGGATAAGATTGGTTGCGTTATCTTACATTGCATTCTATAAAGGGATAAGATTGGTTGCGTTATCTTACATTGCATTCTATAAAGGGATAAGATTGGTTGCGTTATCTTACATTGCATTCTATAAAGGGATAAGATTGGTTGCGTTATCTTACATTGCATTCTATAAAGGATAAGATTGGTTGCGTTTCTTTACATTGCTTCTATAAACGGATAAGATTGGTTGCGTTATCTTACATTGTCTTATGCCTCAACAACTGTACGCATTTGTTTTGCTGTCTAATTCCATCGTCACTTTGTATTGTGTTGCCTTGTGTTAGCTGCATCCCTGTTTGTGTGGTTTGAGTCGTATGGTTAATGTATGTGTGTTTTGTTGTGCTTATTCGCATATGTTGCCTCTGTTACTGTTATTTTCCACCCATCTCTCTCTCTCTCTCCTCTCCTCCCTCCTCTCTCTCTCCTCCTCTCTCTCTCTCTCTCTCTCTCCTCTCTCTCTCTCTCTCCTCTCCTCTCTCCCTCTCCTCCTCCCTCCTCTCTCCTCTCCCTCCCTCCCTCCTCTCCTCCTCTCTCTCTCTCCTCCCTCTCTCTCCTCCTCCCTCTCCTCTTCCACCACCCTCCTCTCTCCCCCCACTCCTCATCCTCACTCTCCCCCTCCCCCTCCCACCCTACCCCATCACACGTCAACCCCACGTCCTCCCTCCCACATCCTCGTCAACACCCCACCTCTCCTCCTTCACTCCCTCACCCTCTCTCACATCTCACCTCACTCCCTATCCTCCCTCCCCAATCCCCCTCCTCCTCTCCCCTCCTCTCCTCTCTCCTCCTTCTCATCTCTCCCTCTACTACTCTCACTTCACTCCCTCTCCTCTCTCCTCTTCTGTCCTCTCCCTTCTTCCTCTCACTCTCTCTTCCTCTCTCCTCTCTCCTTCCTTCTCTCCTTTTCAGTTCTCTCTACTCTAGCCTCTGACGTACTCTCCTCCTCATGACTCATCTCTCTCTCTCTTTCCTTGCTCCTTGTGTCTAGTCCCTCGTTCCTTAGAAGACGAACTTTTTGTCGGTCAGGGTTAGAGAGAAGAAAAAGGGAGGGAGCAGGGAGGAAGAGAAAAGGAAGGGAGAGAAGGAAGGAGGAGAGACAGACAGACAGACAAAGAGAGGGAATGAAGAGAGACAGACAGACAGATAGACATAAAAAGAGAGAGAGACAAAGTGTGTGTGTGTGTGTGTGTGTGTGTGTGTGTGTGTGTGTGTGTGTGTATGTGTGTGTGTGTGTGTGGTGTGTGTGTGTGTCTGTGTCTTGTTGTGTGTGTGTGTGTGTGTGTGTCTGTGTGTGTGTCTGTGTGTGTGGTGTGTGTGCTGTGTGTGTGTGTGGTGTGTCTGTGTCTGTGTGTCTGTAAGTGTGTATACGTGTGTGTGTGTGTGCGCGCGCGCGTAACAAAGGCATGAATGCATACATGTGTGTATGTGTGCGTTTGTGTATACATGTGTCTGTCTGTGTCTGTGTTTCTGCGTGCACGCGATCATGCAAGCATTCACACAGGTGTGTGCGTGCGCGCGCGTGTGTGTGCGTGTGTGTGTGAGTGTGTCTGTGGGGGGGGGTGTCTCTGTGTGTCTGTGTTTCTATGTGTCTGCATGTGTGTTTATCACTCTGTGTGTCTCTGTGTGCACGCGCTCATGCGAGCATGCATACATTAGTGTGTGGGGGGCCTTGATGCAAGCGTGCGTGCATGTTTGTGTCTGTCTGTGGGGGGGGGGGTATGTGTTTGTGTGTGTCTGTGTTTATGCGCGTGCACA
>CM060321.1:41167125-41179625 GCA_030674155.1 Stramonita haemastoma
CGCGTTCGTATACGTCAGATAAAGACTCTAAGACAGAGGCACACACAGGGGAGGAGAGAGAGAGAGAGAGAGAGAGAGAGAGAGAGAGAGAGAGAGAGAGAGAGAGAGAGAGAGAGAGAGAGGAAGAGAGTGAGTGTGTGTGTCTCACAACCAAAAAGCATACACACACGTTGGCCTGTTAGCATACAACCTCTCTCTCTCCTCTCTCTCTCTCCTCTCTCTCTCTCTCTCTCTCTCTCTCTCTCTCTCTCTCTCTCTCTCACACACACACACACACACACACACACACACACACACACACACACACACACACACACACGAGTCAATTTTGTATGCAACAATCAATAGGAACTCAATGAGTCAATCCCTCCACGCGTACACAACACACATTGAACTCTCCCCCAACATCCTATCGATCCCATCCAAACACACACACACACCACACACACACACACACACACACAACACACACACACACACACACACTTCAAAAAATAACGACCACAACAACATCAACACCAACAACAACAACACAATAGGCAATCGAACTAGCCCACAGCCCTTTTCCCCCCATTTCGTGCAAACGCCGACAACGCTTAGTTATGATAATCAGACAGTTTGCACACAATCTTTAGGCTACTCTGCGTTCTCAAAAACCAATGACCATCACCAATCCATCCAAACAGCGCACCAAAAATGTACCCTTACCTTCAAATCCGAGGCACACTCCTGGACATATTCCACTGAATTATGAAATATCAGCAAAAGAACTGAAAGATAACAACAACCACCGTCTTTACTACACACTACCACCACAAGTGGAGCAGACGCACACATACACACACACGGCCCTCTTCTTCCGCCTGTCTACACCGTTTCCCATGCGGAGCTATTTTTGAACACTCCGCCGGATGACAAAGGCAGAGTGGAGAAGGAAAGCGCTAGGAGGCGGAGCTATGGCCGCCAACTGCAATTTGATTGGTGTAAAGCACTGCGTGTCAAATCGGGGTCACTTTGCACGAACTCTCGGGGCCCACAACTCGCCCGTTACGTGTGGGCCTAGAGGAAATGGAGGAAGAACGGTGACACAGTTTGGAGCAAATATACACACGATACACGTTTTATTTCTGTCGACTCAAAGCACCAGAGGTTAACCTTGAACTTACTGGACGGTAGGCCAGCCTGGAGGCGGTTAAGCTGAACTGTTAAAAACTAGGTCATCTGGAAAGGATGGTTTCCTGGCACCGGGACGGAAGCAGTCACAGCCGAGGGTTTGTCTTGGCTCGGAATTCGTCCTCGAAATAACCTGAAGTCTTGGCAAGTTTGCCGATCTGATGTGATGGGTCTGCAAGGACTGGGCCTTTAGCCTATCTCAGAGGGGCCTAGCCTAGTCCACTTGGAGCTGTGAATGGGAAGGTGGAAGAAAAGGAAGGACTTTCTGGTGTGAAGCTGGTTTTAGAACTGGGTGATAAGAGATAAGCTTGCCGGCATCAGCATTCCTTTCGCCTGACTATCGGCTTGCTGCCGGTGTCTGGAATGAGCGGGAACTGAATTCGCGCTAGGCCTAGGCTATTTCAGGAAGCTACCTACCCTAGCGTGGAACATGACGCGGGTATTTTGACAGGTTTCTTGCTATAGCCTAAACAAGAGTCCAATTTGAAGAAGCAAAATAAAAATAATAACAAAGAAGGAATAGGGCAGAACAGAACTCCCAAAACCAAGTAAGACAGCCATTAACATTTTTTTTCAGTTGGCTTGTAATGGAGATGTGAGTACAGCAACGATTCTCTAAAAATAATGTACATACCAGTGGTCAACAGGAATGGTGTTAGTCTAATAATGTTCCTCTCATACTGTGCCAAAAAAGTACAAAAGTTATTGTTCATTTCCTATGAAAGCACACATTTTGTGACCACCATGGTCGTTAGTAGCCTAGACTCGGGGCTGGGGGGTTAAGAAACAGAATGGGCTGTGAGCTGGATGGAAGGATGATGCCAGTGGAGTTTTCATTCACTGTACTGGCCCAGGCCTAAAGCTTTATTTATCACCTATTGATGCTACAGAAGTACCAAGGCCTTCGTTAAAATGGTCAGACCACTCGCTTTCCCCATGCTAAGGTTAAGCAGCATCGAGCGTGATTACCAGTTGGATGGGTGACCGTTTGCATGCCTTGGCTTCAGCACAGTTCGCCCAGCTATAAATGGGTACCTGCCCTCTTTAGGGTCAGGGAAGGTAAAGCAGCGAGGGAGAAGAGATGAGCGCCCCCTCAATATGCTGGCCTCTAGAGAAGCTGAGATGCCTCTGATGCCTCACTCCCCTACGACCACATAGGTTATGGGAACACCTTTTAATGCTTATGTTGCGTTGATATTGTCTTCAGTCATGACAGGCTCTAAGCTTAACAGCCTTGTAACCACCCCTTGGGCTCTGGCATTTATTTCCCTTTCTCCTGTTTTGCGCTATTTGATCTGCATTGTTCATTGTCATTGAGAAGTTGTATATAGATTTTACCTGCATTGTGTATTGTCATTCTAAGATGCTGTGAACATATGCTTCGCTTTGATGATGAATTTCTAGTTACTGTGGATATGACTAACATCTTTTTTTTTAAATCGGGAGAATATTTAGTTACTGAGGGAAAATTAGTGAAGGAAAACAGTCCAGATACCTAATTACAACGTCAACCTGAACTGCTCATCATTTTTTTAAAAAATGGTAACAGATTTCAGTCCAAAAAAAAAAGGCACTGATGATTGAAGTATCGCCCTGTCTGAAACCTTACATAGAGACACTGTCATAATGAATTTACAGGCAATATGTCTGCCGTCATGAGAAGAAACTCTGTTGACTAAGGCATTGACATTTTTTTCGGAAGAAGAATTCCGTTATTATTATCATATAATTATATCTTCTCAGGACATTGGAATATGAACACAAAACTCTCTATTAAAAAAGAAAACTAAGTTCCTCTGAAGTAGTAATATGAATGCCTATGATGTCGATGTATTTGCAGTCGTATAATTGCTTTTTCAGTGTGAACTTACTGTTCCACAATGATCTCTCTCTCTCTCTCTCTCTCTCTCTCTCTCTCTCTCTCTCTCTCTCTCTCTCTCTCTCTCTCTCTCTCTCTCTCTTTCCTCTCTCTCTCTCTCTCTCTCTCTCCTCTCTCTCTTCTCCCCCCCACGCAAACCTGCGCACAAACACGCACACACACAAACACACACAACACAGGTGTGATTGTTATTGAATGCTTCTTAGATAACTATGTGTTGTGTAAGTACACTCGGATCACACTTCCAATCAGATTTACGTTGCAATAAACAATGTTTGCTCTGTTTTACACACACGCGCTGCGCACCACACACACACACACAACATACATACATACATACATACATACATACATACATACATACATACATACATACATACATACATACACACACGTGCGAGCGTGCACGCGCGAAGACGAACTCAAACACATTCAGATAGAAACAAACACAAAAACAGAAACACACGAGCGCGTGCGCATGTACACACACACATACACACACAACACAACACAACAAACACACAAACACACACACATAACCCAACCCAACACATACATACACGTGCGCTCACACACACACACTTACACACACACACACCACACACACACACACACACACACACACACACACACACACACACACACATTCAGATAGAAACATTAAAGACAGAAACACACGCGCGCACATGTACATACAAACACACACACACTCGCGCGCACACACACACACACACACACACCCAACACACACACACACACACACACACACACACCAACACCAACACACACACACACACACACACACACACACACACACACACACATCACACACACACACCAACCCAACACCACACACACACACACACACACACACACACACACACACACACACACACACACACCACACACACACCACACACACACACACCACACACACACACACACAACCAAAACACACACACACACACACACACACACACACACACACACACACACACAGAGTAGCCATGGTCCAGTGCCTGAAGTGGCGAAGCAAGCAGTCCAGCCGTGGGAAAAGTCCAGTGCAACAGTGTCAGCTAAATGCGTTTGTTCACGGCTGTGTGCACTTGACCATCGCTTCGTTTCACTGCTTAACCTTTTCCTTGCCTGTAGACCTGATACTGCAGGCTATACATTGGTTTCACTGCTTAACCTTTTCCTTGCCTGTGGGCCTGATACTGCAGGCTATAGCTTGGTTTCACTGCTTAACCTTTTCCATGCCTGTGGGCCTGATACTGCAGGCTATAGCTTGGTTTCACTGGTTATCCTTTTCCTTGCTGTAGGCCCGATACTGCAGGCTATCTCACTGCTTAACCTTCTCCTGCCTGTAAGCCCGATACTGCAGGCTATCTCACTGCTTAACCTTTTCCTTGCTGTAGGCTTGATACTGCAGGCTATCTCACTGTTAACCTTTTCCTTGCTGTAGGCTTGATACTGCAGGCTATCTCACTGCTTAACCTTTTCCTTGCTGTAGGCCTGATACTGCAGGCTATCTCACTGCTTAATCTAACCTTTTCCTGCCTGTAAGCCTGATACTGCAGGCTATCTCACTGTTAACCTTTTCCTTGCTGTAGGCCCGATTCTGCAGGCTATCTCACTGTTTAACCTTTTCCTTGCTGTAGGCTTGATACTGCGAGCTATCTCACTGTTTAACCTTTTCCTTGCTGTAGGCCCGATACTGCAGGCTATCTCACTGTTATAACCTTTTCCTTGCTGTAGGCTTGATACTGCGAGCTATCTCACTGTTTAACCTTTTCCTTGCTGTAGGCTTGATACTGCAAGCTATCTCACTGTTTGACCTTTTCCTTGCTGTAGGCTTGATACTGCATGCTATCTCACTATTTAACCTTTTCCTTGCTGTAGGCCTGATGCTATAGTCTATAGCTTGGTTTCACCGCTTAACCTTTTTCTTGCTGTAGGCCTGATACTATATTCTATAGCTTGGTTTCACTGCTTAACCTTTTCCTTGCCTGTGAGCCTGCTACTGCAGGCTATCATTGGTCTTGGCTGGTGATGTGTGTCTTCCCCCCCCCCCTTTTTTGGGGGGGGAGGGGGGGGGAATTAATTTGTACACTGACTGCTGTCTTTCTAATGGCATTATCTTCTTGTGATCTTCTTCTTGTTCTCCCACCACCCCAGTAACACCTACTGAGAAGTGTTGGTGCTGTTAATTTGTTGGAGGTGTTTTTTGTGTTACCCAACCCTCCCATCATACAAAATGAAACAAGTAGTAGTAGTAGTAGTAGTAGTAGTAGTAGTAGTAGTAGTAGTAGTAGTAGTAGTAGTAATATTATTATTATTATTTATCATTATTATTATTATTATCATTATTATTATTATTATTATCATTACTACTACTACTACTATATACTACTACTACTACTACTACTACTACTACTACTACTACTACTACTACTACTACTACTACTACTACTAGCTACTACTACTATTGCATGATGATCAATGATGATGTAATGATACCCCTCTGGAAGTGCTTTACTTCGGGGAATTTGGTAAAATCATTTCTTATCCTGTCAAAATAACACAATTCTCTAACTGCCATGTGACACACTTGTGATGAGACTATAAACCGAGATCATGTATGCGATCGCACGCAGAACATCTTCGCACACGTTAAAACCCGTTCCGCTTTTCGGAAGAGTAGGTCATTGTTGTGCTGGTGGGAACGGATGACAACATTTACAAAACTGCAAACACACGGGGACTTGATGTAAAAAAAAAAATCCAAACAAACACAAGAGCACTTATTCCATTATCCTCCAAATAAAAGATTTTAAAAAATAAAATAAAAATAAGAAAATACATAACTTTTATACTGATGTTTAAACCAAGCGCTTTCTGCACGGGGAGAGCAGCCCGAAAATTCAGGTGGAAGTATTTGCTATGATGATAAAATTAATTCTGTACAGGATACAAGACAGTCACGTATACACACACATCATGCAAGAGGTGGTTTCTCTCCAAGGTCCGGCTTATGATGATCAAGGTTTGGTCATGTCCAGTCACGTCTCAGAAACTAGCCTAGCTGTCAGTGTGCGTAGTCAGCTGCGTGCTGTCTTTCTCTTTTCATATTCATGATTACACAGTTGAGGGTAAAAAAAATCTAGCGATCTGTCTGTCTGTCTGTCTGTCTGTCTGTCTGTCTGTCCTGTCTGTCTGTCTGCTCTGTCTCTCTCTCTCTCTCTCTCCTCTCTCTCTCTCCTCTCTCTCTCTCTCTCTCTCTCTCTCTCTCTCTCTCTCTCTCTCTCTCTCTCTCTCTCGTTTCTTGCCATGTCTGTCTGCCTGTCTGTCTGTTTGTCTGTCTAAATAGGAAATCTCTGCAAAGTCTTTAACTCAACCTCATCACCAACAGCAACAATAACACATGATTTCTTCGTGGCTGACAAACCCAGTACGATTTTAGACCATACGCAAATTTGTGAGAAAGTTATAAGAAGTATATCTATCTATCTATCTATCTATCTATCTATCTATCTATCTATCTATCTATCTATCTATCTATCTACTATCTATCTATCTATCTATCTATCTATCTATCTATCTATATCTGTCTGTCTGTCTGTCTGTCCTGTCTGTCTGTCTGTCTATCTATCTATCTATTCTATCTATCTATGTATCCCTTAGTCCGTGAAGACTTGACAATCAGTTCCCTCCATTCCTCTCTCTGTAAGAAATATAACGATTCCTCTATAAAAAGTATAACAAAATGAAAAAGTCGTTTACAAAAGATTCCAATTTGGTCTTTTTCCTTTCTCTCTGAGCATGCATTGGACAATAGGCAGACACTAGTCTGTGCAGACACCTCTTCTAAGACAGATTTCAAAACAACTCTATAGAAATAATCATCATCATCATCATCATCATCATCATCATCATCATCATCATCATCATCATCATCATCTATCTATCTATCTATCTATCTATCTATCTATCATCATCTATCTATCTATCTATCTATCTATCTATCTGTGATAATAATAATTAATGATAATGATAATGATAATAATAATAATAATAATAATAATAATAATAATAATAATAATAATATAATAATAATAATAATAATAATCGAATTACATAGCAATACCAAAAACAAAAACACAACAACAACACCAGCACAAACCCACAAACAAACAAAACGGTCCTTGCCAAAACAAATAGCACTACTTACTACAAGGCCAACTAACGGTATACAGGTACTACCTCAGATTCTTCACCTATGTGCACTTCACGCCCTCGCCCCCCCCTCCCCCACCACCTCGATAATGCCCGGCAATGAATGAGTCATAGATTCACACGGCGTGCACAGTGCTGCAGGCACTGACCAATGGCTACCTGGACAGACAGGTAATCTTTGACCACTAGGGGGCAACGTCTATACTGACCACTGCCCATGTAATGCCGGACGATCAGGTAACGGGAACAGTAGACTAAACAAACTGGCTTTCCAGCGCTGACCATTCTCTCTTAAAACGAGCTGACAGCTTTGGTTTGGTGGCCTTGGTATTGCGGTGGTCAGCAGGGCTTAAAGCAACCTGAAATAAAACGACATGAAACCTGGCTGGAAGTGAGATAAGAGACTTTGACAACACACAGAATAACTTAAAGCAACAAAGTCTGGAATTTGTGCTACCTGCTTTAGCCTTGGCTGAAAGCTTTGTCAGTTATTGATGTAAGCCCAGTGCCATGTTGAGTATATTATAATTATCTTCATTCATTACAAGCTCTGGAGGGCGGGAAAGACTAGCAGTGGTCAGAGAGTTAGCTTGTGATCTGACAGCCCATGTTCAAACCACCATCCAGCGCCCATTCGAGGAGATTTTCCCCCCGGAGAGAACATCAGTACCGACTCCACAACAAGAAAAGTCCTTCGGATGAGACTATACCCCAGGTTCTGTGTGCGAACGCATCCAGAACATCTTGTGCACACATTAAAAGCACTCTTCTTCCTTTCGGAAGAGTAACCCATTGTGTGCCGGTAGGAACGGATGACAATTTAAAAGCACATGCATACTGATGTCGTGTTTAGAGATCATACTCGAAGTTGGCATGTGGCTCCTTAATGAACTGGGAGCTCTAACCCAGAATGAAAAAAGAAAAAGAAAAAGATGAAAAGCTCTCAGCCAAACAACCCCTATTCTCCTTTTTCAAGTCGGAAAAACATCCCCTGAAGGCTGAGTGTTGCTGAATCTTTGTGAGATCTTAAATACGCAAGGGATAAGAAGTTTGCAAATAAGTTTTAACCACCTGGCCATAGGGGCAATATACTCTAACTTCAGATAATTTTCTTTTAATGTAGTACAACATTGTTATGGTAAAAATGTGTCAACCTCATCTGAACATTAATTTTCAAAGTACAACATTTTCACGAAGGCCTTGGTGTTTTAACTGCATCAATAACTGACAAAGCTGTCTGGTAAGACCAAAGGCTAACATTTTTCCCACCAAAAACAAGAAAGAGAGAAAAAGATCATGTCCATTTAAAGACCTTCTCTGCTGAGCTCTGACAAGAGGTTCCAATTTGTTTTTGTCACGCTAGAGAGTTCAGCTCAAATTGTGGCGTGAAGTCAGACAAGGAGGAAAATAAAATGCGTATACTGGTATAAGGGGACATTCCCTCACAACTACACTGCAAACAAAAAAATTGAATGTGTTGGGTTTTTTTTTCCCTTGGGGCAACTAAAGAACAAGGTTGTTTTTTTGTGCCACGTTCACTGTCCACACACACACACACACACACACACACACACACACACACACACACACACACACACACACACACACACACACACTCACACACATCCACTCTCTCTCTCTCTCTCTCTCTCTCTCTCTCTCTCTCTCTCTCTCTCTCTCTCTCTCTCTCTCTCTCTCTCTCTCTCTCTCTTCTCAAAATGCAGATCCATGCAGAGATAAGTGAGTCGTTTTTTTTTCAAGTTCATATCATTTTTTGTTCAATATTTGTGATAGTGAATATTAGTACCCCCCTCCACCTTTTTTCGTATGTGTGTGTGTGTGGTGTGTGTGTGTGTGTGTGTGTGTGTGTGTGTGTGTGTGTGTGTGTGTGTGTGTTGTGTGTGTGTGTGTGTGTGCGTACGTGTGTGTTTGCGAGCGTGCGTGCGTGCCTGTGAGTGTGTATGTGTGCGTGTGTTCATGCCTGCATGCGCTCGCGCGTGTATGTGTATATATATCTCCATGATCCAGAAAAAGAAAGCACTACCTTTCTTCCCATGATGATTGCATGCGAGGAACCAGCCATCATCATTGCTTATGTTCCAGAGCAAATGAGTCTATATGTAGCTTGCGGTTTTGATTGGTTGCATCGAAGACTACCACCGATGGTACAGGACAGGGCACAGAACAATTCAGTTATAAGTCATGTCAAAGCTCTTCTGCTGGTTTTGGTGTTGCTGCTACGGCTGTTGCTGATGCTGACGCTTATCATGATGTTTTGGCGACATAACTTTACAACATTATATTTGATATAAATATGTTTACTTTTGTGTTCCTTTTCGTACTGAAGTTAACTTTGGTTAAAATTTCAAACACAAGGATATGTTGGTTTTGTGTGTGTGGCGGAATATAAAAATAGAATGACTCAGAGGTAGTTTGAACCCAGGCGGCCAAATCAGGAACACAAAACTAACTACCAGTTAATTCACACACACACACACACATAATAATGACTTGAAAGCCCTTTAAAAAACAGAGAGCTAGTAGGACAACTGAGTGCCAAGTATTGCCTTCACCACGTCATAAGCTATCAGTTTATCCTTGTTCTCAGAATGCCTATGTGTGGAAATCACGTTTTCTGAATAAAGATCTATTTTAAAGTACAGATAGACGGAGACTGTAACAAAGGGGCTTGTCATTCATTGTGGCTTAACTATCCAACACTGGGGGGTGCAGGAAGTATTAGTTCTGCCAGCTTGAGTTCTGTCAGTCCTCCTCCATATTTAGCTGGGTAGTCAGCTTAAGGCCGAGAGGAAAATTCACACTTGGATGACCTCACCTCAAGAACAATCAATGAACTAAACAACAACACCATGTCCATGCTATCTGACCAAGTTGCCTGCTTCACAAACCCAGTTTTCCCCCAGTGTCAGGGTTTTGTATCTGTGCTGCTGTGGGAAACAGTGTCCTCCAGGAGCCTGAGCTCTCCTTTCCCTGCTAACACAGAAATAAGTGTGCCGCTTCGTGCAGTTGTTAGCTGGGGTAGTTGGGGATCAATGGTTTGTTTTCCTGTTCAAAACTCAACATAAATCGTGTTTGTGGGACTGTGAGGGCTTTGACCAGCTCCTGCTCATTGCTTTGGGTTCTTTGACATGACAGGGACCTCACAGTCAACTACCATGGGTTGTTTGCATACGTCAGAAAGCACCTGAACCGGGACAAGTAGTGCTATTCTGATTCAGAAAAAGCCAGCTGAACGTTTTGGAACTTTAGAGAAGTGATGTAGCAAGAGAGAAAGCACAAGAGGGGAAAGAGAGATTAAAAACAACACAAACGACAACACCAGTTCCTTTCTTCATCTGCCCAGGATGCAACAGAATGTGCTCCTCAAGCATGACAGTCACCAGAACATGAAACCATCTCGTTCCCTCACATGATCCTCACATGCCAGGAACCCGCCACCACTATTGCTTAGTTCCAGAGTAAATCAGATTTTACAGTAACTTGCCATTTTGAGTGGTTACAGCGAAGGCCAACTCCAATGGTACAGGACAGGGCAAAGAACAATTCAGTCATACAGTCATGCCAAAGCCCTTCTGCTGGTTTTGTGTGTTGCTGCTACGGCTGTTGCGATGACTAATGCTGACTGATCATAATGAAAATGACGCCGGTTAAATATTTCGCCAACTTAATCCTTGATGATAGTCAATAAGTCTCAAACAAAAGCACAACAGTCACTCACACATCCGCGGCGTGTGTGGGTCGCGTAGAAGCAAATTATTTTTTTCCAGCTGAGGTTTTTTTCTAGAAAATATTTTGTGACATTGAAAAGAAAAGCTGTTCGTCTTTTAAACGTTTCGGCTTAAAACTAGATTAATCAATCACTATAAGAGAAATGAAAAATACTATATATATATTTACCATTTATACATATATAACAAGCCAGGAAAAATAGTATAAAACACACAACACACACACACACACACACACACACACACACACACACACACACACAACAAACCACACCAACAAGCTGGGGCAAAGAATCAGTCTCCTTATTATATACACAAACAAAACTAGGGACAACAAATTCTCGTAGTAAAGCACCTTCTCATAGTGCAAAAAAATAGTTTCCATTGGTTTATATATAATCACCATTATGAGCAATTAAATGGTATGAATGACGATTTTTTTTTTCAAAAGCATAAGTCTTAATTCCAGTATGACAATGCTTGAGGCTACAGTTACATTGATTACGTTCACTTTACATAATAGCTCTATCATAAAAAACACCGTTTTTAACGAATAGCCAATCACAAAACTGACTACGTGTGTGCCTCAGTCGTGCAGAGCAATGTTGACACTCACAGGTCAGGTGGAGCAAGCTATTATTTCTCGGTGACTGTGAGATGGCAGTATTATTTGCATTCCATCATAACCGCACAGCATTTCAGTCATTTTTGTATGGCTGTGTATCCTGCACCCCCTATAGTATACAAGCTGCCTAGGGCAAGCCCAGCGCCACTCCTACCTCGGGGTCAGTAGTTCGAATCCGGTATGTGTGGTGATTGTCTTATCCAACCTGTGTAGGGTGAGAACGTGAATCTAAACACGTCATAATGCTCAGACTTGCAACAAATGCCTTCCATTACAGTGATAATGCATGCTTGTTGTGTGCTTATTTTGGTTTAATGTTCAAATTTTCACGTTTTTGGGTACAGAGACATAATATTGGTGTTTTTGTTTGTTTGCTCTTTTGCCTTTTGATGTATAACTGTATTACAGAGAGCTCCAGAATGGCCTGAATGGTGTGAAAGCAACTGTCTGTGTATTTGTATGAAGAAGCTGTGCATATGCCATCTTTGAAATGATTAAAAGAATTATAACAACCATACAGTTTTTTAGGAGCAGGTCTTTTGGTAATTTTGATAAAGATTTACATGAAACATTTTCTAAGAGTGTAGTTCTTGTATTCTAGCTAAAATCATGTACACACTGTTAATCATTTCAAGTATTTGACAGTTATTTAACTTACAAACACACAATCACTTTTTAAACCCTTTATGTGCACTAAAGTTTTGCATAAGTTTCTGTCAAAACCTTTTTTCAAACCACATGGGATTTTCATTTGAAAAACAAATACAGGACAAACTTTGTCAGTAAGCTGGTTCTCTTGTTTTTGAATAAGAGAGTCTAGTTTGGCACAGCTTTGATC
>CM060321.1:41187125-41194625 GCA_030674155.1 Stramonita haemastoma
GGATTTTCAACTGTCGTGGGTTCATTTGACGAGCACAAGTCTGTAAGCACATGGGTCCAGACTGGTTCAAAGTCTCCTCCGAAAGACTGGCATATTTCGATTTTCGCGTCAAACTTGGAAAAAAAGGACAAGGTTGGGAATGGAACCCACAACCTCATGGTTTACATGAAGGCAGGTAAACGTCTGCACCATCCTGCCTGATGTGTTGGTGTATGGTTTAGGACTTGCCATTCTTGCTTTTTTTTTGGGGGGGGCATCCCTAGGATCTTAGCATGCATGTCAACATGTAGACTATACAACGACGAAGTTTTGAAGTTTGTCTATTCATACATTAATTTTGATCGAAAACAAAATTGACACTAGTCTTAAAGGATCAAGAAACAAGTTTTAACAGTGTGTTATGTGTATTTGTGTGTATTTGTGTGTGTGTGTGTGTGTGTGTGTGTGTGTGTGTGTGTGTGTGTGTGTGTGTGTGTGTGCGTTTTGTCTGTGTCTGTGTCTGTGTTTGTATTTGTGTGTCTGTGTGTGTCTCTGTCTGTGTGTGTCTGTGTGTGAGTTTACTATGTGTGTGTTTGTGTCTGTGTGTGTGAGTGCGAGCGCATGTGCACGCTCTTTCCTTCTCTCTCTCGCTTGCTCACTGGTTTGGTCATTCATGTGTATGAGTGAAATAGAAAGAAAAGTCTTGAATACAGCAAGCTGCCAAAGAATGTGACAAATTACACTGTAAGGAAAATAGCCTTCAGCTGTCATCGCCCCCCCCTCCCCGCCCCCCATAAAACCCCAACCATATTTACATACACAACACAAACATATGATCCATCATTGTGAGGGGGAGTAGGCTACAGCTGTAACCAGTGATCGATTGACAGTGTTATAATAACAATATTAACAAAGATTTCCCTACACACACAGAGACACACAGACAGACAGACAGACAGACAGACAGACAGACACACACACACACACACACACACACACACACACACACACACACACATACACTACACACCACACACACACACACTCACAGCGCGCGCGTGTGTGCACGTATTTGCAAAACGAAGGTACATGGAAGGGGGAAGGAAATGATGGATGTAGGGCTAAAATATCACATGGGATACTTTTCTTTCTTAATGTTGCATTGTTTTTCCTTTTTTCCTTTGTGTGAACTTTTCAAAGTTTAGATAGGTGGCTTGATGAAAGAACTACATGTACTGCTACTCGAAGTATTATGGGAAGTAATAAAAAAAAATTGGTTTGACTTTATCATTGTTTCATAGACAAAAATAAGCTTCACACACACAGAGATAGAAACAGATGGCAAAATTTACAAAACCCATGCACACAGGGACTTGATGTAAAGAAGCACATGGGCACTTATCCGTAATCTTCGAAATAAAATTACTTGAAAATACGTACGCTGGGAGCGTACGACCCATCACACACACCACTTAAACACACACACACACACACACACACACACACACACACACCACACACACACACACACACACACACTTAAACACACACACACACACACACACACACACACACACACACACACACACACACACACACACACACACAACACACACAACTTAAAACACACACACACACACACCACCCTCCACCTTTCTTCTTTTAAACTCCAAACATTTAACGCACAAATCAAGTTTCTGTTGATTCAGCATCCATCGTGTTTGAGAACAGCAGCATCCAGAAATGATGCCTCCTGTTCGGGAGCCTGAGCATTATTAATTTAACACCCCAGGTCCATGGGACTGCCTGGCCCGGCCCCATTAACCGTCACATCAAGGCAGCTTTTGTGCTGCACGTGCCAGCCTCTCATCCATTTGCCACATTCATTGCCATTAACGCTGCTACATCGTTAGCGATTTTCGTTTCTTTGTTTGTTTGGTTGGGTTGGTTTGTTTGTTTTTATCAGCAGAAACTCTGTGTCTGTCTCTTCTTGTCTCTGTGTTGTGTGTGTGTGTGTGTGTGTGTGTGTGTGTGTGTGTGTGTGTGTGTGTGTGTGTGTGTGTGTGTGTGTGTGTATGTGTGTGTGTGTGTGTCCACTCACTCACCACCACACACACTACACACAAAACCACACACACAACACACACAACACACACACCCCACACACACACACACAAACAAAATGACTTGAAAATGTGTTTTGGAAATGCATTTTGCATATGCGGTAATAATATAACGGTAGATCACATATTAACATGCTGCAGTTTAAAAGGGCACATTCCCGTTTTGATGGCATCTTCTCCATCAGCTATATTTGACAGTCTGCCACTTATGTATGACTTTTTTAAATCGCTGTTGCATAGTCCAGTTGGCTTTGTTATTGTGATTGCTTTGGACCTTAAAGACACTCTAAACCAGTTTTTTTTTTCTTGTTTGTACTTTTGGGGGTTTCAATAGGTCTCCTGTTCACAGGATGTTTTGTTATACCTATTGTTTAATTTGGTTGTTCCTTGGGGAAGGTAGAGGGGGTGATTATGTTCATAATTGGCTTCTTGATGCTGTTGTTGGGAATTCTCGTTCTTGTTTTGGGGGTTGGGTGGTCTTTCTTTTCTTTTTTCTTCTTCTTCTTCTTTGTGTTGGGGGTGGGGGGTAGCTTTTTTTTTATAAATAATTATTTGTTGTTATTGTTGGTGGTGTTTCCCTTTTTTGGGGGGTGGGGGGTGAGGCTACTTACGACTTTTTTTCTCAGGTGAAATTACCTAACATTTTTTCGTTGGAATTACTGTTTTTGCTTAGAAATTGTTAGAACTGCATTCTATGTTCTTGTAGTTATAGTAATAACGTAAGGATTTTTTATACCATGTAGGCATGATCCTAATTCCTCTGCATACATACCAACTACCTCTCCCCGACTCACACCTCCCTTGTCTTCTCGTCTTGTCTGTCTTTCTCTCTAGGGCGGTAGCTATGTCAACATTGGCTGGATTGAAGACCGGTTCGAGTCCGGTCGAGAAATTTTCTTCTGGAGTTAATCAGTGTGATCCACTTCCAAAGGTCTTGATACTTTAAAATCGAGGCCCTGTGCGAACGCACCAGACATTTGATCGCACACGTAAATTCCTGTTCCGCTATTTCGTAAATAGCACCATCGTGTGCCGGTGACCAGAGACATATTCACAACACGCATCCACACGGCGATGAAAATACACATGATGCTTATTCTGTTATCCTCGATTAAAATAATAATATATTTCCGTCTAATATCACAATTTGTGAAAAGACGTTAAAAGAAATTGAACACACAAACAAAAACACACACGCATACACACGCACAACACACACCACACACACACACACACACACACACACACTACACACACACAACACACAACACACAATATATATATATATATATATATATATTATATATATATATATATAAACAGACATCACACATATGCAGGCATGCTCGATGAATTTTCGCACTCATGCACACTCACACACCCACACACGCTCACTCACTCACTCACTCACTCACTCACTTCACTGACTCACTCACTCGCGCTCTCAAAGAGAGAGGACAGAGACAAGGAGACATAGACAGACGGAGACAGACAGACAGAGACACAGAGAGACAGGCAGACAGACAGACAAAGACAGAAACAATCAGACGGAGACAGACAGACAGACAGAGACAAAACAGTGAGAGGTTTTGGAATTCTCCAGCCTCCTCCAATACAAGAAAGAGAAAAAGAAAGCTATGAAGAGAGAGGTTTTTGCTGCTAGGCTATTATAAAGAGGATAAGTTAAGGCGCCCTGCCCATGACATCTTCTGTGTGGCCTTAGTTTGGCCAGACGACAATCAGTCAATACACAGCTTCCCTCTTTACTTCTTACCCTCTCTCTTTGTGTCGTTCAGAGCAGGAATGAATCATAGACTGAAATGGAGAGGGGGGGGGGGGGGGGGGGATGGTCTGAGAAAGAGAAAAGTGGACAAATTAGGATATGATTGTGTATAAATGTATATGCACAAACACAACACACACGCACACGCGACACACACACGCGCGCGCTCGCGCGCGCCACACACACACACACACACACACACATACATGCACGCATGCATACACACACAAGACTAACGTACAAATCACATTACCCACATACACACATACACCCCCCCCCTCTACAAACACACACACACCCCGGGCCGCGCGCGCTCTCTCACGCAACACACACACGCGCGCGCGCGCGCACGCACACACACACAAACACACACACACACATTCAGAGCTGCTGGCAACACTTACTGTCTAATATGTAGACTGAGAGAATCTGCCAACGAGAACTGGAGGAATGGGGAATAGTGTGTAGGGGGAGGAGGGGGGTAGTGTAGGGGAAAGAAAGGAGGGGCAGTTAGGAATTGTCGTCAAGATCCTGATACTGATTAACTGTGTGTTGTCTCTACATGACAGAGACAGAGCCTGCCTTTCCGTTAGCAAACACTCAAAATATTTGAATTCTACACTGTCTTAAAACACTTGTGTTATATACATTATATCAACATGTGCACAAACAGAAGTGCGTACTAAGTTTACGCAGAGAGACAAAGACATGTAGACAAAGAAATACCACTAACATACACACCACGCGCTACCACACACACACAACCCCACAACACTCACGCATACACACGCGCAACACACCTCACGCAACACACACACACACACACACCACACACACACAACACACACACACACACTACACACACATACACACACTCACCACACACACACACACACACACACACACACACACACACACACATACACACTCGTACGCTACTGCCGCTGCTAGCCTTATCAGACTGCAAAGTGTGAACGAAGAGGAAGAAAACAGGAAAAGAGGGAAGGGGTAGTATAGGGGGAACAAACAACAGGGCAGGAGTGGAGGGGGGGGGGGGGGGGGGGGTTGTGAAGTGCCTGATAATGATGGAGGCTGCCTGGGTGGCAGACAGCACTGAACCAGCCTGCAGTTAGTTCCCTTATATTTGTAGAGACTTCAAATCTGCACACACACACACACTTTTCTTCATAGGCGTGTTTGTGCGGCGCACGCAGACAGACAAACACACGAAGAGACAGAGTGTGTGCACAGACAGACAGACATACACACACGCACGCACGCACGCACGCACACACACATACACACACATGCGCGTGTGTGCATGCACACTATGAAACACATGTTCTACACTCACTCATGGGTATGTGTATGTGTACGAGTCTGTGTCTAGCGTCCTGAATGCCTATGCACACATGCCTACCTGCTCTTGTTTATCTTACCTTAGTGTATGTGCCTCTTTACAGAGGTCCACAATCTATCTGTGTGTATGCAGTATGTACATTAACTCCACCCTCAACATACACACACAGATACACATACATACATACATACATACATACATACATACATACATACATACATACATACATACATACAAACATACAAACATACAAACATACATACATACATACATACATACATACATACATACATACATGCATGCATACATACATACATACATACATACATACATACATACATACATACATACATACATACATACATAAACAAACACGTACTCACACACATACACACATACACACATACACACAACACACACACACACACACACACACACACACACACACACACACACACACACACCACACACACACACACACAAACACACACACACACACACACACACACACACACACACACACACACACACACACACACACTAACCTGTGCGCGCTTCTTTTACACCCCCAGCTTTTAGATTACAACAAAAACAAAGTTTTCAAAAAGGGAGACTCAGAAGGCAAGCATAGGACACACCCTGTCCACTCCTTGTCGGCTTGTGTACACACATTGCTCTGACGAAATCCCTGAATAGACCTCGCCTATCAATGCATCTTAATAATATATTTGTCAGTTTTTGAAGTAAGCAAATTGTAAAACCCTACATCAATAATTATTATCATTATTATTGTGTGTACTATATTATTATGTGCGCTATATAAATTCCATTTATTATTATTATTATTATTATTATTATTATTATTATTATTATTATTATTATTATTATTATTATTATTATTATTATTATTATTATATTTATTATTTTATTACTATTATTATTATTATTATTATTATTATTATTATTATTATTATTATTATTATTATTATTATTATTATTATCACCACGTTTTCTTGCGCACACTGTGCAATGTACTCTCATGTACACACATACGCACTCGCATGTACACACATACGCACGCACTCGCAGGCACATACACGGCAGAGAGTCTGAGCAGAGGGAGTCTGAGTCTGAGCTTTCCTTCCGACAAACTTGCTATATTCAAGCCAGGCTGCCCTCTTCGGGACTGTGGTGTCACCACAAGACCAGCGCCATGCAAATCAAAGATGCTAGTGTAGTGTGCATGTATACAGTGGAGAACTCTTTACTTGGTGCTGTGGGCTCTATTACTGAGCGAAAATTGGGGTAGGACTGGACTGAAACCAGTCCTCTGTTACATCTTCTCGAAATGCGCCTTATTCTTATGGGGTGTGTATATGCTCGCGCATGCGTACGCGCGCTCCTGTTCATGTGTGTATGCATTTTATTGTGTGTGGCAGCGGTCCTGCACTTTGCTGTGGTGCATCATATTGTGGTATAATGATGTTGTTATGCTCTGACATGTTTTGTTAAGATTGTTTTCATCCACAGAAATCTCCTAGCATGCTAATGATTTGCACCCTGCTTTCAGGGTGGGGACATTTGCAGGTTTCGTTTTGCACTGCATTGCATAATATGGCATGACATGACATTACATTACACTTACGTCATCAATATCAACCGCAGCACAGATTGCCCTACACACACACACACACTCACACACACACACACACACACACACACACACACACACACACACACACACACACACACACACTCGCATGTACACACATACGCACGCACTCGCAGGCACATACACGGCAGAGAGTCTGAGCAGAGAGGAAACAGTGTGAATGAATGGGTTAGGAGACAGAGAGATGGGGGGAACAAGGGGGTGGTGGTGGTCGGGGTGGGCGGCGGGGGGTGGGTGGAATGAACTACCAATCTCATTATTGACTGACTGAGGAAGGAAGGAAGGAAGGAAGGAAGGAAGGAAAGAAGAGAACTCTCCATCCCTAAACAAACACAGCAGTGATTATATGACTGCAGGGATGTACATTCAACGAATGATTGATTGATAGCTTGCAGCGCAGACAACGCGGCACATACGACCGTGCTCATTCACATTATTACCAACGTAGGCACACACACACACACACACACACACACACACACACACACACACACACACACACACACACACACACACACACACACACACACACACACACACACACATTGCAGTCTACACACACATACACATGGACACATGCACG
>CM060321.1:41207125-41212125 GCA_030674155.1 Stramonita haemastoma
CATACCAGTGCAGAGAGAAGACGAGAGTGTGTTATAATGGCTGTTAGAGGATCTTCCAATTAACAGCATCATGTTACAGGACACTTTAAAAATTGAGAACGATAACAAGCAAAGAAAAAAGTCTGGTAAATAGGGACGTTGAATAATCTTCCGAGTTAAGTGACTGCATAGGATCGTTGATATCGTGCAAGAGTAAAGGGTTGTTATTATGGGCTGTTGAATGATCTTCCAGAGTTAAAAGTTGAAAGGCACTTTAAATCTTCAGAGTTAAATGTGTCTGTTATTAGGGCTGTTGGAATGATCTTCCAAGTTAAAGTGTCTGTTATTAGGGCTGTTGAATGATCTTCAGAGTTAAAGTGTCTGTTATTAGGGGCTGTTGGAATGATCTTCCAAGTTAAAGCTGTTTTACTGGGCTGTTAGAATGATCTTTTAAGAGTTAAAGTGTCTGTTATTAGGGGCTGTTGGAATGATCTTCCAGAGTTAAAGTGTCTGTTATTATGGCTGTTAGAATGATCTTTTAAACAGTATAAGCGTACACTTTAAAATACTTAGAGAAGTTCTTATTAACAGCAAATGATTTAAGTCTATTATATGGGCACTTTTTGAAGATCTTCCAAAATGTTGCATATTATGGGCTGTTAGAATGATCTTCCGAGTTAAAGTGTCTGTTATTATGGGCTGTTGGAATTATCTTCATCACTTTAATTATATCCGTTATTATAGACTTTTGGAATTTCCCTCAAGAGATACCAGTGTTCTATATTGTAGCTATTATAGTTATCCTCATAGGAGTGTCCATATTGTGGGCTCTTATATCCTCGCCTCTTATTTTTTTTCCTCTAAATCCTAAAAAGGTTGAGAGGGGAAGGAGTGACTGAATCTCAGACATGATTATTCATGCTTTTTGGAAGAGTAGGCCATTGTGTGTCGGTGAGAACAGATGACAAAATTTACAAAACTGCATGCACACGGGACTGGGACTGGATGTAATAAAAAAGCACATGAGTGCTCATTCTACTATCCTCGAAATAAGATAATAGATAAATAAATAATAAGAAAATAGATAGAATAATAAAAAATAATAAATAAGTGAGTGAATAAATACATACATAAATAAATAAAAGAAGAGATAAATAGATGATAGATAAATAAATAAATAATTTTACAGCTCCAATATTTTTCGTTTTTTTAACATGATCCATGCTATCCTGTGTGTTGCAGCTTCTTCCTAAGCGGAAACCAGGCAATCTTCATCGGAAGTTCAAGGCGTCCTTTCGTGTCGGGGCAACTGTTAGCGGTCATGAAGCAGTTAATGATTATCATGCACAGCCTGCCCCTTACCTGTTTGCCCCTTGTATCCAGAACGTGACTGTTAACCATTGGGACGGATAATTCTGTAATGGCTTTTCTGGTCCGTCATTTTCTACTGCAATTATTCTTCGTTTGGATTATTTTTCTTTTAAGCTTTCTGTAGAAATTATTCTTTATTTGGATTTTTTTTTCATTCAAGTTTTCTGTTGAAATTATTCTTCATTTGGATTATCTTTTTTCTTTTAAGTGTTCTGAGGAAACAATTCTTCATTTGGATTATTTTTTCTTGTAAACTTCCTATGGCAATTATTCTTCAGATCACGTGAACTATAATTACCTACTTCTATTGGGAGCGGTTTTGCATGAGAGTGAATTTATGAGGTGGACGATGGTTAAATGAGCCTTCTGACGCATTTCAAAGAATAAACAAGATTAATGACAGGGGTAAGGGGGGGGGGGGGGGGAGAGATGATGCTCCGTGATCAGCATCTGATCCTTGCATTAGCTTCCACAACACAAAAGATAAAAAGCTGTAACACATGATGATGAACATGTCTCCTTTTACATGTTCTTGGCTGTAGCAGATTGATTGTGTTTGAATGGGAAATTGTTGAAAATTTGATAATCTATCTCAAAATAAGCACTATCATAAATAATACACACACACACACATATATATATATATACGTATATATGCCCTATATATGCGTATATATGCCGTATATATATATATATATATATATATATATATATATATATATATATATATATATATATATATATATATATACGGCAGGAAGAAGGAAAATGTATTGATAGCAGCTGCATTGTTCATTCATCTACACAGCGACTAAGGAATCTGTCAACTACCTTTGAGCCAGCTACCATAGGGAAGATAATTATGACAATAATTATGTGACATCTTGGTCTATTTCAGATGAATGGGATATCATGGTGTATTGAAGACGATCGGTGGCATCATGGTCTCCTTTGTTGGTAAAGTTCTGCAAAAACAAGTCTTTCTGACAGTGCAACAGATACACTTGCAAACAAAACAGTTTTTAAAAAATGGGTGGCGCTTCTCTTGTGGCACCGCACTCTCCCGGCCCGGGGAGAGAAGAGTAGCCCGAAATTTTGGCAGAGAAATCTACCGTGACTTCAAATGGTATTCAATTCAATTGAAAAACAACTCTTTCATGAGGAGGACATGGAAGATAACTAGTGCATCCTCTTAGGTCATTTTTTGCTTTTGAAATGTAGAGCCCGATTCCCCATCTGGAGGAGTCTGAATTGATGAAGTTGAAGTCCTCGTTAGCTAAAGCTTTTCCTAAGAACTTCTCCTCTCACTGAATATCTGCCCGAACACTTTCCTGTCTTGGCTATAATCTGCTGCCTTGAATCATAGAGCTCACAGGTTTGATGTTTTCGATTCTCTTTCTGTCTGTCCTGTCTGTGTCTGTCTGTTTGTCTATCTGGCTGGCTGGCTGTCTGTCTGTCTCTCTCTGTCTCTCTGTCTCTCTATCTCTCTGTTCCTCCCCCCCCCCTCTCTTTCTAATAATTAGCCAAACCTTTTTATCTAAACATTTCCCTTTCACTAACTGTCCCACCCCTTTCATTTTTCGGATGTAATCTGTTACGTTAAATCATATAGTTCACAGATTTTATAGTTTTGATTTTTTCTCTCTCTCTGTTTCTGTCTCCATGTACCCCCCCCCCCCTCCTCTCTCTCTCTGTCTGTCTGTCAATGTCTCTTCTTCCCCTGTGTGTGTGTGTGTGTGGTGTGTGTGTGTGTGTGTGTGTGTGTGTGTGTGTGGTGTGTGTGTGTGTGTGTGTGTGTGTGTGTGTGTTGTGTGTTGTGTGTGTGTGTTGTTGTGTGTGTGTGTGTGTGTGTGTTTGCTGCTTCCTTCTCTTATTGCTCTTTCTCCTCTCTCCTACACACTACACACACACACACACACACCACACCACACACACACACACACACACACACACACACACACACACACACACACACACACACACACACACACACACACACACACAACACACACACACACTTTTCCCCACTTTTCTCCCGCATCAGTGATCGATTGATGAAAACAGGAATTAACTCTTAGACGGTGCCGAAAGAGTTTTCTGACCGCGAGATCAATGGAAGACCCTTTTGGCTTAAAGAAGAATCTTTCAGGGGATTTCAACGGCACTCAGAGAGGAGGAGACACGCGTGAACGGCTCGCCAATCCCGGGGAAAAGGGGTGGTGGGTGGGTGGGTGGGTATAGTGGTGGTGGGGGGGCAGGCAGGGGATGGGGGGGGGGGGAGGGGGGGAGGACAGCGGTCAAGCGTGTCAGATGGAATCCTCTAAGATGTCAGTCATCATGCGGACAGATTGGTCTGTGCCTCAGTGAACACAGGATATTTCTCTGGTCCGGTTTTGGTGTTGTGTGAAAACTGATGTGATTTAGATTCTACTTTGCTATTAACTCCCTTTTTTGTTCTTTACCTCTTGTTTTTCTTGCTACATGCAGATACACAGGACACAGGGACACAGGGACACAGGGACACTGGGACACAGGACACAGACACAGACTCTCCGACTCATCTGCCCTCACTCAGCTCAGACTCCTCTCTCTCTCTCTCTTCTCTCTCTCTCTCTCTCTCTCTCTCTCTTCCTCTCTCTCTCTCTCTCTCTCTCTCTCTCTCTCTCTCCTATTCTATCTACTCTATCTATCTATCTAATCTATCTATCTATCTATCTATCTATCTTCTTCTATCTCTTATTCCAAAGGCAAAGGTATGAACGGCAATGGTAAAGAGTTCTAAAGAAAAATGAGCTGAAAATAATGGAAAATGTCTCAGGGTGGGTTGAAAGGGGCGTGTACCCTGGAATAGAACACACTGGGGATCCAGAAGAGGGAATCAGGAAAAAACATCAGAGGTTGCCTGTTGTTTTCTCCCGGAGGTATGGCAGTGTCAGTAATGCTGCATTGATCTGTCAGTGGTGCAGCGTGCTGCATTGATCTGTCAGTGGTGCAGCGTGCTGCATTGATTCATGTCAGTGCGCGATTGCAGTGTGCGTGCTGCATTGATCTGTCAGGGGTGCAGGTGCAGCATTGATCTGTCAGTGGTGCAGTGTGCTGCATTGATTGTCAGTGTGCAGTGTCTGCATTGATCTGTCAGTGTCAGTGGTGCAGTGTGCTGCATTGATTGTCCTGTCAGTGGTGCAGTGTGCTGCATTGACTGTCGTGTCAGTGGTGCAGTGTGCTGCATTGATTGTCAGTGTGCAGTGTGCTGCATTGATCTGTCAGGCGTGGTGCAGTGTCTGCATTGATTGTCAGTGTCAGTGGTCAAGTGTGCTGCATTGATCTGTCAGTGTGCAGTGTTCTGCATTGATCTGTCAGTGTCAGTGGTGCAGTGTGCTGCATTGATCTGTCAGTGTCAGTGGTGCAGTGTGCTGCATGATCTGTCAGTGTCAGTGGTGCAGTGTGCTGCATTGATCTGTCAGTGTCAGTGGTGCAGTGTGCTGCATTGACTTTATGTCAGTGGTGCAGTGTGCTGCATTGGTCTGTCAGTGTCAGTGGTGCAGTGTGCTGCATTGATCTGTCAGTGGTGCAGTGTGCTGCATTGATCTGTCAGTGGTGCAGTGTGCTGCATTGATCTGTCAGTGAGTGGTGCAGTGTGCTGCATTGAT
>CM060321.1:41214625-41219625 GCA_030674155.1 Stramonita haemastoma
GTGTTTTGTTGTGGTGGTGGTGGTGGTGGTGGTGGTGGTGGTGGTGGTGGTGGTGGTGGTGGTGGTGGTGGTGTGGTGGTGTGTAGTGTGTGTTGTGTGTGTGTGTTGTGTTGCTGTTGTTGTGGTGGTGGAGTGGTGTTTGTGTGTGTGATGTGCTGTGTGTCTGTGTGTGTGTGTGTCTGTGTTGTGTCTGTTCTGTGTGTCAGTGTATGTTTTTGTTTGTGTGTGTGTGTTTTTGTTTGTGTGCTCGTGCGTGTATACGGGCTTGTATGTGTGTTTGCGTCTCTGTGTGTGTATGTGAATGGTGATGACAGACGAGAGAGGATAGAAAAGGAATGTTTGTGCAATCCAAAACACAAATGGAACAGACACGAATACAACAAGCGTGGCATTTTGGGACAATAGGGACGAAGCCATGAATGATGGCCGGCTGTCAGCCCAAGGGAACAGGCCATTAACTTCTCTGCAGAAAAGCGGATAGACCGAGGAAGGGATCATAATTGGAATGGACAAGGAAGAAACAACTCCATTTACAAAACCATTTCTGCTGACAGCCCATTCCATGTTGATTACTCCATGCCAAGTCCCGAGCCGTTGAAAAACATATGTTTTATGTTGAAATGTTGTTGTTTTTTCTGTTTGATTATTGTTAGACATTATCAGAGGAGAAATCTGCGATGGCAATGTCTGATAATGGTTTCTGGATTCTGCGATCCATACGGCGCATGTCTTTCTCATTTGTTTCGTTAGGGACCAGAGAAGTAACCGTCAGATGAAGACAAATATATATATATAAGAGATGTCAATTAATTTTAACAAGCTCAAGTTCTACAATTTGCTCTGCAATCAATTATCTAATTTCTCCACTCATTTTTTCCCCTGTTTTTCAGCTAGAGCTCTGAGGTTCAACCAATAGTGAGATTTTGCACATGAGACATTTTGGCCCTACCGTCGAGGTAGCTGCATTCAGACTTCAAGGGTGATGCGTGAACACGACACAAGCATAAAAATGGGGTTTGTTTAAGGGGGGGGGGGGGGGGTTACTTTATTTTGGTCATCTGTTCCTATTAGCATGCAAGGACCTACTTTTCCAAAAGATGGACAGATTTTATCGTGTGTGTAAGACGTTCTGTGTGCGGTTGCACGCGCGCGAGTCTTTGGTTTATAGCCTCATCGGAAGGACTTTTGGTGGAGTGGACTCAGTACTGGTGTCAACTTTAGGAGAAGACCTCCACGAATGGATGCCTGCCTCAGTGGTGGCTCGAACCCAGGCCGTCAGATCACGAGATCAACGCTCTAACCACCCAAGATGATCACAGCCTTCACCCCCAGCCCCCGAACTGGATCTGACTTCTCCTTTAACTTCTCCAGGAGTCTCTGGAGCATCGCACTGAATGTTTCTGCAGGCAGAGTATCATAGGCATGGCATAACATGGCCGGCGGCGTCCATCCCCACTCTAGGTAGCACTGTGCATGCTGGGTATATTCATGTCATCCATGCTCTCCGCCATTGTATGGATTGGTCCAGTCTTCTTTGAAAGTGGATGGATTTGTGTGTGTGTGTGTGTGTGTGTGTGTGTGTGTGTGTGTGTGTGTGTGTGTGTGTGTGTGTGTGTGTGTGTGTGTGTGTGTGTGTGTGTGTGTGTGTGTGTGTGTGTGTGTGTGTGTGTGTGTGTGTGTCCAGGATGTTCTCTCTCACTTTCAGCTTAAGCTAGCGCGCGTGCGTGCACACGTATACAAACATATACACACGCGCAAACCAGCGCGCGTGCACACACAGACACACACTCACACGCACACACACAGACACACACAGACACAGACACAGACACGACAGACACACACACAACACTCTCTCTCTCTCTCTCTCTCTCTCTCTCTCTCTCTCTCTCTCTCTCTCTCTCTCCCTCTCTCTCTCTCTCCCTCCCTCCCTCCCTCTCTCTCTCTTTCTCTTTCTCTTCTCACCCTCCCGTCCTCTTGCCGCCTTGTCTCAATCTCCCTCCAACAAACCCTATCAACTCGTTTCTTCTTCTTCTTGGTCGAACACTCAGACAACAACGATTGGTGTCTGTTATAATTATTATGAGCGAAAAGGCGCCACGCTGCCGTTAAGCGCCTGACAAGTCAGGCCCAGCACATCCAGCTTCGGCTTTGGAGAGAACTGTTATCTTTTAAGTCTTTCTGGAAAAAAAAGGCAGGAGAATGGACCAAGAAGGCAGGACATAGACAAGAAGGAGGTGACAGGAAGACAAGGTACAAAGCAGAAAGACCCCCCCCCCCCCCAAATTTCCTCATTTCCTTCACATCAACAAATCCCAAAGACAAAACTAAACCACTCATTTCTATTTCCCTTAGGGCCAGGAAGGAAGAAGGGGGAGGAGGAGGAGGAGGAGGAGGAGGGAGACAGGGAGGAAGGGGACAGAGGGGAGGAGGAGAGGGTGGGTCTAACCATGTTAAACATCGCCACATCACTCCCAGACTCAATTCATTTGGGGGAAATCTGTGGAGGGACTATTAGGCCTAAGATCCCACCCATCCCATGACACGGATCTATCTCACTAGGCCCTGCCCTATCAGACAGATGCCAGAAACAAACAGACTGTGGAAGAAGGCAGGGAGGACTACTATACTAGGCGTTGTTGAACTGGTGTCTGAACGATTAGGAACATGATAGGACGGGAATAGAAGAAATGATGGTGTGTGTGTGTGTGTGTGTGTGTGTGTGTGTGTTGTGTGTGTGTGTGTGTGTGTGTGTGTGTGTGTGTGTGTGGTGTGTGTGTGTGTGTGTGTGTGTGTGTGTGTGTGTTGTGTGTGTGCGTGTCGTGTGTGTGTGTGTGTGTGTGTGTGTGTGTGTGTGTGTGTGTGTGTGTTGTGTGTGTGTGTATGTGTGTGTGTGTGTGTGTGTGTTTAGTGTGTATGTGTGTGGCGGGAAGGGGGAGGAGGGTAAAGAATAGGAGGGTGTGCAGGGGGAGGGGGGGTGATTGTGTTGACAACCGGACTGATCCACAGACGTGAGAGACTTCTACAACGCGTTTAAAAAAAGAATTAAAAGGAGAAAAAACATAACCTGTTATTTTCCAAAAAAAAAAAAGACAAAAAGGATAAACTCGATGACAGTGACAAAAAAGAAGAAGAAGCCAGAGAGACAGACACAAGAAACAGACAGACAGTAAGACAGAGAGAGACAGACAGAGACAAAGTCAGTCAGACAGACAAAGAGACAGACAGACTTACAGGAGCAGTGAGAGACAAGAGAAATACAGAGAGGATTGGATTTTGCTCATCACGCGTAACAAGGGCAGGCAACCTTTCCGATCGCATCGGTCTCTCATCTTGCAGAAGAATAACACCAAGATGGCACCCCTTTTGGACACACACACACAGGGGCTGAAAGTGCATCCTTACACGCAATGAACAAAACCAACCAAACAAACAAAAACAGACAGGAAACATTGTGAACGTATTTAGCCTCTAAGAATGATGTCATCTGCCTCACCTTAATAAGTCTGTTTTCCCCTCTTGTCCCTCTTAATGGACATCAATCAGGTGTTGCTGGATGCTTGATTTTCCTATAGAATGATCCACCAGCATTCACCAGATAATATAGTTCACTGCATGCACACACACACGCACGCACGCACGCACGCACACACACACCCAACGAAAACAAAACCCATAAAAGCTATACAAAAAGAAATCCAAAGCTAAAGGAAGAAAAAACAACAAAGAAACAACAACAACAATAACAATAACAATATTATCAACAACAACAAAATCCCAAAAACCAAGCAACTAACAAAGAATCGGCGTTGAGACGGCTGACCTGACAAATAGTTTGATAATTATTTAAGATGATAAACAACAAATAAATCAGTAATGGGTGTGAGAGCTGAGTGATGAAAACCCTTTGATTCAGTCCCTGTGTGTGCGTGAATGTGCCAGAGTGTGTTGTGAGCGTGTGTGTGAGCGTGCATGTGTGTTGTGCTCGTGTGCGTGTGTGTGTGTGCTGGTATGCGTTTTGTGTGCGTGCGTGCGTGTGTGTGTGTGTGGGTGCGTGCGTGCTTGAACATGTGCGTATGCGCGTGTGTGTGCGCGTGTTTACGCACAAACGGTTTTAAACAGGCTAAACTGACTATTATTTCCTTACCAACAGCGCTTTTACTATGACCACGGTTCGTGTGGGACGTGCAGATGTCTCTGAGCCTATCTGTGCAGTTGAAGAGAGCATCATTCTGCAGACAGACATACAAACAGACATACATGCATACATACATACATACAGACAGACAGATAGACAGGCATACAGACAGACAGGCAGACAGGCAGGCAGATAGACAGACAGACAGGCAGGCAGGCAGGCAGACAGAGAAACACACACAGACACACATACAGACAGACAGACAGACAGGACAAACAGACAGACAGAACATACAGACAGACAGGCAGACAGACAGGACAAACAGACAGACAGACAGGATATACAGACAGACACGCAGACAGACAGACAGGATATACAGACAGACACGCAGACAGACAGACAGACAGACAGACAGACAGATATACAGACATACAGACACGCAGACAGACAGACAGACAGACAGACAGACAGATATACAGACATACAGACAGACAGACAGACAGACAGACAGACAGTGCTTGTCAGGGCCAGGGACCATCACATACAGCACTCTAGAGGCCCTCAGCACATCTCAACCCCCCCCCCCCCCCCCCCCTCTGACTGCTGTGATGTGTCCGGGAATGAACGTGGTGGAAGAGGGGAGGGAGGGGGGGGGGGGTAGAGGAGAGGAGAGGATGTGAGAGGTCAGTAAGTAGGTGGATGGATCAGATGGAAGGGGAGGGGTGAGATAGAGGGTGCAGTGGGTGAGGGGGAGGGGGGCAGGAGACAGGAATGGATAAAAAAAAAAAAAGAGTGTATGTGATGATAGATCAGGATCCTCCTGCTAGTGGGAATATTTATTTACTTACTTATTTATTTATTC
>CM060321.1:41229625-41232125 GCA_030674155.1 Stramonita haemastoma
AGCTTTGCCAACAGTAATGTTTGACTATGAGCTTTGCCAACAATAATGTTTGACTCTGAACTTTACCATAGTAATGTTTGACTATGTACTTTGCCACAGTAATGTTTGACTGTGTACTTTGCCACAGCAGTGTTTGACTCTGAATTTTGCCACATTAATGTTTGACTATGAGTTCCGCCGACAGTAATGTTTGACAATGAGCTTTGCCACAGTACTGTTTGACTATGAGCTTTGTCACAGTAATGTTTGACTATGAGCTTTGCCAACAGTAATGTTTGACTATGAGCTTTGCCAACAGTAATGTTTGACTATGAGCTTTGCCAACAGTAATGTTTGACTATGAGCTTTGCCAAAAGTAATGTTTGACTATGAGCTTTGCCAACAGTAATGTTTGACTATGAGCTTTGCCAACAGTAATGTTTGACTATGAGCTTTGCCAACAGTAATGTTTGACTATGAGCTTTGCCAACAGTAATATTTGACTATGAGCTTTGCCGACAGTAACGCTTCACTATGAGCTTTGCCACAGTAATGTTTGACTATGAGCTTTGCCACAGTAATGTTTGACTATGAGCTTGCCACAGTAATGTTTGATTATCAGCTTTGCCGACAGTAATGTTTGACTATGAGCTTTGCAACAGTAATGTTTCACTATGAGCTTTGCCACAGTAACGCTTCACTATTAGCTTTGCCACAGTAATGTTTCACTATGAGCTTTGCGACAGTAATGCTTCACTGTGAGCTTTGCCATAGTAATGCTTCACTATGAGCTTTGCCACAGTAATGTTTCACTATGAACTTTGCCATAGTAATGTTTCACTAAAAAACCCAACCTTTTTTCCAATATCAACATTTCATTAAAACTTTACCGGCAGTAATAGTTCACTAAAAACTTTTTGAAAGGGTAAAAAGGTAAAGGTGCACCATAACCTGGGTGGTCGTATGAGAGCGAGGCATCAGAGACCTCAGCTTCTCTGGGGGCCAGCATATTGAGGGCGGTGCCCATCTCCTCTCCCTCGCTGCTCTACCTCCCCTGACCCTAAAGAGGCCAGGTACCCATTTACAGCTGGGTGAACTGGGGGACTGTACTGAAGTCAAAGCGTGCAAACGATCACCCATCCACTTGGTTACCACGCTTGGATGCTGCCTAACCATAGCCCGCGCACAAAGAGAACGCTTGCTCGCGCCAAAAGCAAGCGCAATAAGGCAAGTGCGTGTAATGAAAGCACTTGCTTGTCGTTGAGGTGGACATATAGAAAGCCTGAAAATCGCGCTTGCGGCTGGTAGAACTTTGTCATTTGGCACCATGGCGGATTCAAGTGAAGACGAACTATTGTCGCTGGACAGTGTTTTGCCAAAAATTATCCTAGGAAAATGCAAAATAATGGGCATTAATGAGATAAATAAAAGGAGGCAAATGAAAAGTGAATATCATCACTTGTTTCCTTTGCTTAAAAGGAGCCCTTTTCGTTTTCAGTCCTACTTGAGAATGAGCCAAGAGACATTGGCTATCTTAGAAAAAATGGAACCAAAGATAATAAAGAACTGATGCAACTGGCACCAACAGCCAATTCTGCCAGAGGAGCATCTAGTTATTACACTCATTTTAGTCATCCTTAGTTGAAATGTATGTGTATATACAGTTATATATGTAAGTATGAACACGCTTGCTCGCGATAAAGAATTAACTTTTGATTCTTTACGCTTTCCAAGCGTTGCTTGAAATTGCAGGCGTGATAAAGCGAGTGTGCTTTTTGTGCGGCACAAGCAAATTTTGAACAACATTACAAGGGCTCGCTTTATCGCGCTCGCTTTTATCGCTAGCAAGCGTTCTCTTTGTGCGCACCCTTAGCTTGGGGAAAGCAAGTGCATTGACCACTGAGGTATCCAGTCTTTTGCCAAAGTAATATTTCACTAAATTAACACTTTGCCGACATTAATATTTCACTAAATTAACACTTTACCGACATTAATTTTTCACTGAAGACTTTGGCGACATAAATATTTCACTGAAGACTTTGGCGGCAGTAATATTTCACTTAACACTGTCGCTAACACTTTGGCGACAATAATACTTCACTTAAGAACTTTTGCCGACAGTAACACTTTACTTAAGAACTTTGCCGACAGTGATATGCCACAAAGAACTTCACAATGATAATCAACAAAAATCTTGCCCCACAGTCATATTTCATGTGAACTTTTCCGCTGACAGTAATATTTCACCAGCAACATTGCTAAGCTGACAGTAATATTTCACCAGCAACTTTGCTGAGCTGACAGTAATATTTCACTTTAAAACTTTTGCCGACAGTATTTCCTCACTAAGACTTTAGCCAAGGACAACTCTCTTATTGATTCTTCCTCGCGCGTGCTAAGCGAATATACATTGGCATGGGATCTCGGTTTATGGAGCTCTTCGTGAGGAGAGAGCACAGTACTTGTAACTCTGCTATCACTGAAGACTTGCCGAAAGTTCTCTTCACTCCTAGCAAGGAGG
>CM060321.1:41244625-41247125 GCA_030674155.1 Stramonita haemastoma
GACGACAGCAGAAGAGACAGACAGACAGACAGCAGACAGACAGAGACAGAAGAGAGAGACAGACAGAGAGAGAGACAGAGACACAGAGAGGACAGAGAACAGAGACAAAAACAGAGACTGAGGGAGACAGAGAGAAAGACTTGAGTAGGGTATAGGCCTAATGATTTTATGTCATTCCATTTCCTAAAGTTCGCCTCTCCTCCCCCAGTAGTGGGCCAATTGAGCTGCACTGTCTACTAGGGCAGACATGGGGGAAAAAGTTGTAACTTGGAGAAAAAAAACAACGAAATCATGGATTTTGAAACAGTGGAGACGTTGATTGGATGGGGATTTTTTTACGTTTTGTTTTTTTTTCCTTTGGGTAGAAAAAAAAGATCGCAGAAACAGGAAAAAAAAAAAGCAATATCATATCTCTATAACTAACTCTCTGAAGCTATTTTAATGGTGGGAAGAATTGGTCACACATAAACAAAATCTCACAACTGATGAACCTTGACACTCTAGCTGAGGAACAAGAAATGCATCATGGTGTTGGTTTTTTTTTTTGTGCCTGAGTCAGTGATAGTGACCACCTTTGGGTCATGAGTCAGAGGAGTTTTTCTACTCTTGCAGCTGTGACACTAAGATTGATCTTCCCACCTCTTCTTGGTACCCTACCATAGGCACGAATTATCCAGTTTTTTATATGTTTAGCTCTCATTATTTTCAATGGAGCCTGAGCCTTTCTGTCCATATACCTCTCAATTCTATCACCAAAAACCATTTAAGAAAGAATCTCAAGATTATTTGTCAGATACTCAAGATTATCAAGAGTTTTCTGTTCAGAGTTGTTTGCTCATTCCCTTGCGAACAATTTAAAAAAAATATAATAAAAAGAAAGATCGCAAAAGCCAATGATACAGGGGAAAAAAGCCGATTCAAAAAGTTCAATTTCTTGACCCTTGGATATGGAAAGGAATTGTAAAGTATCAAGAAACAAAAAGCATATCTGAACAGCTTTAGTTGGTTTAATACACTTTTATTCCTAATTGTTTACAAAAAACCACAAGTGAATAACAGTGCAGCAGGGGAAAAACATCACTCCACTGCTGATTTTAGTCCTACCTTTGAATAACTTTCGCTGAAATGCATCATTCAGTCAAATTGTGTCAATACAATACTATTATTAAAAAATGGTAATCTATGTTACTATCTATGTTGAGTTCCTTAAACATTATTAATAGTAGCATGAATCAGCTGAAGAACCTTAATATTTTAGCAGAGCCTCCCAGTTTGTCGAAGATTCTGATCTAAGACTCCCTTACATACAAGCATTAAACCACTTGAGAACTGACTATTTAGTCAACATCGTGATGAATTGCAAGGAAATGGCAGAACTTCTTTTTAACTTTGTTCTCACTTATTTGAAGACACATGATATCTTTTTATAAAATAAAAAAAAACAGCATTAGAAACCCACCATCAATACGTGATGATGCTGACAAAATACTACAGCATTCTAAAACAGCTGTCAACCACTGAATCAGTCACCCCCTGCTTCTCTGGGGAAATGTTCTTAAACTGGAGGAAGTGACTGTCTTCCACGGGGTTCTGTCATTGTCATGGTGCGGTAATCTCAGAATCCCATTTCTGATTTCAGCTCCACACTCCGCACTCCCTGGGGAGCTTCTTGTGGGGCGTGTGGGGCGAGAACAGAATGCTGGGGTGGCGGCCACTCCTTTTCTGTCAGACCTTTTCTCCACAGAAGTTCTGGAACTTCGCCTGTTGTAATGAGCCACTGAAACTGTTGATGGAAGGACAAGATATTCGTCAAAACTTTGCAGCTTTTAGATTAAAAAAAAATAGCGAAAAGACTAACGAAATTGAGCAAATTTAGAAACCTTAGTAAAATTGTTTGTCACTTTAAAAAAAGTTTACTACAATATTTCTAAAACATTCAGGGATTACAAGATAATGATATCTGTTACCACTGATATTGTTTCTTTCCCTAAAGTCGGAGTGCAGCTACCTCTATATGGACAAACAAGGTCGTGTCCCTAAGATCTAACCATTGGTGAACCTTGTTGCTGTTGCCGGGGAAAATTGTCTCTTGAAGTCCGCCATGCTTGATCAGCGAGGTCACATGGAAATTCCATTTGAATCTTAATCTTGTCCTCTGCATGAACAGGATTTAGAGAGAAAGGAGAAAAGCAAGGGGATAGGGGGTGGAGGTGGCCGAAAATGAATGCGAGCGGAGAACTACAACCATAACAATAAACAATCCACTGACTTATTTTAATCTGTTTACAAAAAAACAACTCCAACACACCCATGTGATAGTGATGGCTTTAGCAAGCATTCACTGCACTCCCTTCCAGCAAAATAAAAATACCAGTTATGTTTTTTGCCTATGTTTGGTTTCAACAGACTTTTAATCTTTCATGAAGCAAAACTATAGCCAGGATAATTATATAGAAGGCCAACAGCTAAGGACAACAAGGTAGAAGAAGCAAGTAACATG
>CM060321.1:41257125-41264625 GCA_030674155.1 Stramonita haemastoma
CAGCAAGTATAGCTATCTGTAATTTTGTTCGTCTGCCTTTTTCTTGCACAAGCGCACACACAGTGACGAATGACACCTTTGGGAACACATTCAAAATGGATTAGGAGCAGCATTATTTTACTTGGTTTGTGAATGTTCCTTCCAAAGTAATTGAAATGTTTGATCCGTTTAAAAAAAAAAGATATTGCTAACTTCAAGAGAATATTTTAGTATCGATTTCTTTGTTGTTGTCGTTAGTGCTTCTTTGTTTGGTAGTGTGAAATTCTGTCCATGTGTTATTCTGTATTGATTTTCTATTCTTCATTGATATTCAGCTTAACTGCAGAAACCAGAAAAGTTATTGGTTTCCTTCTCTGAAAGGTTAAAATAGAGAATGTGGTATTGACCGGTTTTGTTGGCCTTTGTTTTTGGTGGGTGTTGTTATTGTCTGATTTTGCTTTTGTCTGTTTCTTCTTCTTCTTTTTTGAAAGTGTAAAATTGAGTAACAGAAGCTTTGTGTGGAGGGAAGTCTATAAAAAAAACAACAACAACCCCACAACAGACAAACGAACAAGAAAACCAGCCCGTAACGTATTCGACGATAATTACTACAGGAATATTCCGTTAGCATTTTTATGTTTCGACAAAAAAGTTGCTTCTCAAATGCTACTTTGCAAAACTTACAAAAACCCTATGCCCCTAAGAAGTGTGAAACTGCCAGAAAACGATGTTTTAGCGCGTAATGATTTAGTGACCTAATACGTCTACAAAGGACACTATCATATTTACCAGACAAATGTTTTGCTTGAAGTAGATATTTTTAGTTTCCCTGGTAACAAAAAAATAGGCATTGCTAAAAGCGGAATGATCCAGGATAATGTCATCATCTGGAAAGGTTACCATTTTTTTCTCCATCTAAAAGTGAAAATATTGAAATGCCTAGTATAGCCTGTCATTTTATATTGCTGCGAATACTGAACACCAGAAAAGAGGATGATAAAAGAATTGAAGCAGCATGAGATGAGAAGTTTTAGGAGACTGGTAGGGTCAGTTTGACAAATTGAAAAACAAAATTGTAAGAGTACTAAATGAATCAGGATCAGCACCCCCCCCCCAAAAAAAACCAACAACAACAAAAAACAACCCTCCTACCATTCATACATGAAAGAAAATGAAGACATGCAGGCCATATCCAAGACTAACACTTACCCGATGAATACTGTTTCAAAGCAAGACTGAAAACAAAATTAAAAGAAAAAAAAAAGAGGCATACCACCAACTTCTCTCACTGGCAACATCTGTTCTGTGCATGGCATAACTATACCCTTCAAAAGGATAATTGAAATATTTCTCGCTAGACTTGACTTGACATTACCGAGCCCAGCGGCATGAGAATCCCTGAAATCAGCACAGCCAGGGTAACAGGAGCCAATAAAGGAGAATAGTCCTCTCTGTGTCATTGACTGCTGTGGTCAACACCACACCTGGTGATGCAGACAGGTGAACAGGTGAACATCTCAGTTCTGGATATGTCGAAGGCGGACATTGTAATGATACTTAATATTTTAGGTAAATCCATTTCTTCGAGACTTTTTCATTGTCCACTTCTGCCATTCAGCCTGGCCCCTTAAATGTCTAGTGGACTGTCTTATCTGAAGTCGGATGAAAATTTACGTCAACAATTTTTAATATTGTGTGAGCCAGCTGCTTCAAATATTAATCTTGTATAAAGCCACTCTTTGTACAATGTGTGTGTACATTCATGTAGTACACACACACACACACACACACACACACACACACACACACACACACACACACACACACACACACACACACACAATATATATATAATATATATATATATATATATATAATATATAATGATAAAGGAAGAAAACAGTTATCCAGTTGAATTCTCTGACGTTTCAGTTTATTAACCTTTTCCATATCTCGACCTTTCCTCGCAACTTTCTCTTTTGTTTCTCCTTCCTGTTTATGTGTACCTCTGCCGGTCTCTCTGTCAGTCTCTCTGTCTGTCTGTCTGTTCTCCTGACAATTGTACTGCAATCAGTGCGGAGTGTTAAGTGCACGGCACTTACCACGGAAGTGCGAAGAGACCAGTAACGCGAGAAAGGAATTCACTATCAGTCCATAGTGTTCTCAGACGGCAGTGCTTCTGTCTGCATAGGATATGAGTGTAGTGTAGTCTACTCTATATAACAACTTGCCGATAGATACTTGTGTTGTTTGATGCTGTTATTATATTGCTGTTTTTTCCCTTGTTCGTGTATTTGCTATCGCTTTATTTCATATTCTATACTACTTTCAGTCACCGCAGATTTGATACTGTTAATGTTGTTGTTGATGACGATTTTGTTTTTCTTTTTTTACATTCTGTTTGTTTCGGGTTTTATGCCTGTGTTTTGAATCAGTGACCGTGTATGACTGGTCTTGCCGTCGATCAGGTTATCTCCCTTTCTGTCTTCCGTTGATCCATTAATTTAATCTACCTTTACTTACGTGGCCACTGCACTCGTAATCATTCGTTGATATAAACAGAAAAGGAAAAAAAAGAACTTTGATTTTGAAATATATGAACGTGTTGTGTCTTCTGTCTTCACGTTAGCATCCATTCCTCTTGGTGCAAGTTATTTGATTATGTCTGTATTTGCCTGTCTGCACGTGCACGGGGGCACGCGCGCGCGCACATACACGCACGTCGCACGCACATACGCTCACACACACCTGCGCACGTGCGCACACACATACACACACACGCACGCACGCACGCACGCACGCACGCACACACACACACACACACACACACACACACACACACACACACACACACACACACACACAGAGTACTTAATCCAGAAGACACGTTACGCCCAGAATTCCCATTTGTTTCCAAGCAACTAGGCAAGGGTTGGGTTTTTGTGTTTCTTTTTTCTGGGTTGTTTTTTTCGTTTAACGTCCAATAATTGTCTACTTTTGTGCAAAATCTGCTGGTTAGACAATCGTATAACTGAATTACTTGACAAGTTACTTCCAGAACTGCATCAATGATGTTGCATCTGTAATTTTTTTTTGGTCTGCGGATGCTTTGTTCGATCCTTCATGGTATAATTTTTTTTTAAATGTTGAAAATGGGAGTAAAGGAAGTGTGGATAAAAAAAAGACTAAAAAAGAAATAAGTGACTCAGCCATACTGAACTAGATTTGGCTTGAACTATGTAAAATGGGTCGAATTATCTACGGTTAAAAGTAGCTGTACCAGAGAGAGAGAGAGAGAGAGAGAGAGAGAGAGAGAGAGAGAGAGAGAGAGAGAGAGAGAGAGATAGTTTGTTGCCATTGACATTACAGTCCATTGACATTACAGTCCTATTGGAGAGGAGTACAAAAAACTTCATGCATTTGAGACGTTACATAGCACTATGGGATATAGTTTTGGAATACTGTTTTTTCTTTCTTCTTTAAATTGTGAACTGTTCGTTGGATTTGTCAACTATGCATAGATTTGCTACTGTTTGGATTTGTTAGGTAGTTGGGGTTGAACAGAACTTTTCTTTTTTATGTAAATTTAAAGATAAATTTATGGATTTCTGAGAGAGAGAGAGAGAGAGAGAGAGAGAGAGAGAGAGAGAGAGAGAGAGAGAGAGAGAGAGAGAGAGAGAGAGATCTATACGTTAAAAGTGAGCGGCGAAAATGATAGATACTCAATGGGATATATCCGCAGGTGGAGGCATTTTGATTGGGTGAAAAAGGTGAAATTAAAATGAACTGCGATTTCAAGCCAGGTTAAGTCTATCAATAATACCTCTTTTTCATTTAACGGTATGCATACGTCGCCGTACTTATGTGATCTGTTGTATCACTGTTTTTGCATTTTTACGCGTAATAACATGCGCATTGCTTGTAGGCCTAATCCTACTGATATACATTTGTAGACGCGCACGCGCGCAGCACGTGTGTGAAAAGATAAAGGAAATTACATGTATATCTGCATGTGCCACTGTTGTAATCATCTTCATTTTTGCCTCTCTCTCGTCTTGTCTCCCCCGCCCCCCCCCCCCCCCCCCCCCCCACCTCCTCTCTCTCTCTTTCCCTCTCTCTCTCATATCATACCCCGTGGATTTAATCTCAAGATGTCTTGCTTGTTGGTGGGCAACAGAACGTCCTTCCATTACATTTTGTAAAACAAAATTAGGTCATCGCTTGCGAGAAGGAACGGATCATAAAATTAATAAACACAAACACACCGATTTAAAATCACGCCCGAAGACGGGATATGGCGCCTTAATGGTGAGACAGCGATTTCAAAAGCAAAAGTTTAAACTTTAGGCGCTCTAGTTGAAGATTAAGGAAGAAGAACAAATGGAATTCACCCGTTTGGAAACATGGAAACAAAATAGTGCCATCAGTTTACTTGTAGCTTGAAAGCTGCTTCCTCGTTTTAAATATCACGTCACTTGATTACGTCGTTTCCTTTAGACATACTTAGTCACTTCCTGCGAAGAAGCCGCGATGTTTTTGCATACTATGTGTGTTTGCGAGGAGGATATGTCGGTCGATTCCTTACTGCTTGTGACAAGAAGAAAAGGACGTGGGAGGGGTGGAGAAAGAAGTAAGAAGAACGAAAGGAAGTCTGATTCAGCGATACCGAACTGAATACAGCAAGCAACAAAAGAAAATAGATCTGGCTGCAGCAGTCACTACTAGTAGTGGTGGATAGAGGTGATGGGATAGATCTAAGTCGTTTCCTGGTGGCGAAAATAGATGTTTTGCAGTCTCGGTTTGCTGGCGTCAGTGAAGTACTGCTGGCCTTCCTTTCTCTTTGTCGCGACTCTTCCTTGCATAGACTGATGTCAACCAAGTCGATTCTTTTGTTTTTGTTCATATGCCCGATATACTTCGATTCCCGTTTGAGGAGATTTTTCTCCAGGAGTTAACATCAGCGCTGACTCCACTCTCCCCAAAAGTCCTTCGAATGAAACTATAAACCGAGGCCCCGTGTGTGAACGCACGCAGAACATCTTGGGCACACGTTAAATCCAGTTCCGCTTTTCGTAAGAGTAGGCCACCGCATGCCGGTGGGAACAGATGATATTTACAAAACTGCAAACACACAGTGACTGGATGTTAAAAAGCACAAGAGTGCTCATTCCATTATCCTCGATATAAAGGAATAAGATAAATAAAAGTATACTTCAGTTTTCTTTGGTAGATCCCTGTGAGCATTTTACGTTGGACAGTTACTTTCTTTAGCACACTGTACTTGTTTCTGCTTGTTTGTTTGGGGGTTTCTGCTTTTTGTGGGGGTTTTCGTCTTATCCATTTTATCCTTAAGAGGACACAGTCATGTAGAAATATAATTATTTCTGCTGCATTTATCTTATTTTCGTCATCTTTCTTGACAGTCCAGACCTCACATCGGTACATGACAACAGGCTTAATTAAGCAGCGTAAAATTCTTCAGTTTTATTGGTATGCCCTTGTCTTTCCATTATTATGCTGTTCAGCTAGACTGGTTGGGGTTTTTTTTCTTGCCTGGCCATGCCTGCTCTTGATCTCACGTCCTTGCTGCAAGATCCTGTGTTGGTTTGACTGAACCCGGTCCCATTCTCAAATAAGATGTATTCAACTCTCTCTCTGTCTCTGTCTCTCTCTGTCTCTCTCTGTCTCTGTCTCCTCCTCTCTCCTCTCTCTCTCTCTCTCTCTCTCTCCTCCTCTCTCTCTCTCTCTCTCGAACGCAGGCTCCCCAGGGAGTAAGGAGATTCTGAAGCACATTTTCTGGAGAAAAAAACATCGCCATAACATTTCAAGTCGCTTTGTGGAAAAAAAAATGGCTGCCTATTTTTAATGGACTGTTATGCATATGTATACATATGTGCATTTCTTTGTTTATGTGTATTAGCATTTGACTGTATTTTTGTCTTGCATCTAAATGTGTGCACATGTGTATGCCGGGTGTATTTGTTTAGAATGAAACGACTGCTTGCATGAGCCAATGTCATGATAATCGTTGTCATCATCAACATCATTATCATTATCGTCATCATTCTATCATCAGCCATCTCTCTCTCTCTCTCTCATCTCCTCTCTCTCTCTCTCTCTCCGGCATAGCATGTGCATCTAAAAATATTGCTTGTTGCTTGCAATAACAATAGTACTTTATACTCTAGGTTTCACGTGTTTCTCCACATGAAAACAAATGATTACGCACTTCACTGCTTTTCATTTTCTTTTTCTCCGTTGTTTTTCCCCTGAGGTGTCATCAGCTGCTTTGATGATTTAAACATCACGTCACTTGATTACGTCCTTTCCCTTTGACTGTTGCAGTGCTTAGTCATGCTTTGACGTTTTTTCAGAATATAGCTAGGTCTTGTTTGTGTGAATGTTTTGGTTCACATTTAAAGGTAAACAGAACAGAAAAGATGATGAGAAAAGGAGAGAAAAAAAAGTGATGAAAGATCTAAAAGTCAACCACACAAAACAAGTCTATATTATAAGTTATGAGCGTGAAATGTTTTAAGACAGCTGAATTACATATCAGGTTGTGGTTCATCAGTAATATTCCTCCCTCCCTCCCTCTCTCTCCTCTCTCTCCTCTCTCTCTCTCTCCTCTCTCTCTCTCTCTCTCTCTCTCTCCTCCCTCTCTTCTCTCTCTCTCTCTCTCTCTCTCCTCTCTGTCAGTAGTGTGTGTGTGTGTGTGTGTGTGTGTGTGTGTGTGTGTGTGTGTGTGTGTGTGTGTGTGTGTGTGTGTGAATGATATCACACATAGTGGCTCTAGTCTGCAGGCGTTGCTAGCAAGAACCATAGAAGCGATGCACTGGATTTCTGCACACACGTAACAGCACATTAGACTAATGCACACATCCTTTGTATCTATATTCTTGAGAGGGTTTTCCCCCTAAGCTGTCGTCAGCTGTTTTGTCTATGGATTGCATCGTCTGCTTGTGACGGGCTCTGTCACAGTGGTATCGATGTTTCTGCATCATATGTAGGTAGACCTTTGTTTGTGTGCAAGTTTTGGTCGATGTCTTCTCTGTGTTGTTGTTTGTTCCCCCAGCTTAACACCTTGGAGGTCATGCGCAATATGCCTCACTCATCACACCTGGGAATCAGTTTATGTGGGACTGTTAAGTGCACACTGGATAAGTAGTTTGTGTAAACATGACTATTTTGATTGCGACATCGGCAACCGTTCTCCAACTTCGGAGAATCGTTTCCCTCATTTTATGGAGAGTGCTGGTTGTTACAGTAAGAGCTTGTTTTGGCTGAAAACAGCTTCAACATGATTTTTTTTTTTAAAGCATAACAACATATTAATGTAGTCATTGGCATTTAGCTTATTCTAGTAACTAACGAAGCTTTAAGCCTGGCCTATTGTACTCTAATAACCAAAAACCAAAGACAGAAGTAAGTGAAGAAAGAATGAGAGATAAAAACCTAGTTATTCTGAACGCGTAGTTGGTAATGAAGAGAACAGATCGAATCGTCATAATATCTTATTTA
>CM060321.1:41269625-41274625 GCA_030674155.1 Stramonita haemastoma
CGTCACTGAGGGTGAAATGACGTCACTGATATCACTTGGAGTGCAAATAATTGATGGTTGATGGCTCCTTGCGTAGTTTTTTCGTGTGTGTATGTGTAGAAAGTGCAGTAAGTTTTAATGTGTTCTCGATCATATCAGATTGTGGTACATCTATCTTATGGTACCTCTATCCTAAATTTTTTGCGTGCGTGCGTGCGTGCGTGCGTGTGTGTGTGTGTGTGTGTGTGTGTGTGTGTGTGTGTGTGTTTGTGTGCTTTAGTGTGTTCTGTCATAGTATTCTGCGTGTGTATACTTCGTTGATTTGCACTTTGAAATGCATTTGCATAAGCATGCACATGTGCGAATCTTTAGATAAGAAGAAAATACATGTTAGCGAGTGCCGTTGATGTGATTATCGCTGAAGTGGGTTCATCCCAGTAGCGTCTGTGCCTCTGTCTGCCTGCCTGTCCGTCTGTCTGTCGGTCCGTCTGCTTATCTGGCTCTGTCTGTGTGTCTGTCTGTCTGTCTGTCTGTCTGTATGTCCTCTCTCTCTCTCTCTCCTCTCCTCTCTCCTCTCTCTCTCCTCTCTCTCTCTCTCTCTCTCTCTCCTCTTTCTCTCTCCTCTCCTTCCCTCCCTCCCTCTCTCTCTCCCTATGGCTCCAACTTTTGCTGCTCCCTTTTCTATTTTCCTCTTTTTTACCTCCCTCCTTCTCTTCCACATCTATCCCCACCTTCATCATCAGCGTCCCTTCTCGTCTGCTTCCATACTACTATCTTCCCTCTTTTTTCTTCCATCCATTTCTCTTCATCTTGTCAGCTTCTTTCTTTCTCTCCTTCCTCTGACTGAATCCAGCTCCTTTTCTCTTTCTCATCCATCTTCGCTTTACTTGCCAGTGCCTTTAGGTCCTTCTCTTTTCTGGTCCTTATTCTGTATACTACACTGTACTTTCTCTATAAATTTTCGTTATGGGGAAATCAGAAGTCTAGGCACTGACAAGGGATTTTCTGTAATATATTGTCCGTCTCGCTTGCTTTCTCTTTTTTTTTTTTTTTTTTTTCGATCGGTGTTTGGTAGGTACAGAAGGATTTTTGGGTGGTTTTTTTTTTTTGTGTCTTTCTTGTTTTTTTTCTCTGTAGGTTTGTTGTGTCTGTTTGTTTGGTTGTGGTAGTTGCTGTGTCTTTCTGCCTGCTAGTCTGTCTTACTGCCTTTTTCCTCGAGGTATCTCTTGTTAGAGAGAGAGAGAGAGAGGAGAAGAGAGAGAGAGAGAGAGAGAGAGAGAGAGAGAGAGAGAGAGAGAAGAGAGAGAGAGAGAAGAAAAAAAAAAAAAAAAAAGCTTCGTCGAATTCACACATTATTGATTATGTTGTTGATGGAAGTGTATACTCTCTATTATGAAAACAGGCCGGTAAGGTAAAAGTAAAAAGGCCAGGGTAAAATGGATTCAGTCATGATTTACGAGATGGGGCCTGTTTTTGTGTTAAGAAGCTTTTAGAGGAAGGGGCCCATCACACACACACACACACCCCACACACACACACACACACACACACACACACACACACACACACACCACACACACACACACACACCCGCACACACCACACGACACAACACACACACACACACACACACAACACACACACACACACACACACAACAACACACACACACACACAACACACACACACAACACACACACAGAGAGAGAGAGAGAGAGAGAGAGAGAGAGAGAGAGAGAGAGAGAGAGAGAGAGAGAGAGAGAGAGAGAGAGAGAGTTTAAAACTTATAATCTTATGAAGCCTGCGCTCTAATGCACAGGGGTCTATAGGTCTTTATCAGAATCGTGTAATCACATTTTTTTTGAAAACCTATCGGAACTGAACAAATACTTGGTTCCTGCCCTTCTTTCCCTCTTAAGTGAGAATGATGAAAAGGATAATATTAATGAAATGTCAACGTGTGTGGTGCGTGCGTGTGTGCGTGGTGTGTGTGTGTGTGTGTGTGTGTGTTGTGTGTTGTGTGTGGTGTGTGTGTGGTGTGTGTGTGTGTGTGTGTGTGTGTGTGTGCAGATCTAAAATATCTTTAATGCTGTTTTCCCGGGGGTACTTTCATGTCCCTAGATGAATGCACGAATGGATAAATTGTCGTTTACAGATAAGTTTGTGTTATTAGATCATTTATATCAGTCTGAAACTGAACAGAAATAAACCGCTTTGAAATGACCATTTATATAATGGTAAAATCATAACAAAAAATAATCACACTGAAGAAATTGATGTACACAATGCAAACCGGGGGGGGGGGGGGGGGGCAGATAATTGATACATTATATGACTTCTTGTCTTGTTTTTATTAAATATATTATTGAATGATTGACTATTGACCATATATTATTGAGCATGCTGGTTTTAATATCTTTTTGTTATATTCTGTATTGTTCTTAAACTGTTAAAAGGTAAAATTGGATTATGAACTAACTTGATGTTGTTCCATTCCGCCTCATGCGTGAGAACACGAGTGATGAAGGTTTCAACGCCCTCCATTAAGGAATTGGCATTAAATTGTATCTGTTGAGGCCTGAAATGGAAAACCAACATGCTGTGTCATTTATCTTAGGAGAAAACAGAGTTGTTGTAATCTTGTAAAGGTGGATATTGGATGGAGGATTATCGAGAGCTTTGTTCTTGTTGTACGTAGTCTGCGGAGGAAGAATGAAGAACATGATTGAAGAGGTTCATTCTGTCTGCTTAGCTAATTGTGGTGTGTGTGTGTGTGTGTGTGTGTGTGTGTGTGTGTGTGTTGTGGTGTGTGTGTGTGTGTGTTGTGTGTGTGTTTATTTATCATTCATTTATTCTTTTATACCGAAGATAATGATATGCGCTCGTGTGCTTTTTTTTTTTTATCCAGTGTGCCTTTGTGTGTATGTGTGTGTGTGTGTGTTTTGTGTGTGTGTGTGTGTGCGTGCGTGCGTGCGTGTGTGTGTGTGTGCGCGCGCGCGCACGCGTGTGTGTGTGTGTGTGAGAACGAAACAGGATAGACATACACATATATATATTTTGGGGTCGTTTCAAGAGCAGCGAAGAAGTGTAATCCAGAGAAAGAAGGTGGGGTGATCGATCGCAGGCAAGAAGCCTCCACCTCCTGGGGCATGAACCAACATCGCTGCTTTTGTCCGTGGAGTCCAGATCCGTGTTTTAATATCCAGAAGTAGCTTCGTGTAAGCAAACGGCGATACTGAAAAGCACGTCGGTTATTCTTGCCCCCCCCCCCCCCCCCCCAAAAAAAAAAAAAAAAAGGAGACGGTTGATGGGTCATGTCTATCTTTGGTTTATTGATTCATGGGTTGTGAGGATTAAATGTTTTAAGCCGAGTCGCGCATCCCTTATAATTATTTTGTCTATCATCTTTGTTAGACAGGTTTATCTTGTGTATGAAGAGTTAAGTGTTGTGTTGTACCATATAACTTCATTTGAAAATATGTGTAATTTTAGCATAGCTTAGTGTATCTGTGTGACCATATACGTGGATATGTATGCACAGGGCTGTGTAAAAAGAAGCTACATATTCACTTGTGAGATTATATCGTATTCGTTCTCGGTTAGTCTTTTTATCACTCATTAGCATTTATTAAAAAAACAAAAAACAAAAAAAACTGACACCGTCGTCTTCATCATCGTTTTTATTATCATCGTCATCAATGCGTCATGAAGTGTTAGTGTTTCTTTGACTACTCTACTTCTCTTTCGCTGTCACGTCACAGACCGACTACTTTCTGCACATGGTTCTGATCTGGTTTACATCTTAGAAGAGATGGATTTCGTCAGCAAGCACTTGCATAGTTTGAAATATCTCGTCACGCAATGACGTTTTCTTTTCACAGACTTCGTCAGTCCTTAAGCTGCATCAATATTTCTGAGTGATATGTATACTTGTGAGAATAAAATGTGGATAGATTTTTCCACAGTGATGTGACAGAAAACTGAACGAAAGGAAAAACGAAGTTAAAGAATAAAGTGAAGTTGTTAAGAAAGTTGTAGAGCTCTAGTCTACTATGAAGACCAGAGAATGGATGTTAAAGCAGGGCTGGAAGATGAAAGGTGGGAGGGGAAGGGGTATAAATCAAGATAGGAGGGTAAACGTCATTAATTTTGGGTAGCAGTGATCGAAAATAGTAAACGGCTGGTCGTTCATGATAAATGGTGTTATTTCTTAAAAACAATAAACAAAACAAAACACAACCTTCCCCCCCCCCCCACCCCATCAAAACAGGAAATGTGTCAGGTCAAATTGTAGTAAATAGTATACATTTCTTTGCCATATCCATAAGCGTATTTCAGGTCAAACTATGGTTGACAATATCAATAAATTCCTCATATAGATCTATCATTTTGTTTTTAAGTCTACATATTCATGTTTGTGTGTGTGTGTGACCTGTCAGTGCACTTGCTTTGATTTGCATTATAAATACATGCACGTACGCCAGTGTGTATTTGCCTGAGAAGAAACTAGATGTTTTGCGAGCACTGTTGTTGTCATCATTGTCATCCATGAGGATTCAGATATCAGCGTTTTTCAGGGTGCCTGTCTATGTCCCTCTATGTTGGTGGTGTCTTTGGTCCGTCTTCTACTTCTGCTGGTTCCAGTTTCTCTTCCCTCTTCTCTCCAGCGTCCACTCTCCTCCTCTTCCACGTATGTCGTGTCGTTAAATGATATTCGTGTCGCTAACTGGATTAAAGCCTCAAATGCGCTAGCTGCGTGAACCTTGTCCAAACGTAACTGTATTAAAAAAAAAAAAAACCCAACAAAAACGCCTGCTTATCACATCGTTTTCTATCAACACACTTGAAAACACGACCCAAAATGATGTCGAGAAAAAGATATTATTACATGAAGAAAAACTCAGTCGAGACTGCAAACGCAACACGAGTACTCCCTAACTTCTCTTGCAAAATTTGTCGTTATACCCAATTCGCATGCTCACAGAGACAATAGAAAGAAAAAAATGTCAGATTTGGAATCG
>CM060321.1:41279625-41284625 GCA_030674155.1 Stramonita haemastoma
AGACATCATTTCCATATTGAGTTGTGAGGATACATGTTTTTCACCTTTACGAAAATGTTGAATAACACTATGATTCTCATGACTGTGGTTACTTTAAAAACAACAACAACAAACGAATAAGGATGTAAACCAATCCCTTGTATGAGAAATTGGCTGATATTCTACTGCCTGTCTTGGTGTTGGGGAAAGCGGAAAGTGCGGCAAGGCATCGATAGTGCCAACATTCTACAGGGTAGGTGGGAATTCCAATTCCAGGGAAGAAAGGATTGGGTGATGGATCGTTGCTACACTGTTTATTGTCCTTCCCATACTCACCAGTATGCTTCTTGACATCGTCTATTTCACAACATATACTTTATGTATTTGTGCTTATCACACACACACACACACACACACACACACACACACACTACACTACGCCACACGACACACACACACAACACACACACACACACACACACACAACGGGTTTTACACATACGCGCGGCACGCACGCACACACACACACACACGCACGCACGCACGCACAGCAAAAGAGTAAGAAAAAGAAAACGAATCAAAATGGAAAAAATCGGGAAAAAAATAGTGTCTCAGAAAAAAATGACGAATGAAAATGATAGAAAGGAGTAAAGCATTCAGTTAAAAACAACCCCATTGAGCTGTCCAGAAAAAAGAGAAGAGAAAGGGGGGCCAGGAGGGACAACTTTCACTGCTTATTCTTCTCTCTCACAAAAATGTTTTAAAATATACATCATTCATTTTTATAGGGAGCTGTCTTTATTGATCTGTTTATAATCTTGTTTGTTTTTTTCCATCACATTTCGAGTCATATATACACACACAATTTGAAAAGCTTCCTGTCACAACACTCATGTATTTACACGTCTTTTGTCTTCTTTGTTGCCTTTTTGGTTAGCTTTCTCTGGCTCTTCTGTATCAAAGAAAAAAAGTTTTGGAAAAGAATGATACTGAAATAGAAAATGACGTGATTCACGTCCATCTGGTGTCCCGATAAAAGAGTGAGGAAATAAAACCACCTCAATCACGGGGAATTGATAGCTGTGGACTGCCTTGCTTTAGCTGGCCAGCAGGAAGGGCTGGGCGGAAATGTATTGGCATTGCTGGGCTATTTCCTCAGCAGGCCAGAGTTCTAGTCCAGAAAAAGAGAGAAGATGTGATGGGTGATCGTTGGCAAAGAGTTTTCTGTTGAAGGTTGGAATGTTGAAAGAGAGGGGCTAGTGAGAAGAAGGTGGAGGGGGTGAGGGGTAAGTGAGCATGTATATTGGTATTTATGGTTTAATACAAAAGGGTTTAGAGCTAGCTGTAATCCTGAAAATGAGAGACTGGATGTTTGATTGTTAGCCAAAGGTTAAGTGAACAGAATGAACAGAACTTGTGGGGTGTGGAAATACTTTCTGAGTAAGCAAATAGCAATTGAAAAGCAGATCTTTAGCCTTGACCAAGAACGTGAATTTAGAATTATGAACAGTAAACGAACTTTTTCAATTCAAAGAAGTTTTAAAATATTTAACTGTGTTGGAGCAAACCTAAAATAAGAAAGTAAGATAGAAATTGCGGACTAAGCAGGAAAAGAGACAAAGATATAGCTTTAGTAGACATGTGGACACAAAAGATGAAGATTAGGGATAAGAAAGTTTTGGTGAAAACCAGAAGAAAAAATCCTGATTGGTGGAACGCCTATGGGACAAAATAACAAAACTAGTGAAAATGTAAAGAAAAATAAGCGCAGTGGACAACTGAAATACAAAGGAAATGGGAAAACAAAAAGCAGACCCCCCAAAAAAACAACAACAGCACACACAAAACAACCACACACACATGTCAAGGTTTTGCGTTTTTGTCTTGTTTATTCTTACTAGGACTGCTTTATCAGTGTATCTCATTTCCATTCTGGTTTTACGTGTGATTGCATCGTTCTTCACTTCTCAGGCACATTTCAAGGATAAAACCGAAGAAAAGAATGTCGTGCTTTTGTTTCATTCAATTTCTTATTGGAAAAAAAGAGTGGCATTATAAGCAATGACCTCCACAGGGAATTGACTCAAGGACCCTAAGTTCTTTTAACTCTAGACGGTAAAAAAGTCTTGGTTTTCATCATTCAGTTTCGAAGAAGACCAAAGTTGTAATTGAGAGAAACTACTGCTGCCGTGGGCGGTTTGGAAAGAGATGGACGACAGTTATTTTGTTTTATCTGCTTCGTTTTTTGCTTGATTGCTTTGATTTGCTTGGCTTTAGTTAAGCAATAGATATATTTAACTGTTTGATATGTCTTTGTCTTCTTTAGTCGTCGTCATGTATCTGTCTCATGGTTTCTTTTGGACTATCGCTAATACTGTGCATACAAGTATACTTCAAAATGTACATACTAATGATACTTGCATTTTCTTTCTTCAATCCAACGGCCGTCCATTCATAGTGATATTAGAGGGGCATGCATCCCTGAAGTCGGTATGCGGCTGCCTTCAAGGTGGGCAAAAACGGTCACAAATGCAAAATTTTACCATCGGTAAACATCTGACCTCTAACTAACAGGAAAGAAAAAGAAACAAAAGATGGGCATATATAATATATATATATATATATATATATATATATATATATATATATATATATATATATATAATACACATATTATATATATACATATATATATATATATATATATATATGTGTGTGTGTGTGTGTATGTGCGTGTGCATGTGTGTGTGTGTGTGTGTGTGTGTGTGTGTGTGTGTGTGTGTGTGTGTGTGTGTGTGTGTGTGTGTAGTTGGCAATTATAATATACCACATATGGTACATTCTGCTTGCAGTGACACATCAGATAAACCGAAAACATGCCCATGTGCTTGCACATGCTTGCAAGTGTGTCCACATGTGTGTAAGCACGTACGTGCACGCCTGGATTGTGTGCGTGCGTACGTGTGTGCGTGCGTGCGTGTGTGTGCGTGCGTGTGTTTTGAAAAAAAGTGGCTCAGTAATAGCAGAAAAATGCATATACAAACCACCCCCTCCTCCAATATTCCGTCTTTCTCTATCACAAGCTCTGTCTCAAAGTCTCCGTCTCACACACACACACACACACACACACACACACACACACACACACACACACACACACACACACACACACACACACACACACGTTTACATTTGGCCTCTCAACTCTTCCAAATCCTCTATCCAGAAGATCCCGACTGTCTAATAAATAAAGACATTGGCTGAAGTAATTCAACAGGACCATTACCTTTTCACCACATCTCTCTACTCCTCTTACCTTAAGACAGTCTTTACAACTACCATCAATTTCGCCATGGCAATTTTGTTCAATCTGGTCACTCACATGAAAGGAAATGCCTCGGCTAACTACCCCCTCCATGGCAAATTGATGGCAATTCTGTGGACCGTCTGGAATTCAAGGTGGGGAGGTAAAACTCACGTTGAAATGAATCTGGTATTGGTTGGTTTATTTGAAGAGGAAGTTGTGTTTCTGGTGCTTGAAAAGAGGAGACTGAATGGCAGTTTTTGGATAGCGTGTTTACTGTTGTTGATGTGGATGGATGTTGTGAAAGAGAAGAGAGGATTCAAGTGGGGTCATGTTTTTTAATCTGCTGAGATATTTTTCTTCCAATCCCATCCAGTCTTGTTGTTTATAGAATTTTTTTTGTTATTGGTACTATTTATTCGTAAGATTTGTAAGATTTTGTTATTGGTACTATTTATTTGTAAGATTGCACGTGTGTCTGATTGTTTATGATCTCTTCAGCAAAATATCTCTGTGTGTGTTAGCTTTTTTTTGTCTCTTCAAATGTGTGTGTGTGTGTGTGTGTGTGTGTGTGTGTGTGTGTGTGTGTGTGTGTGTGTGTGTGTGTGTGTGTGTGTGTGTGTGTGTGTGTGTGTGTTCTCTGATGAAATAGTTTAAGGTCTGACCTGGACTTCATCAAGGGGTGCGTGTTTCATTATCTAATGAAATTTTAAAGCTGAGAGAGAGAGAGAGAGAGAGAGAGAGAGAGAGAGAGAGAGAGAGAGAGAGAGAGAGAGAGAGAGAGAGAGAGAGATCTGGAATCCTCAGAGAGCCCATAGTGATTGATGTTAAGCGGACTGTGATTATCTGTCGATCCTTTGTTCCAGTCCACAACCTGTGATTAACGACGCTACAGGGTCCGCCATTTTGAAACAAGTGTTGTTCTTTTTCATGTCTTTGGTTAATATAGCAATGAGTTGGGGACTTTGGTATTTTTTTTATGTAGGCTCGTGCATATGTTGTGTGTGTGGGGGGGGGGGGGGGGGGTTACACGTGAGCGCGCACGTGCATGCATGCGTGTGTGCATATGTGCGCGTGGGTGCATGTGCTCACAGTTATATGTGTATTTATGATTGTGCAACAGTATTATAAAATAGTTGTGGGTTGAAGTCTTTGGTATCTCTTTGCGCAGCTACTTGTACGTAGGAAACTTTCACAATCTTTCCCAAAATTAAAGAAAACCCATTGAGATCGCCTTTTGCTCCACCCGGAGCGAGGAGGATTAAGAGAGAGAGCATTGAGATTTCAATTTTCCCCCGTTCATTTCTTTTGGCTCGTGTGTTATTTTGAACCTGTGTTTTAATCAATCGTGATTTTTCCAGTTGTTCTTTTTCTTTTTGGTAAGCGATTCCCCCCTGACTAGCTTGTGGCGGTACCTTAAGGTGACATATTTGTGGAGTGTGACAATAATATAAAAATCAGACTACTTTGAGTTTTATGTCGAGAGTTTGGTCAAAATCTTTGTGTTTTTTTTTATAGGAGGGAGAGGTGGGGTAGGGTGGAAGTGTGGGGGTCGGGGTTGGGGGGGTGAGGGTAGTAATGCAAGGTGAATAGTGCACTGTTAATCACAAAGCTACAGGAATACATTCTTGAAGTTTCCCACCATAGAAAAGTGGCTTGGAAAGTGCGTTTCAAATTGATGCATTTAATTAAAAAAAGAAGTACATAAGCAAATTAA
>CM060321.1:41289625-41294625 GCA_030674155.1 Stramonita haemastoma
TTTTTAAAAAAAAAGAATGATACTAAAATAGAAAATGACGTGATTCACGTCCATCTGGTGTCCCGATAAAAGAGTGAGGGAAATAAAACCACCCTCAATCACGGGGAATTGATAGCTGTGGACTGCCTTGCTTTAGCTGGCCAGCAGCAAGGGCTGGGCGGAAATGTATTGGCATTGCTGGGCTATTTCCTCAGCAGGCCAGAGTTCTAGTCCAGAAAAAGAGAGAAGATTTGATGGGTGATCGTTGGCAAAGAGTTTTCTGTTGAAGGTTGGAATGTTGAAAGAGAGGAGCAAGTGGGAAGAATGTGAAAGCGGTGGAAGTAAGAGTGGATGTGTGTTGGTATTTCTGGGTCATTCCCAGAGCAGTGAAAAGTTGTAATCCAGAAAATGGTCGGATGGTTGGTCGTTGGCAAAGAGTTTATTGATTGTGGCATGAAACAGGACTGAATGGAACTTTTATCATCTAGAGGTAATTCTTGTGAAAGCACGTTCGAAAAGTGAAAGCAGATCAATCGCTGTTGAACATGCGAGTCTAGAAATAAGAACAGAAAATAAGATTCCGATTTAAACAAAAAAAATTTGTGGTAACGTTTTAACTGGTCAGATTAAGCCTTAAAACAGGTAACAAATAATAAAGGAAATTAAAGGAGAGATTTTAGTCAGAAAGGATTTAAAATTTGGAGTTGGTGAAGAAAAAAACCAAAAAAAATCTAAATAGACCAGCCACCATGGCCAGTGGTTAGACACCTGGGTTACGGACTAAAAAGTTTTGGTTCAAATCCCAAAGAGGCAAGGGGATTTTTTCAGACTCCACTGGTTCTATCCAGAGTGAGTTTGCTATGGGCTCATTGGGAAGACTGGGCTCTAACTGAGCTTCATTCCACTTTATCGGATGCGATTTTGAGTGTTTCTCAAATTACCTGGCCAACATTTCAGTGCTTGTATCTGTCGGGCCCGTCTACACTAGGATATATTTGATGTAAGATAAGTACATCCTGTCAAGAAGTCCCCAAAGCAGGTGCACTTCCACAGCAGCTTCATAACATCATTGTTATTGATCATGCAAAATTCTCTCTGATACGGTGGTCCGATTGCCTGGTCTCATGGGACCTTAGTTACGGTTTTCCCACACACTTTGTTTATTGGCGAGTTTCTTTCAAAGCCTTTGGTGTGGAGGTTCAAGGGAGAGGGTCAGTGGAGGAATGTCGTGGTGGTCGCCAACAAGAGTGAGCGTCTCACACAGCCTGCTCCGCGACTGAGCATTACTGGGGGCCTAGTAGGTGGTGTCCTAGCACTGTTAGTTCAGAAAGACACCACTGAAAGGACTGAGGTGCAACATGACAAATCTTGGTGCGGCAAAGGAGGAAATATTGAAAATGAGTGGCGTGGGAACAGCAGGACAGAAACGTCACAGATGATGAGGCAGCAAAACAACAACAACAACAAAACCCAGCCAAGGGGAAAATACAGTATAGGGAGTTAGCTAAAGTGCATAGAGAAACTCAACAGGCTGGAAAATAGATAACATAACGCATATAGATAGGGATAAGAGGTGCATATCTGTTTTGCTGGTTTGCTTGTTTGTTTTCTTTAGGGTGTCGCGGTTAGTATTATACTGTATTTCAGTGCGTAAGCTAGTCGGTATGTCTGTCTGTAGGTTAGTTGTCTTTTCTTCAGATCGTTCGTCCTCTGAATGATTTAGTAGGTTGGTTGTTTGGTAGGTTGATTGGTTTCGCTGTTTTGTTTCAGTTGGTTGATCGGTCAGTAAGTACCTCCTTTTTCCAGTACTCTTCCTCCTGGATTGCACTGCCTGTCTGTGTTTGTCTTTCTTTTTTCCCTTCTGTCTTTTAAACCCTCTTTAAAGTCTCGTTTATTTCGTTTGCTCTACTTCAGCTACCAAAATGAATAGTAGTGGTTAGTGCGTGTGCTTTGTCTTTGCTTCTGCTGGTCTTGGCAGTGTTGTGTGTGTGTGTGTGTGTGTGTGTGTGTGTGTGTGTGTGTGTGTCGTGCGTGGTTGGTGACGTGTGTGCGTGCGTGCGTGAGTATGGTGTTGTTGTGTGTGTTTGTGTACGTGCGTGTGTGTGTGTTTGGCACGCGCGCATGCGTGCGTGGGCCACGAGTGTGTGTGCGTGGTGCGTGTTTTGTGTGTGTGTGTGTGTGTGTGTGTGTGTGTGGTGGTTGTGTGTGTGTGTGTGTGTGTGTGTGTTAGATTGTCTTTTATCTAATTTTATGTGATTAGTTAACTGGCCTATTAGCTGCGTTGTTAGTTGATAAGCCACTTGCTTACTTACTTGCGTACTCATTGAATTACTAACTCAATTCCTTATTTACATAACTTCATGGAGATAGTTTTTTTTTAATACATTTTTTGTTTCTTTGCTGATCATGAACTTTTAAAAAGAATAAACTGAACTCTGAAATAGCGTGATTTTGAGCCATTCAACTTCTTGAATGGCAAAAAAACTTCTGAAATGACCGATGCGCTCCATGGGGAAAGGGCCGTAATTCTGAAAATGGCTTGTTTCGGGGATGGAGAGGCATTGGATTGCTGGGGTATTTTTTAGGAAAGTTTGAGTTTGGGGATGGAAAGGCATTGGTATTGCTTGGGTATTTTTAGGAGAGTTAAAGACTTGTTGTAATCTAGGAAGCATGGATGCTGAATGGTGGATTACTCGTACGCTGTCTATTGTTGGTGTGGGTGCTCTAGAGGGAAATGAAGCACAATTTGTTGAGAAAGACCTCCTCTCTCTCTCTCTCTCTCTCTCTCTCTCTCTCTCTCTCTCTCTCTCTCTCTCTCTCTCTCTCTCTCTCTCTCTCTCTCTCCTCTCTCTTCTCTCTCTCTCTCTCTCTCTCTCTCTCTCTCTCTTTGTTGTGTTGTTGTGTGTGTGTTTGTTGTGTGTGTGTGTGTGTTTTGTTTTATCCAAGATGGGTTCTCACACACACTGACACTCACACACCACACACACACACACACACACACACACACACACACACACACAACACACACACACACACACACACACACACACACACACACCACAACACACACACACACACACACACACACACACACTGTAGTTCTCTTTTTTTTTTTTTTTTTTACTTCATTGTTGTTTTTAGGGTAGTTTACATCAGTGCTGTCTTTTCGGGTTATTTACTTCAATGGTCGAAACATCTTTCCTGGATATGAAATCGGGACCAAAAAATATTTCAGGAATGTTCAGGACCTTCACAGTCCATAAGCAACCTGCAAGTGTGTTCCATCTTACCCCCTGCTTCTTTCATGGTCAATTCAAGGTAGCCTCCAAAACTGCTATCAATTTCCCCAAAATGGGTTAATTTACTCCATAGTCTCCTTTACAGGGTCGTCTTTATGGGGCTGTAGTTCTCTTTTTTATTCTTTTTTTATAGGGTGGAGGGTGACTCTTTTTTTTTTTTTTTTTTGGGGGGGGGGTGTGGGACGGGGGGTTGTTTGTTTGTTTTTTTTTTTTTTTCATCGTCTAATATCACTAAAAGTGAACAGACGTAAAATTGAAGACAACAACAACAACAACACACAAACACACACACACACACACAGAGTCACTCACACACATACACACACACACACACAGCACGCACCAACACACAACGCACACACGCACACACACACACCACACACACACACACACACACACACACACACACACACACAACAACACACACACACACACAGAAAAGAGGAAAGAGAGAGACACACACAATGAGACTTTTTTTTTCAAGAGTCGAGTCTTGAGAGAGAGAGAGAGAGAAGAGAGAGAGAGAGAGAGAGAGAGAGAGAGAGAGAGAGAGAGAGAGAGAGGCCGACCTTTGCTCATTATTCTTCCAGACGTCTATTTAAAAAATGTCCTTTCTGTCTACATACATACAATGGTCGAAACAGCTCAGTAATTACAGTACATTTCCCCTGAGTTTTCCACCTCTCCCAGACAGCCTACCTCTATAACTGCCATCAGTTTTACCGCCAGGATTCTGCCATTTGACCTGCCAGGTGAACGACAATGACAGTAAATTACCCTGAAAGACAATGGTAAAGTAAAGTACCTTAAAAGACAACAATAACGTGTAATCATCCCCAAAAAGATAACGGTGAAAAAAAAAACTACCTTTAAAGACAACAGTGAAGTAAATAACCCGAAAAGACAACAGTGAAGTAAATTACCCTAAAGACAACTGTGAAGTAAATAAACCCCGAAAGACAACAGTGAAGTAAATAACCCAAAAGACAACAGTGAAGTAAATTAACCCTGAAAGACAACTGTGAAGTAAATTAACCCTAAAAGACAACAGGAGTAAATTACCCTAAAAGACAACTGTGAAGTAAATTACCCTAAAAGACAACAGTGAAGTAAATTACCCTAAAAGACAACAGTGAAGTAAATTACCATATAAGACAAAAGTGAAGTGAATTACCTTAAAAGACAAAAGTGAGTAAATTACCATATAGACAAAAGTGAAATGAATTACCTTAAAAGACAAAAGAAACGACCCTAAAAGACAACAGTGAAGTACATTACTCTGAAAAACAACAATAAACTACCCTGAAAAACAGTGAACTACCATAAAAGACAACATTGAAATAAATCCCCCTGAAAAACAACGATAAAGTACCCTGAAAAACAGTGAAGTAAATCACCCTAAAAGACAACAGTGAAGTAAATTACCCGAAAATATAGCACTGATGTAAACTACCCTAAAAACAACAATGAAGTAAATTTCCCGAAAGACAACAGTGAAATAAACTACCCAGAAGAAAACGAAGAAGTAAACTACCCTAAAAAGGAAACAATGGAGTAAATTAACCCATTTTGGAAAAAATTGATAGCAGTTTTGGAGGCTACCTTGAATTGACCATGAAAGAAGCAGGGGTTTAGATGGAACACACTTGCAGGTTGCTTATGGACTGTGAAGGTCCTGAACATTCCTGAAATATTTTTTGGTCCCGATTTCATATCCAGGAA
>CM060321.1:41302125-41307125 GCA_030674155.1 Stramonita haemastoma
TGAAGCCCAGTTGTGCATAAGCATTCCCCCGACTGTTACAATCTGTCATTTTATTTAAAATGTTCGACACTTTTTTCTGTCACATATTTTTGCGTCTGTCACTCTTATTTTGTCTGTCTGTCTCTCTTCTTGTCTGCCTACTATGTCTGTTTCTCTTGCTGCTGAATAACTCTGCCATTCTTCGATTGTTATGTTCGTTTTTTTTCTCTATCTCTCCCTCAACAATTCATTGTTAAAGAGTAAAATTGCTATTTCCTCAAGTGGCTCGGGTGTGCTATTGATTGTCACGTTTTCAAAAATCGAAGCCAGAGCCAATTACAGCGGTGAAATGGATATGTATTCTGCGGACTTCATCAATCCCTATTGTTAGAAATGCGATATTTTCGGCTAATGCAACTTGGTGTTTCTTTTCTTTGTCTCTTGCTGCTTCTCTATCTGTCCCTGTCTTTGTCTGTCTGTCTGTGTGTCTGTCTTTGTGTCTCTGTCTGTGTGTCTGTTTTTTGTTTTCCTGACTTTGTTTATTTCTCCAGCTCTCATCGTTGTTTTTGTGTTGTCTGTGCACTTCTGTACTTTCTCTCCTCTATCTTCTCTCCATCGCTCTCTCTGATCTCTGTCTTTGCCTGTCTGTCTGTTCGTCTGTCTGTATATCAATCTCTCTCTCTCTCTCTCTCTCTCTCTCTCCTCTCTCTCTCTCTCTCTCTCTCTCTCTTCTCTCTCTCTCTCTCTCTCTCTCTCTCTCTCTCTCTGTCAAACTGATTAAATGCCTGCTTCTGTTTACCCCCCCACCCTCTCTGCTCCCCCTTTCCATTCTCTAGACTGTTTTGTGTTGTTGGTTTTTTTTCAACCATTTCAAAATTTAAAAGACTAAAACAAACATTTCATCGGGTAGTTATGGTGTGTTATCGATCATCACATTTCCACAACTCCAGAGTAGGAGAGAGCCATTTGACCGTGCAGTAAAACTGCTCTGTATTCCGCGGTCTTCATCATTTCCACCGTCTGAAATGCTGTAGACAGAAATGCATTCATGAACAAAAAAAAAAGAAGAAAAAAGGCATGAAAACGTCTTTTTTGTGAGAGATGTTTTTTTTGTTTTTTGTCTCTTTCGCTCTTTCTTTCTCACAGCTGTCTCTTTATACATGTTGTCTTTTTTTTTTTTTATTCCTTGTCCTGTCCATCTCTATTTATCCACTTTGTCTCCTTGTCTTTCCCACATTTGTCTCTCAAGATGCCTATCTGCCTGTCTGTCCGTTTCTCTTTTTTTCTGTCTCTCTGTGTTATAGACTCCACTCTCCCCAAAAGTCCTTCGGATGAGACTTTAAACCGAGGCCCCGTGTGCGAACGCACGCAGAACATCTTGCGCACACGTTAAATCCTGTTCCGCTTTTCGTAAGAGTAGGCCATCGTGTGCCGGTGGGAACAGATGGCAATATTTACAAAACTGCATACACACGGGGACCGGATGAAAAAAAGCACACGATTGCTTATTCTGTTATCCTCGATATAAAAGAATAATAAATAAATAAATAAATTAAATAAATATATAATAGTATTTTTCTGTTTTTCAAACTCTCTCTGTGTCTCTCTGTCATCTGTTTCTCTCCCTGTCGTTGTCTCTGTCTCCTTTCTCTCTCTCTCTCTCTCTCTCTCTCCTCTCTCTCTCTCTCCTCTCTCTCCTCTCTCTCTCTCTCTCTCTCTCTCTCTCTCTCTCTCTCCTCTCTCCCCTCCTCTCTCTCTCTCAACGTTTTGTCTTTCCGTTTGTCTCCCTCTCCCCTTCACTTTCTGCTGCTCATTCTCCTTGGTCCTTCTTGCTTTTTTTTCTTTCTTTTTTTGTTTAAAAACCCAAAGTACATATGAAAAGAATTGAACACTGGCACTTCATCAGGTAGCTGGCTACAGAGAGCTACCTATTGATTGTCACGGGTTTAAAAAATCCCAGATAGATGCCAATTAACAGGGATGTAAAAGTGATCTGCATTCCGCGGTCTTCATCGATTTTCCTACCCTGAAATAATAGCACGGCTCTGGCTGATTGAAAAAAAACAAATAATGCAAAAGACGTTCTTCTTCCCCTGACATCTCACTCTGTGTGTTTCTTTGTCTTTTTCGTTTCTCTCTGTCTCTCTGTCTCTCTCTGTGTCTCTGTCTCTGTCTCTGTGTCTCTGTCTCTCTCTCTCTCTCTCTCTCTCTCTCCTCTGTCTGTCCTGTCTGTCTGTGTCTGTCCCCCCTCTCCCTCTGTACCTACTTCCCTCCCTCCATACCTCCCTCCCCCCTATCTCTCTTCCTCTCTCCCTTTCCCCCTCTCTTCTTCCTCCCTCCGTCTCTCTCCACTCCCCCCTCCCTCCCCTCCTCTCTCTTTCTTAACCAGCCACTGACATTCATGTTCGTCTTCCAACCCCTATCTGCCCACCTCCCTTTCTACCTCTCCTCTCTTTTTCCTGTCCAGTATGTGTGGGTTTTTTTTTTTTTTGCTGTTGTTCTTTTTAAAACCTATTACACAATTCTGCTTAGCATAACACTGGCACTTCATCTAGGTTTTACAGTGTTTTGATTGCAAGGTTTTCGGAATTTTAAAATTTGAACCAATTAAGCGGGTGATAAAAGTGATCTGTATTCTGCGGTTTTCATCGATTTCGATAGTCCGAAATGCTTAAGCACAGCCCCGCCCGAGCGCAGCAGAACAAATAATGCAAGATATAGCCTGCCCCTGAAAGTTCCCCTAAAATTATGCCATTTCTCTCTCTCTCTCTCCCCCCCCCCCCTCTCTCTCTCTCTCCTCTCCCCCTCTCTCTCCTCTCTCTCTCTCTTCTCTCTCTCCCTCTCTCTCTCCTCTCTCTCTCTCTCTCTCTCTCTCTCCCCTCTCTCTCTCTCTCTCTCTCCTTCGGATGAGACTTTAAACCAAGGCCCCGTGTGCGAACGCACGCAGAAATCTTGCGCACACGTTAAATCCTGTTCCGCTTTTCGTAAGAGTAGGCCATCGTGTGCCAATGGGAACAGATGACATTTACAAAACTGCATACACACGGGGACTGGATGTAAAAAAGCACCTCTCTCTCTCTGTCTTTCTGTCTCTGTCTCCCTCTAGTCATAGTTCTTCGAAGTTGGATCGCTCGGTTTAATAAAATCCCAGCGAAGACATCCGATTTAGGGACCATGCCCATCAAACAAACCACCGACTACACTCAGTATGACTGTGCTACGAAAAGGGGACTCCACTTTTATCTAGTTCCGCAAAAAGAGGAAGTTATCAGCAGATTGTAGGTAATCGACATGTAGCGGTGACATCACCGACTTTTTGCCGTTTTCTATGTTTCTTTTTTTCCTAAACAGAGTAGTTTTCATAGCGTGGTTTAGCTCGGCAGATAAGCTGAGTATGTGAATGTGCCCCTGTCTGTCTGTCTGTCTGTCTGTCTGTCTGTCTGTCTGTCTGTCTGTCTGTCTGTCTGTCTGTCTGTCTGTCTCTCTCTCTCTCTCTCTCTCTCTCTCTCTCTCTCTCTCTCCTCACTCACTCACTCACTCACTCACTCACTCTCAGACAATCACTGTTCTTAGAATTATTTGTCTCACCTCATCTTACTTTCTGCACCCTCATCACCACGTATATATAATATATATAAATATATATATATATATATATTATATATATATATATAATATATATATATATATATAATATATTATATGGTGTGTGTGTGTGTGTGTGTGTGTGTGTGTGTGTGTGTGTGTGTGTGTGTGTGTGTGAGTGAGTGTGTGCTCTTGCGTGCGTTCGTGTGTGTGTGCGTGCGTGTATGTGTGTGCTTGCGTGCGTGCGTGTGTGTGCGTGTATGTGTGTGCTTGCGTGCGTGCGTGCATGCGTGCGTGCGTATGTGTGTGTATGTGTGTGTGCGCGCGTGCGCGCGCGCGTGTGTTGTGTTGTATTCTGCTCGCAAAACCGTATTTACCCCTTTCTCTCTTTTTCTCTATATCTTTCACCACTCTTTATTAATTGCTTTGTATTTTTATCTTCTTCAAAACAATTCTGCTTTTAAACATAAAACACCGGCATCTTATCAGGTACTTACAGCAGGCTGTTGATATTAAGCTCTCAAGGAAAACCTCAAAAGAACAAAAACAAAACAAGCAAAGAAGATAGAACCAATCAGCCTTGTAATAAAATCCATTCCAGGAACGTTACCGACATCCACAGTTTAAAGTGAATTAGCACAGCTATAAGTGATTTAAAAAGAACAAAGAAGTTATTAAGCTTTAAAAAAAAAAAGAGCAACAACAACAACACACACACAACACACACACACACACACACACACACACACACACACACACACACACACACAATACACACGCACAGACACACACACAGACACACACACGCACACACACACACACACACACACACACACAGACCACACACACACACACACACACACACACACACACACACACACACACACACACACACACACACACACACACACACACACACACACACACACGGAGCCAATCACATTCGCAATAAAACTGACTCCGGGAACCTTACCGGGTTCCGCAGAGTGAAATGCATTAGCATAGCCACAGTTGATTAAGGAAGAACAAATAAGGTATCAGCAACAAAAACAAAGCAAAAACAAAGCAAAGAAATTCGATAGCGCCATTCAGCTAGGCAATAAAACTGACTCTGGAAACTTTATTGACTCCCGTAGTCTGAATTTGTACAGCTATAATTGATTTAAAAGGAACAACAAAGGTATCATGCTTTTAAAGAAAGCAAAATCAAAGAAAAGGAAACCCCAAACTAAGCAAACACAAAAGTAATCAGCTGGGCAATAAAACTGACTCTGGAAACTTTATTGACTCCCGTAGTCTGAATTTGTACGGCTATAATTGATTTACAAAAAAACCCAACAACAACAAAGATATCATGCTTAAAAAAAAAAGCAGCAACAAAGAAAAGGAAACCCCAAACAAAGCAAACACAAAGGCAATCAACTTAGCAATAAAAC
>CM060321.1:41322125-41324625 GCA_030674155.1 Stramonita haemastoma
GTTCAGGTGACAGACTGATCACATTCTAAATACTTCATGATTCTAGCAGGCTTGAATGCATTAGCACAACTATGATGTGTGATAAACTGTGGGTGTGTACGTGTGAGTCTCCAGGGATGAATGTACGTTCCTGGCATTCACTTCTGTTGGCTCTAATCTCTGTCTTTGTCTCTGCCTCTGTCTTCAAGTCTGTGTGTCTGTCTATCTCTCTTCCCCCTGTCTCTTCTCTCTATCTGTCTATTGTCTTGTGTTTGTCTTGTCTGTCTGTCTGTCTCTCTGCCTTCGGATGAGACTATAAACCGAGGCCCCGTAAGCGAACGCACGCAGAACATCTTGCGCACACGTTAAATCCTGTTCCGCTTTTCGTAAGTAGGTTGTGTGCCGATGGGGACAGATGACAAAATTTACAAAAACTGCATACACACGGGGACTGGGTGTAAAAAAGCATTTGAGTGCTTATTCCATTATCCTCGATATAAAAGAATAAAAATAAAATAAATAAAACACCACACACACGCGCGCGCACGCGCACTCACACACACACACACACTCGTTGCGCTATCGCAATCCCGCCCAACAGCTGGAACCGAAAGAGGAACTGAGAAGGATGTCACTGTCTTCTCTGGAAAGGACAGTTCCTGCTTGACAGGGGCACATGCAGGCGTTGCTTCCTTTCATCTATTTTGGGCCACCGCCTTACCTGCCATCTCCACCAGGACGAAATAGCGCTCCGCAGTTGGGGATAATGAAGCGTCAATCACCCACCTGTTGAAGTGTGAATGAGGGGACACACACACGTGCAGGCACGCGCGCGCGCAAGCATGCACACACACACACACTCTCTCACCCCCACCCACCACGCACACACACACGCCCGCGCGCACGCGAACACACACACAAGACTTACACTCTCTCTTCTCTCTCTCTCTAACATACACACACAGACACACACATCACACACACATACACACACACATACACACACACAACACACACACACACACACACACACACACACTCTCTCTCTCCTCTCTCTCTCCTCTCTCTCTCTCACACACACACACACACACACACACACACACACACACACACACACACACCACTCTCTCTCTCTCTCTCACACATACACACACACACACACAGACACACACACACACACACACACACACACACACACACACACACACACACACACACACACACACACCACACCACACACACACACACACCTCTCTCTCTCTCTCTCTCTCACACACACACACACACACACACACACACACCACACACACACACACACACACACACACACACACACACACACACAGAGTTTTGTTCGTCCTTTACCGCAGATAATTCTGTGTCAATCACCCCGCTTTGGAGCATGAATGAGGGACCGTGCCATCCAGGGGATTAAGCTGACTGACACCAATCTCCGCCCCTGCACTGATTGCAGCAGTTGGCGATACATTAGCACAGTGCGCGTGTCTGAGAATGGGAGCTGGATATAGGAGCTTCTCTCCAGGGAATAGTGACTCATCCTGAACCTATTGTTTCCTTTGAGAGCGAGTTTATTTTGGGGATATCAATCTTTATTGATTCTGTGTGTGTTGTGTGTGTGTGTGTGTGTGTGTGTGTGTGTGTGTGTGTGTGTGTGTGTGTGTGTGTGTGTGTGTGAGTGTGTGTGTGTGTGTGTGTGTAGTGTGTGTGTGTGTAGTGTGTGTGTTGTGTGTGTGTGTGTGTGTGTGTGTGTGTGTGTGTGTGTGTGTGTGTGTGTGTGTGTGTGTGTATGCGAATACATGCGGAACATCTTGCTCATATTATGTTGAAACCTGTTCCGCTTTTTAGAAGAGGAAGCCGTTGTAGGCTGGTGGAAACAGATGACAAAACTTGCATACACACAGAAACTGGATGTAAAAAAGCACATATATGCTGATTTATTATCTTCGAAATAAAAGAATAACGTAAACACACACACGCGCGCCGCGTGCGCGCACGCACGCACGCACGCACAAACACACACATACACACACACCGCGCGCGCGCGCGCGTTTTCTTAAATGGATGACTTCATAAATAAAGCAATTGTACTGCTATTCAATGTGCCATCTGCAAGTAAAAGTTTGACTTGACTTTATTTGAGGCGTGTGTACTTTCTACCTGCACAATATGACAACAGATTACCCACAGAAAAAAACCGAAACACGGAACCAATAATCTGAATATAAAAAGATATATGCCATATTCATGTTAATTATAACTCAGTTGGGAAGAACAGCGCCCTGAAATTGTAAGGCGCAAGCAAATTTGAAAACATCAGTGGGATACAACGGAAAAAAAGGGGGGCAACCTTGCAACCACTAATGAAGGCTGAATACAAGGGGAAGGGGAGAGAGAGAGAGAGAGAGAGAGAGAGAGAGAGAGAGAGAGAGAGAGAGAGAGAGAGAGAGAGAGGAGAGGAGAGGGAGGGGGGGAGTGAGTGAGAGAGAGAGAGAGAGGCCTT
>CM060321.1:41337125-41339625 GCA_030674155.1 Stramonita haemastoma
TCGGAACAGGTATCGATTAGAAATTCACTGGTAGTAGCAGGCAAGTGTTGCATTAAATTTAATGAGAAACACAACGGACAGTGTGAATAAATTCTTTAAAAATCCCGACAAAGCAAACAAACAAGAAAGCATACAAAACAGGAAAAGTAAACAAAACTTTTGACTATTGATAATGGTTTACTCTGAATAAATTACTCTCAAGTCAGCAAGTTAGTAATTTCTTATGTAAGGAGGCGAGGGAGATACTGAAAGTGGATCATTTTGCTCGAAAGATGAGTTTCGCATAATCGTGCTCTTTCTTGAATCGTCGGGTTGTGGGCAATAAGCAGTCTAGGTGGTTAAGACAGAAGGTGCTACATGCAAAAAAAGCATTTTTAAACCTGCAGACTTATTCAATCTGAAAACGCTTTAGTGCAAGTGTTTTTAATGACGAATTGAATTTCTAGGTCTAAATTCAGTCTGGTAATGTTTGATTTGATCAGTGTCTGCTACCATATGGTTTGCCAAAATGATGTCTTGATTTATTTCCCTTTGGTTTGCCAAAATGATTCTTGATTTCCCTGTGGTTTGCCCAATGATGTATGATTTCCCTGTGGTTTTGCCAAATGATGTCTGATTTCCTTGTGGTTTTGCCAAATGTGTCTGATTTCCCTGTGGTTGCCAAATGATGTCTGATTTCCTTGGTGGTTTGCCAAATGTTGTTCTGTGAATGTATTCCCTGTGGTTTCCAAATGATGTCTGATTTCCCTGTGTTTGCCAATGATTTGTCTTGGTATTACACTGCGAGGTTTTGCCTAATTATATTGATATAAAAAAAAGTTCAGAATAAATGAAGTCAGGCCCAGTGCTGAATGACACTGATGTTGCATTATCTTACTCTATAGTGTGTAAGAAAGCTGACGAAGCTAAAGTCTCTGTTTGTCACTTGAAGATTTTATTTCATTTTTGCATTAAAGCTCATTTTGTGCTAAAACACAGGACAGGATCACAGGGAAATGGACAGAATCTTTTTGTACTTAATGACATGAATGAAAGGTGTTTCAAGTGAATGAGACATTGGTGACTACATTGGTTACAGAAACACCGTTTAAAAAAATAATAAACGATTTATGACAATTTTTCGCAAGAACATTAAACTGACTTGAAAGTAATCACCGCGAAACAAAGATTTATCATTAGACTTCTCATAAAGAATATAAAATTTAAATTTAAAAATGACGGCCCCCCAAAAAAAAAATCTTTATTTTCTTCGCTTTTACAAATTGTAATGCTATTGTGTTTGCTAAAGAGCTGTCCGCGGAGAGCTAGATTTAACCCTCAGAGCTGACAGCAGTCGGAAAGCTGTCAGAGCTGTCATGGCTGTCAGACGCCCGCTGTGTCGAGGGGTCTATGAGGAGAATGACTGGACGGTTTTCTGGTCTGGCAGAGAAAATAGCCTGTCAATCAAAGAAAACGATTTCCTGACCCTTTCAAATCTACCCTCTCTTGGGTTTGGAGTTTTTCTTCATAATGTGCGTGAGCAGGCACGCACGCATACGAGCACGCACACAGTCACACTCATTCGTATGCACGCCTGAGTACATATACATAAGATGTGCGCGTTCCTTGCGGGCACACACACGCTTATACACACATACACTCATATAGTAACACATTGACACCAAAGGCACGCAAACACGTATACACATACACATATGTCACACGTAATGTGTACACTCTACACACACACGCGCGCACACACCACCACACACACACACACACACACACACACACACACACACACACACACACACACACACACACGCCACACACGTACACACTACACAACACACACATACACACACCACACACACACACACACAACATACACACACACACACACACACAACACATAACACACACACACACACACACACATCACACACACACACACACACACACACACACACACACACACACACACACACACACACACACACACACACACACACACTTCACCAGACCTGTAAGAGCCAAAGAAACAAGGACGTGACACCACAGCTAACAATGTTACGCGGCTGACGTCAGTACATTAGTGCTTGCCACCCATCTTACACCGTTCACGGGCAGTTAACAACCAGGTTCAAGTCTACAGTCCAGAATGACATCATTTCTGTTTATCATTTTAGTTGGTGTAAAGCGCTATCGGATGGGAAAACTCTAGGATGGTGGTCTAGAAGTTACGCACTTACCCAGAAAAGCGAGATGCGCGGGTTCAATTCTTGGTGTGTGTTTTGTTTCGTTGTTTTGTATTTGTTGTTGTTTGGTTGTTTAGTTCGTTGCTTGGCGAGAGCTGAGAGGTTCACCAAAATTGATGGTGAGATTTTGTGTATGTAACGGTTTACCCATCAATCAGGTAGCCGCATTCTGACTTCGAGGAGCCCCGATATGGCCTGTGTGGTCTGCAGGGCTATAAACAACGTGATTGGTTTTCGAGGATGATGTCTAGACACGACACCAG
>CM060321.1:41342125-41347125 GCA_030674155.1 Stramonita haemastoma
CACACACACAGAAAGAAAGAGAGAGGAGGGAGGGAGGGAGGGAGGGAGAGACACAGAGACACAGAGAGAGACAGAGAGAGACAGAGAGAGACAGAGAGAGAGAATTGGAAGAAAAAGAAGAAGAAAAAGAAGTAGAAGAAGAAACAGTAAAAACGCGTGCGTTTATGTGTATGTGTGTGTGTGCGCGTGCATGCGTACGTGTGTGCGCATTCACATATGCACGTGTTACTTGTATGTGTAGGGATTGCGTGGTAAATCCGTTTAATCATCTTAATAACCTTGAAAATCCTCCTTTGTAGTTTGAAGGGGGGAGTGGAGGAGAGGAGAGGGGAGACATTTGGATAATGCAGAAAGTTTGCCCCAAGTTCTCCAACAACATCTTGCAACTGCTGCAGTATGAGCTTGATGTGTATGCACACTGATAACACTCGGCTTCCTTCCTTGCCCTGTCCCTCCTTCCTTGCGGAGGTACAGTGGGCGCTGCAGTCGAATACCTACTTCATTATCAAATAATAAGTGACATGTACAACACTGTCAATAAGAGGATATCAATGATAGTAAACAAATTTTGTTTTTAATATCATTGATATAGTCTTGTAAAGAATATATACACGTCGCTTCGTCTTTCGTGGACATGAAGGTGAAAGGTTGATGTGCTCGTGAATGCTCATGACAACACTTCTTACACAAATCATATTGGTGATAGTTATTGTTTAACTGTTGTAAGTTCTTACTACTGCATCGTCTGCTGTTTCTGCTACCTCCTCTACTGCTCCTGTCACCCTTAAACAGCACATAGCATGGACATGACAAGAGAATAACTGATACGTCTGCTAACCTCCCTACTTTGGCATAGATAGGACTATACCCAGTCAATATACTATGAACGCTTCTATGGACGGACTGGAGTCTTGTTCGTTTTGACATCGGACTTTAATTAACCCACGGGGGCCAGGCCTCCTTCTGGCTTATCCAGGTTTATCTGACACGTGGGTTAATACCTGATTGGGTGACGGCCGCGGTGTAAACCCTTTCAACTGGTAGGCCTAATCTACCGTTACTGGCAGGCAAGGTAGACGGTTATTATGTACAGCACTGACGTGACTGACCAGCTACCCTTGGCCTATATATGAGGCCTGTGTGGCCCCTGTATGTGTAAGAGCTGATAAGAACACATGTGAGGAACAACAAAACCGACTTCTTCTTCATGGGTGCTTGCACCCACACCAGTTTGTCCCTAAAGGCTGTATTGTCATGGGGACGTAACCCCCCCCCCCCCCCCTCTGTGCGTGTTATGACTGTCGCCTTTTTTTGTACACTTAAACACATAGGTCTACTACTTTTTCTTCAGATATACAGATACGTGGTAAAAAGTACAGTAGTTTAATATTTCTCATGATAGTCATATTGGTGATGATTATGATGATGATTTTCATGCGAGTTTTTCGTTGTAAAAATATCGATTGCATTCTTTGACCTTGAGTGTGTGTGTGTGTGTGTGTGTGTGTGTGTGTGTGTGTGTGTGTGTGTGGTGTGTTGTGTGTGTGTGTGTGTGTGTGTGTTCGTGTGTTCATGTCCTCTACCAGGTAAGCGTGAGATCATAAAAGAATGTGTTGCTCATCTACAACCCTTAGGATTGAATATCTCTTTTTCAATTAAAACAACAACAACAACAAAAAAGGTTAGAGAAGGATCGAACCTATTGCTATAGATCACATGTTGGTACTGAGACACAGTAGGTCTAGCTGCCGTCATGCATGCCGCCTGTGCTTCGGTGAACGAGGAAAAAGGCTTTTTATAGGTATATGAGTAGAAAATAACAGTCATGTCACTTTGGTACATAAGTGATCATTATCTCCAATATCGTACCAGTTGCGCTCGTTTATCATTATCTTAATTGTCGTCGTTTATTATCACCTCTGTACAGTTATTTATGATAATGATAGTAGTATAATTCTACCAATACAGTGTTTACTACTACTACTACTACTACTACTACTACTACTACTACTACTACTACTACTACTACTACTACTACTACTATACTAGTACTAGTACTACTACGACTACACGACTACGACTACGACTACTACATACATACTACACTACTACAACTAACAACTACTACTACTACTACTACTACTACTACTACTACTACTACTACTACTACTACTACTACTGTTTGGTGGTGTTGGTGTTGGTGGTGGCTGCTACTACTTCTACTGCCACCACTACTTCTACTACTTACTCTATTATTATTACTACTATTATCATCATTTACTGGACTGATAGCATAAAAAAACATAATTATGTTAAAAAAAAAAACCTCCACACCAATGTTTGTAACTGCAACACTGAATGAAAGACTACTGGGAGGTGAGGAGGGGTGGAGAGGGAAACAAAGTAACAACAGTAACACCACACACGCACGCGCGCGTTGCGCATACACACACACACACACACACACACACACACACACACACACACACACACTCACACTCGCACGCACGCACGCATGCACACACACACATCATTCAAATAAAAAATAAAGCATCCCAAAAATAAAAAGGAGCTTTCAAAAAATAAGTTTCTTGCATAACTATTCATCTCTGTTTTATCATGTTAATATCAGTTTTGACTCAGTAGACGTGTTCGTCGATCAAAAAATTATAGTCTTTCAATTTGACGTCCAGTATGCAACAGCAACATCTGTCTAGTCAGACTCGAGAAGATCATCAGAAGCAACAACATCAGCTTCTGCACCAAATACCACCTTTACAAATCCCTCGTGATATCTATCCTCCTATATGGCTGTGAATCATGGACTCTGAAAGCAGAGTTAGAGAGGAGAATCCAAGCATTCGAGAACAAGTGCCACAGAAGACTCCTCAAAATATCATACAAAGAACACAAGACCAATAACTATGTGAAAGAAGAAATCAAAAAGCGTGTGGGCCCCCGAGAGCCTTTGCTCTCCACCATAAAGAGGAGAAAGCTGATGTGGTTTGGTCACACCACAAGACACAACACCCTAGCAAAAACCATCCTGCAAGGAACAGTCGAGGGCAAGAGAAGAAGAGGCCGCCAAAAGAAATCATGGGTTGACAACATCAAAGACTGGACCGCCCAACCCCTGCAACACCTCCTACTAGCCACACAGGATCGTGAAGCATGGAAAAAGATCTCTGTTGCGTCTTCTCTCATGTCCCCCCTACGTCCTTTGGGACATGGGACTGAGTGAGTGAGTGTGATGCTGTTATACGTTTTGTATTATGTTAACGACAGGGATCCCTCTTAGCACCACTACGCAGGTATCGACCACTTGACAAAACATACTACTGGACAAGGTCGTAAAACCTAACAGGCAAAAGAGATTTAGCCGTCGCCGTAACAGATTACATGACCATGAAATACGCCTCCAGATCTTGCTTAATCCTGTATATTCACAGTCGTTTATAACGACCCTGGAATACACACGGAGCAAGCTATTTGTGTGTATGGAAACAAACCTTTGTGTATAAGAAGATACAATCAACGTTTTACGTTCAAACGACCAGCTTTTATTACCGTTGCTTGCATCGGAATCTAGAAGATTTCTGGTTATGTTGTGTGGCAGTTTCAGAAATTGTACCTCGCTGTCTTTTGTGTGAAAACATCGTATGAGATTTTTCACCGCTAGTGAGAGCTGCTTTCTTTTGAGCCGTGGTTTTGACTTGCAAATCTTTTGGTTACGTGTTAGTGCAGTGAAGTGGTTTTCTAAACGGCGTGCGCGGGTTTTTTTCTTCGTCTTGCAGACTTGGTGAATAATTATGGGAGTGCCTTAGAGTAAACAGAAAATACTGACTGACTGAGTGACTGAGTGACAGGTAGACTGACTGACCTTATAGTTGGTTCATTGATTATTTGATCTATTGGTTGACCGATTCAACGGGAATTGACAATTCTGTGACCTAGATGTAGTCACAGAAAAGGTGTTCTTTGTGTGATTTTTAGTGCGTGTTTTGATGGAATACTTCTCGTATATGTCAAAAGGGGCTTAGTACCTGACACATTTTATTACGCGAATTGCTCTCTGGCTGGTTTATTGATCAATCGATTTTCTCGGTTGATCGATTGGGCAGAGTCGAGTCATGTTTAATCAAGACATAGTCAAATAAAAGGTGCGTGTTTTGCTGTTAGAATTCCTGTTAATGTAAAAGGGACGTTTTACCTGCAACATTTTACAACAGAAAACGAATACCCAGCTAAGTTGAAAAGTAACATAGAAAAAAACTGGTTGTTTATCCCTGTACATGCAAGAAACAGAGTTAAAGGGGTTAGTTTGTTGTTGTTGTTGTTGTTGTTGTTGCTGTTGTTTTGTTTTGTTTTATGAATTCAGACAGAAAACGATGCAGTTGTTTTCCTACTCGTAATTAATCATTCAAACTTATACACATTTCGTTGAAAGTGATTTCTATCAGGAACGTTTGAAACTGTGTATCAGTGTATGCACAGTGTCTGTATGCACTTAAAGGATGAAAAAAAGTGAGTCAGTAAAACCGTTATTGTCAATACAGCCCACTTGATCTTATTCATTATCTTGTCAATCTTTCGTAACATTGAACAAGTCATGTCATGTTTGGGTGTTTGTTTTTGTTTGAAGTTTTGGGGTTTTGGTTGTAGTATTTTTAGGTTTAGAGGCTTAAGCATCCTCCTTGCCTACGATGCTAGAGGTTTTGGTTCGTATCCAGTTTGATTCCTTTTTACAATAAATGTTTTTTTTACATATTCTTTATCATCCCACGAAACCTTTGGCTTAAAAACAGGATTTTGCAGGATAAAAAAGCAACATGGTAGCAACACAAGAAGTATGGGTGCAACAAGCATACGCTTATGAAAAGTAGTACTCCAGACAATACACGCACAAACACAGACTGCATCTTTGCTACACCCCATCTTATCAAAAGAAAAGAAACTATAACACGTGTTCATTCTGTTGTGTGAAAATATCAGAGAAAAGA
>CM060321.1:41352125-41364625 GCA_030674155.1 Stramonita haemastoma
AAATCAAACAGCACAGGAATGAAAGAAAGATTTTTTTTAAAATGATAGTAGTGCACTTTTAAATATCATCCAGAGGGTGGAGGGGGAATCATGAAGTAATTGTGTGCATAAAGTTAATAAAAACAAGCCTAAAACTTTTTTTATATATAAAATTCATGGGAGATTTTTGTTGCTGTTGAAAACGTCACTGTTTTTTTTTCAAGTGCGTCTTCCTCTGACTGTGACAGTGGTCACCTGCTTTGGACTGGAGACTGAACAGATTCAGAACTGGTACCTCTGTACAACAACTGTTATAATACATAACGGTGATAATCATTATTATGTTTCTTATGTTTACATCAAGAGCAAGTTCCGTGAGTCTTTATAGGCAAGGAATTGACCTGATTCTGCAGATTTTTAGGTTTGATGGTACCGTTGTGACTGTTAAAACGTTGCCTGCAAATAGCAACATGGGGGAGAGAGAGAGAAGAGAGAGGAAGAGAGAGAGAGAGGAGAGAGAGAGAGAGAGAGAGAGAGAAGAGAATCGGGCGATAGAAACATTCAGGGAAGCAAACACACACACACACACACACACACACACACACACACACACACACACACACACACACACACACAGGTAAGGGGGAGGGAGTCAGACAGACAGAAAGAGACAGACAGAAGACAAAAGCTCTTACTGACTGATTCACACACTATTGTTTCCTGCTTTCTGTAGGCTTGTCTTGACCTCACCTCTGTGCTGATGGTATTTCTGATGTTAGTTATCATGAACGCAATAATGGAGAATTGAAAATTACCTGGAAGTTTTCTTCTTTTTTTTACAGGGAAATAGTATAAATACACAGAATATATAATTATTGTTGTATAAGGTCTGCGTCTCTGAAGAGAGGTCACCCGTGTAACCGAGAGGAGATAGATTAGCTCCCATGTCGGCAGCAACCTTCGAGCTACGTAGCCCAGTCAGAACAATGAGGAATGATAGGGCCTCTACTGTCACTGCTGAGGGGATTGGAGGGGATGGTATGGTCCTAATTGCCTCCCTTGTGGAATGAGAGCGCAAGGCTGTGTTACTGAAAAGTGACACAGCACAAAATTGTGCGAGACTGTTTCTTTGGGTAGTGGTTCGGGTGGGCTTATCACCTTGTACAGTCTCTATTGAGAAATCACACTTGTCATTGATTTGATTGTTATATAGCTCAGAGATGAATTCAGAGGTGGGAATTAATCTGATGTCACTTACTACTGCTTTGTTTCATTGTTACACTGTATCACTTTGCTGTTTGCTTTTATTCGTTCGGATGTAACTTCTGGGCAGTGGTTGTCTGTCTGCTGGTTTATTGCGTTTCTTATCTATCCGTATTTAAAAATAATTACAGTTCATGTCCTGCTGTTCCAGACTTAAAAGGTTTTGCGTGCTTTTTCTCTGCTTGAGAGAGAGAGGGGTCATATCCTAATGCTTTCAGCCTTTTTTTCCAAAGGCTGTTGATCCATTATGATGTATCACATAGTTTACATCATTTGTTTTTAAAACTATCAGCCTTACTTTCCCATACATTTTTCTACATGAAGACTTTTACCAAAATGTTATCATTTCCAGCTGTTGATCAGTACACATTCATAAGCGTGCATGCAAACTATCTCAGGATCAGAGGAAACTAAACTAGATAAATGAATGAATGAATAAATAAACACATTAAACTAATCAAATAACTAATTAATCAATGGATGATTAGATAAGAAAAAGGACACAGAAAAGAAAAATGGTTGCTTTTGTGGCCTGACTTAAAGTGGTATGAAAAATGGAAATTAAATGAAAACGAAAAACACATTGCTATCTTTTTTATTCAACGTTAAGTGAAAATATTGTCAAATAATATTATTAAGCAGAACGCTATTTATCAGAATGCTGAGGAAAATGCTGATGCACTGTGTATCACAGTCATACTGTAGGATGTTTTATGTGATACGCATTAAGAGTTGCATCACAGTCTCTGAAGATGCTGGCAACAAGTCAGCAGTACATAACATATTTTTTGTTTCAAACTATACATCTTTAGTACAGAAAAAGCTGTATCTGTTTTGATGGCACACATACAAAGTTCGCGTGCAAGCACACACAACACATACGCACGCACACACATACCATACACACACACGCACGGCACCACACACACACACGCACATACGCACGCACGCACGCACGCACGCACGCACGCACGCGCACACACATACACACACAACACACACACACACACACACCACACACACACACACACACACACACACACACACACACACACAGCTCACCCCAGTTCATGTTGTGTTAACATCGTTTGACATTTGCTTTGTTGCTTTGCTTGTCGCCTGCTGCAGCCAATTTCCCCATAGACATTCCTTCCCCTCATTTTCTTTAATGAACATTTTGTGCACCTGCTTTTTATCTGCAATGCATCCTTTGTTATCTTTTGTTGTCTATTTTCCCCGTTACTTTTGTACCATTTTTTCCCCGTTAACTTTCAGTTGCTCTTTAATTTAGCTGGTAAAGCAGTTTGTGATTTTCTTGTTATTGTTGTATGGACTTCACATGTATAGTCAATGTGCAGTTAAAATGCGTTTATGCATACATCTGTTAGTATAACTGTGCAGAATCATTTGTGTATTGACCTTGTGGGCCAAATTATGCACACAATTACAGGTGGGTGGATGTAACACACACACACACACTACACACACACACACACACACACACACACACAAAACGCACGCGCACGCACACACACACATGTATTTATGTATATATTATATATATATATATATTTATATATATATATATATATATATATATATATATATATATATATATATATATATATATATATATATATATATATATATATATACACAATATAATATTGTGTTTTCTTCCTTGCTTTCATATTTTTTCGTATGTTTTTGTGGACTTTTTTTTGTTAGATGATGAAATACATAGAAAGAGGTTTTAATCAAAGTAATGGACTATAGATCCTTATGAAAAGAAATCATGATTTTAAAAAAAATGAAAAGCAAAAATTAAAAAAAAAATTAAAAAAAGAAAGACAACTTATAAAACAACAGGAAATAGAGAAATCCACACTCAAAAAGACAGAGAAGACGAGAGAGAGAGAGAGAGAGAGAGAGAGAGAGAGAGAGAGAGAGAGAGAGAGAGAGAGAGAGAGAGAGAGAGAGAGAGAGAGAGAGAGAGAGAAGAAAGAAGAGAGAGAAACGAAAGAAAAAAGACAGACAGACAGACAGAAGTCAGACAAGTAGGACAGAGAAGCGCGCACACACACACACACAACACACAACACCATGCAACACCACACACACACACACACACACACACACACACACACACCACACACACACACACACACACACACACACACCACAACAAACAACACAAACAAACAAACAAACAAACGATAATAAAGCACACTTAGTCAATACTGACTAAATTTTGCACGAGAGAAAAAAAACAACCCAGATAGCTTTACTAAGATTATGACAAGGCAGAACATCCTCTGACAGAATAATAATAAAAAGAAGCAAAACACGTGTGCTACATCATGTATTTTAGGAAGACTTTACGTGATACTGCATCTCAGAGTGCCATCATTATGTCTAGGAGATACTGGGGATAATAAGACCGAACTATTTTTGTCTCAGATCACTTACAGATTTGCTACACAAAACCCCCAAACCCTCACATACTTTGTCAGTACAAAGGGGGGGGGGGGGGGGGGGGGGGGTGGGGGGTAAGGTGGGGGGGGGATGGAGGGGGGGGGGGGGGGGGGGGGAGTTGGGGGAGAGACAGAGACAGACAGACAGAGATAGAGAGACAGACTGACAGATAAGACAGACAGATATAGACAGACATAGAAAGAGACAGACTCAGAGAAATACAGAGAAAGAAACAGACACAGAAAGAGAGAAGACAGATTTTTAAAACTCTTTTATTTCGAGGATCACGTAATAAGCAGTTATGTGCTTTTTACATCCAGTCCCCGTGTGTATGCAGTATTGTAAATTTTGTCATCCGTTCCCACCGACACACAATAGCCTACTCTTCCGAAAAACGGAACGGGTTTTAACGTGTGCGCAAGATGTTCTGCGTGCGTTTGCACACGGGACCTCGGTTTATAGTCTCGTCCGGTCTTCCTTAGGGGAGTGGAGTCAGCACTGATGTTAACTCCAGAGGAAAAAATCCTCTTGAACGAGATTTGAACCCGGGTCAGCAGATCACGAGCGCATCACTCTGACCACCAGGCTATCCCGTCCACACACACACACACACACACACACACACACACACACACACACACACACACACACACACACACACACACACACACACACACACACACACACACACCACAGCGAGAGAGAGACAGAGACTGACAGACAGACAGAGACGAGAGAGAGACAGACAGACAGACTGACAGACAGTGAGACTGACAGGGTTTTACTTGTAAGGCCTCCAGCCTGTGTACAAGGGAGTACATATTTACAGAAGAAACTGAAAACAAAAACACAGCAGACAGAAATAAAACTTGACATTATTAAGAGTCATCTTTCACAGCAACACACACCACCTCAACCTTCTTTTCTTCTCTTCTCTCCTCTCTCTCTCTCTTCTCTCTCTCTCTCTCTCTCTCTCTCTCTCTCTCTCTCTCTCTCTCTCTCTCTCTCTCTCTCCTCTCTCTCTCTCTCTCTCCTTCTCTCTCTCACTACACTCACACACACACACACACACACACACCACACACAACACACACACACACCACACACACACAACAACACACAAGAGAGAGAGAGAGAGAGAGAGAGAAGAGAGAGAGAGAGAGAGAGAGAGAGAGAGGAGGGGGGGAGAGGGGATTTTGTTCACGTTTGAGACTTTTTTATGTTTCTTTTTGACTTTGACATTTGGCATATTGCTGATTTGTCTGTCACCTGCAACGGCCACTTTTCTGCCCGATGTTTCCTTTTGGTGTCCATTGTTCTGCCTACGCTTTTTTCCCCTAGCCGAAACGTCTTTGTTTTCAATCTTCTGGAAAACTTGTGTGTTCATGAATTATTTCTAAATGATTTCCTTACTTTATTTTTGGTTGTTGTTTTGGATGTGTTGTTTATTATTTTTAAAAGGTCTCCTTCTTTTCCTCTTCCTCCCCTTTCTTTAGTTATTGTGTTTTTAAGTGGGGAGTGTTGTATTTTTTGGTATATGGGTGTGTGTGTGTGTGTGTGTGTGTGTGTGTGTGTGTGTGTGTGTGTGTGTGTGTGTGTGAGAGACAGAGAGACAGAGATAGAGACAGAGAGAGAGACAGAGAGAGATACAGAGAGACAGAGAGAGAGAAATACACTTTAATGCTTTAACAATTTATTGTCATTGCCCAACTTGTCCTTTTGACAAAGGAAATAACACAAATATATGTTTTCAAAAACTGTACACAAAACGTGAAATACACGATCAATACAACCAAGTGATATTGAAAAAAAAAGATGCACCCATTCATAAAAAGGTAAACTGGCTATGCTATAGTATTGGTGTCAATCCATTTGCAAATCATTTACAAAAAGATGAAGATCGAAGAGGAAAGTACAAACTGGTTCGTAATCGACCATCCTTTAGAATTACATGTCACAAAAAATAGCAAGGTCCTTAAACATCAGACTCGAAAATTACATTGGCCTTGATAGTTATTAATTTTGTCCAGGCACATTAATACAGTCCATACTGGTTTGGCTTTGTCTCAATTTCTGTGCTGAGAGAGAGAGAGAGAGAGAGAGAGAGAGAGAGAGAGAGAGAGAGAGAGAGGAGAGAGAGAGAGAGAGAAGAAATAGACAGACAGACATACACACACACCACGCACGCACGCACAGCACACACACACACACAACACACACCACACACACACACACACACACACACACACACACACACACACACACACACCACACACACACACACACACACCTCACTCACTCACTCACTCACTCACTCACTCACTCACTCACACAGATCACACGCTATTTATTCCAGATGATGTTGTTAACATCGTTTGACATTAGCTTTGTTGCTTTGCTTGTCGCCTGCTGCAGCCAATTTCCCCATAGACATTCCTTCCCCTCATTTTCTTTAATGAACATTTTCATTGCCTGCTTTTCATCTTTTATGCATCCTTTGTTATCTTTTGTTATTTGTAACTGCCTTGTTCCGACTTTTAGTAGCTGTTAGTGAGGACTGGAAAAGCAATTTTGGAGTGTGAGCGTGAGGGTGCACATGAACATACACACACACACACACAGAGACACACACACACAATATTATATATATATATATATATATATATATATATGTATATATATGTATATATATATGTATATATATATGTATATATATATGTATATATATATGTATATGACTATTTCTCCACTGTTGGGGTCATTGGGGGGTCACCCTCTAAAACTTTCCATTACACTTTTATATATATTATATATATATATATATTTTATTTATATATTATTTATAATATATATATATATTATATATATATATATATATATATATATATTACATAGTGGACGGGATAGCCCAGTGGTCAGAACATTGCGCTCGCAATTTGACGGCCCGGGTTCGATTCCCGGACGAGGGGATTTTTCCCCTGGAGTTAACATCAGTGCTGACTCCACTCTCCCCAAAAGTCTTTCGAATGAGACTGTAAACCGAGGCCCCGTGTGCGAACGCACGCAGAACATCTTGCGCACACGTTAAATCCTGTTCCGCTTTTCGTAAGAGCAGGCCATTTTGTGCCGGTGGGATCATAGGACAATATTTACAAAACTGCATACACACGGGGACTGGATGATAAAAAGCACAAGAGTGCTTATTCCATTATCCTCGATATAAAAGAATAAAGTAAAATAAAATAAATAAACAACAACAAACATTCACACACACGCATACACACACACTACATACACGCATACACACACACGCTTACACAACACATACACACACGCACATGCACACACATACACACATACCACATACACACATACACACACACAGCAAACGCACGCACGCGTGCGCCACACACATACACACATGCGCGCACACACACGCATACACACACAAACACACTTTATTTTTTCTTCATTTCTTATGCATTTGAGATACTTCTTGTACGCATTGATACTGCATGTAAAAACCCTTTTAATTAGACTTATAGACTGTGAAGCGTATACGTATAGAAAAATCAAGATGAAGAAATAAGAACAGACAAATACAGCAGGTAAAATGTATTTCTTTATCTAATTCATTTTATTTTACTCTTTTATTTCAAAGATAATGGATTCAGAACTCATGCGCTTTTTACATTCAGTTCCTGTGTGTATGCAGTTTTGTAAATTTTGTCATCCGTTCCTACCAGTACCCAATGGTTAATTTTTCAGAAAAGCGAAACGGGTTTTAACGTATGCGCAAGGTGTTCTGCGTGCGTTCACACACGGGACATTGGTTTATAGTCTCACCCGAAGGACAGGAGACGGAAATCTCAGTACAAATGATCGAAAAAGAGGGGGAAAAATATTTTTTTAATCATAGAATGGACAAGAGAAGAAGAGAAGAAAGAAAGAAAGAGAAGAAAGAAAGAAAAGAGAAAGAAAGAAAGAAAGAAAGAAAGAAAGAGAAAGAAAGAAGAAGAGAGAAAGAAAGAAAGAAAGAAAAGAACATCGGACAGGAAGGTGACAGAACAGCAGTTTTTTTTTTAAATGGAGAAAGAGAATTTGAAAAATCAATCAAAAACACAACAACAACAAAACTTCTAAAAAAAGGAAGAAAATTCAGAAATCAAACAAAGGCATCACAGGATGCAATATAAAAGTGAAAAAAGAACAGGAATAAAAGAAAAATCGAAACATGCAATAGGCTAAAATGTCACAGGGTGGGGGAGTTGGGGAAAGGGGGGAGGGGGGGGGGGGGGAGAGCTGTGGACTCAGTGTGCACACAAACTTAAAGAAACAAACGAAAAACAACAGAAAAATAGTCAATTCATCTTGCACTTTCCCTGAGAAATATCACCTTTTGTAACAGTATTTTCTTCTGAAGGTAACAGTGACATCAATCTTTGGTCTGAAAATTGGATTGAATCCGAACTGATACAGGTGTACGACCTTTTATAAGACTGGTGATGGTATTTATTTTTGTTCCATAGAATATATCAAGGCCAAAGTTTTGACAGATTTCATGTTGAGTTGACTCCATGGGATGTTAGATTTGGCGGTACTATTAAAAGGTTAACGCCTACAAAAATTACAATTAGAAGAGAGAGAGAGAGATGAGAGAGAGAGAGAGAGAGAGAGAGGAGAGAGAGAGAGAGGAGGAGAGAGAGAGAGAGAGAGAGAGAGAGAGAGAGAGAGAGAGAGAGAAGAGAGAGAAGGAGAGAGGAGAGAGAGAGAGAGAGAGAGAGAGAGAGAGAGAGAGAGAGAGATGCTGTGCGCCTGTAAGACAGTTTCTTTTACTTGAACATTTGCCATATTGCTGATTTGTCTGTCACCCTGCAACAGCCAATTTCCTGCCTGGCAGTCCCTTTGGGTGTCCACTGTTCATTCGTTTGTTTATCTTACATCGTGTAGCCTTTTTCAAAACTCTTTCTATTCCGTCTCCCTTTTTTAAAACCTTTTTTTAATTATTCATACGGCTTCCTGGTGTTCCTTTGCCATGCAGCTTTCCCCCATTTGCTTTCTTTTATTATTTTTTGTGTGTTTTAAATCATCTATGATGTATTTAGTAGTTTCCTTAGGGTTTTTGTTTGTTTTTTGGTTCTTGTGTGTGTGTGTGTTTTTTTTAACCTTCTTCCCCTTCTTTCTCCCCCGTCCACCCTTTTTTATAATTGTTTTTAAGTAGGGGGTGTAATATTTTTTGATATGTGTGTGTGTGTGTGTGTGTTTCTGCCTGCAATTACATGCACATGTATGCGTGCGTGTGTATCATGAGAAAGAGAGAGAGAGAGGAGAGAGAGAGAGAGAGAGAGAGACACACACACACAACACACACACACACACACACACACACACACACACACACACACACACACACACACACACACACACACAAAGAATAAAAATAATAAATAAATAAAAATATAAAAGAATAAATAAAATAAATAACACACACACACACACACACAACACAACACACACACACACACACACACACACACACACACAGACGCGGATGGACACACAGATGGACAGATAGAGCACGCACTGTTCACCCCAGTTCACATTGTGTGAACATCTTTTGACATTTGCTTTTTTGCGTTTTGCATCTGGCCTGATGCATTCAGATTCCCCATAAACATTCCTTCTCCCGCCATTTTCTGTCAGGAACATTTTTGTCTGTTGGCTTTTCATCTTCCATGAAACCTTTGTTATCTTGTTTCCTGTTATCTTTAAGTTTCTTCCCCCCCCCCTTTCAACTTGCACCCCCACACACACACACACACTCACACACACATACACACGCGCGCGCACACGCACGCACGCACGCACACACACACGCGCGCGTGCACGCACACATACATATACACACACATACACACACATGCACCCCCCCCCCCCACACACACACACATACACACATGCACTTCCCGCCCACACACACACACATACACACACACATGCACCCCACACCCACACCCACACGAACACACACACAAACATTTATGCATACAAACCCAACCGCAGCAATCGCAACAACAAACGAGGACATCCCAACGAAACACCATCAACCACCAAATAAACAACAAAACAATGAAAACAGAAACATAGGAGGAAAGAAAGGTGGCACATACAAGAAAACAAAAACTTGCAGAAAAGGAGTAATTCGTAAACTAATATACAAAAACAAAACAAAACTATGTTTCGAAATATCACGAGGAAATGGGAGAATCTGAAAAGGGGAAAAGAAGGCAAGAAATCATACATTTTTTATGACAAAGTTTGAAGACAAAAAAACAAAGAGAAGAAGACAAAGATTTTTGTGTGAAAGCTAAGGAGTGTAGGATGCACAGACCAACAGTAGATGCCGAAAGGAAACACCAGTTCGGAAATTGGCTGTTGCAGGCGACAGAAAAATCAGCTATATGGCAGAGATCAAAGTAAAAAATAAGTCTTACAGGTGCTCACTCTCTCTCTCTCTTTCTCTCTCTCTCTCTCTCTCTCTCTCTCTCTCTCTCTCTCTCTCTCTCTCTCTCTCTCTCTCTCTCTCTCTCTCTCTCTCTCTCTCATGATGAAATGCATAGTTTTTATCGCAAATATGTAACTAATCTGAGACAAAAAGATATCGTGCATTATCATTCCCAGCATCTTTTACACATAATGCTGTAACTCTTGATGTAGAATAACATTTTAAAAAAATATTCCTGAAATACGTGGTATACGATGCTTTTTGTTTCCTGTTTGTTTGTATGTTTGTTTGTTTGTTTGTTCTGACTGATGACATTCTATCTTTGTCATGATCACAGCAAAAACTTTTCGTAGTATATATATATATTTTTTTTTCTATTTTAGAGCAAAAATTAGCAAAGTACACGGTGCATAACTTATAATTTGTTTTCTTTTGTTTGGGAGAATTCTCAAGAATTCAGACACAGTGCATGCGTGAGTGTGAATGTGTACTGATCAGAAGTTGGCTGCGGATAATAAAGTGAAGGTAAAGGTGTTCTGTAGAGAAAAGAACCGGACAGGTGAGAGCAAACATTTTTTCAGAGGACGTTCAGGTGGCATTGTGTGTGTGTGTGTGTGTGTGTGTGTGTGTGTGTGTGTGTGTGTGTGTGTGTGTGTGTGTGTGTGTGTGTGTGTGTGTGTGTGTGTGTGTGTGTGTTTGTTTGTTTGTAGGTGTAGGTGTAGGTGCTAAGAGTTCCCCTTTGACATTATGTTTGCATGTTTCATCTCTCTTTTTTTGTTTTTCATTCGTGTCTTTTGTTTCTTCTGTTTTGAATACTGTTTTTCTTTCTTTGTTTGTTTTGTGCTTTGAATTGTGTTTATCTGCTTCAGATTGATTTGAAAATGCCCTTTCAATATTTTGTGGTTGTTGGTATTTTCGACTTCTTTCTTTTTGTCTTCTTCCCAGCTCATTCGTATTGTAAGAAGGTGTTCTCTCTCTCTCTCTCTCTCTCTCTCTCTCTCTCTCTCTCTCTCTCTCTCTCTCTCTCTCTCTCTCTCTCTCTCTCTGTCTCTGTCTCTCTGTCTCTCTCTTTCTGTCTCTCTCTTTCTGTCTCTCTGTCTCTCTCTGTCTCTCTGTCTCTGTCTGTCTGTCTGTCTGTCTGTCTGTCTGTCTGTCTGTCTGTCTGTCTGTCTGTCTCTCTCTCTCTCTCTCTCTCTCTCTCTCTCTCTCTCTTCTCTCTCTCTCTCTCTCTCTCTCTCTCTCTCTCTCCCTCCCTCTCTCTCTCCCTCTCTCTGTGCCTTGTTCATTTGTTTCGTTTTGTTTTTGTTCGTTCATTTCTGTGTTGTTATCGTTTTGTTTATTTTTCTTAGATTTCTGTCTTTCTTCTCTAGTCTCGCTTTTTATGTTCCCTTTTCTTTCTTTATCTCAATTTTTTTTGGGGGGGGCGGGGGGCTTCCTGGCTGTTTAATTTCCTTAGTTTTAAACAACTTTTCTATCATAGCTGTCAGTGTGCGCGCGCGCGCGCATGCCTGATTTAAGCTATGTGCAGGTAGATATGTCTGCACACATGCAGGGTGCGTGTGACTGTGCAGGTGGATGTTTTCTTAGTTTTTGTTATATCATAGTCCCAGCGGAGATATCCGATTTCAGGACTGTGATAACCGTAAATCATCCCACTTTGGCGCTGCAGGCTGCCCCCCAAACTCAACGCCCAATATTGGGCACGTTACGATTCTAAAACAATGGTACGATTGTGCAGGTGCATTTATAAGTGCAAACGATTTATGCACATAGACGATCAATACCCAGTCCATGCTACAATAAAGCATTCTTTGAAATTACTTTAACAACTCACATTAGCAGCAACATGAAGTCGAAAACAACAAAAGGTTAGGAAAGTAACAGCAAAAAAAACACCCACACAAAAACACGATATTAAAAGGTAGCAAAGGTGAAAAGCCAGGACTTATAATGTTCATGAAAGAAAATGAGGGGAAGGAATGTCTATGGGGAAATTGGCTGCAGCAGGCGACAAACAAAGCAACAAAGCAAATGTCAAATGATGTTAACACAACATGAACTGAGGTGAATAGTGCAGGCTCCGTATGTCTGTCTTTCTGTCTGATCGTCTGTCTGTCTGTCTGTCTGTCTGTCTGTCTGTCTGTCTCCCTCTCTCTCTCTCTCACACACACACACACTCACACACACACACACACACACACACACACACACCACACACACACACACACACACACACACACACACACACACACACGCGCGCGCGCGCGCGCGCGACCAT
>CM060321.1:41372125-41373145 GCA_030674155.1 Stramonita haemastoma
GATTACGAGTCCAACGCCCTAACCACTAGACTACCGCGGCGGCTGAGAAGTTCAGTGCAGTGCCCTAATGACTGAAACTGGAGATATGAGAGAATGCATGATTAGTCAGTTATCGGGGGGAGGAGGGCCTAGTGGTTAGAGCGTTGTGCTCGTGATTTGACTCCCCGGGATCAAGTCTGGTTTTAAGACACCACCGATCTGCTCGTTCAATTAAAAGGGGATTTTTTCCCCCTGGAGTTAATTTCAGTACTGACCCCACTCTTCCGAATGTCTTTCGGATGAGACTAAAACTAAGGTATCATGTGTAAACGTACGCAGAACATCTAGCGCACACGTGAAAATACGTTCTTTCTTTCCATAGAGCAGGTCATTCGTTTCGGTAAGAACGGATGACAAAAAAAACACAACAACCAAAAACGAAAAAAAAAAAAAAATTTAAATATTCGAAACACGCTTGCACACTTGTGGGTTTTGATTTCTTTTAGAAATCATTTATAAAGTCGGAATGCCGCTACCTGAATGGTGGGTTCACGGTCGCGTAAACGAAACTCTCACCATTGGTGAACCTTGGAGCTCTGGCCGAGGAAGAGAGGAGGAAAAGTAATTAAATCTCTATCATTTCCGCCGACTAACTCATCAAAAGGGGTAGTAGCTGGCATTGAGACGGGGAGGAAGTTCTTTTTCAGATTAGAAAGAAAGAACGCTGTGTGATAAAGAAAGAGAGAAAGAGGGAGGGAGAGAGAGAGAGACAGAGAGAGAGTGAGAGGAGAGAGAGAGAGAGAGAGAGAGGAGAGAGAGAGAGAGAAGAGAGAGAGAGAGAGACAGAGAGAGACAGAGAGAGCAGAGGGCAGAGACAGAGACAGACAGGACAGACAGACAGACAGAAGAGAGAGAGAGAGAGAGAGAGGAGAGAGAGAGGGGGGGGGGGGGGGGCAGGGAGGAAGGCCCAGACATTGATTGATTCATTGATTGGTTGTGTGTCAGACTTAGTCCCCTTGGCGGTTGAGGTTGATTGAGCAG
>CM060321.1:41375745-41378245 GCA_030674155.1 Stramonita haemastoma
TGTGTGTGTGTGTGTGTGTGTGTGTGTGTGTGTGTGTGTGTGTGTGTGTGTGTGTGTGTGTTTGTAGGTGTAGGTGTAGTGCTAAGAGTTCCCCTTTGACATTATGTTTGCATGTTTCATCTCTCTTTTTTTGTTTTTCATTCGTGTCTTTTGTTTCTTGTGTTTTGAATACTGTTTTTCTTTCTTTCTTTGTTTTGTGCTTTGAATTGTGTTTATCTGCTTCAGATTGATTTGAAAATGCCCTTTCAATATTTTTTGGTTGTTGGTATTTTCGACTTCTTTCTTTTTGTCTTCTTCCCAGCTCATTCGTATTGTAAGAAGGTGTTCTCTCTCTCTCTCTCTCTCTCTCTCCTCTCTCTCTCTCTCTCTCTCTCCTCTCTCTCTCTCTCTCTCTCTCTCTCTCTCTCTCTCTCTCTCTCTCTCTCTCTCTGTCTGTCTGTCTGTCTGTCTGTCTGTCTGTCTGTCTGTCTGTCTGTCTGTCTGTCTGTCTGTCTGTCTGTCTCTCTCTCTCTCTCTCTCTCTCTCTCTCTCCTCTCTCTCTCTCTCTCTCTCTCTCTCCTCTCTCCCTCTCTCTCCCTCTCTCTCCCTCTCTCTCCCTCTCTCTGTGCCTTGTTCATTTGTTTCGTTTTGGTTTTGTTCGTTCATTTCTGTGTTGTTATCGTTTTGTTTATTTTTCTTAGATTTCTGTCTTTCTTCTCTAGTCTCGCTTTTTATGTTCCCTTATCTTTCTTTATCTCAATTTTTTTGGAAGCTTCCTGGCTATTTAATTTCCTTATTTTTAAACAACTTTTCTATCATAGCTGTCAGTGTGTGTGCGCGCGCGCGCATGCCTGATTTAAGCTATGTGCAGGTAGATATGTCTGCACACATGCAGGGTGCGTGTGACTGTGCAGGTGGATGTTTTCTTTGTTTTTGTTATATCATAGTCCCAGCGGAGATATCCGATTTCAGGACTGTGGTAACCATAAATCATCCCACTTTGGCGCTGCAGGCTGCCCCCCAAAACTCAACGCCCAATATTGGGCACGTTACGATTCTAAAACAATGGTACGATTGTGCAGGTGCATATATAAGTGCAAACGATTTATGCACATAGACGATCAATACCCAGTCCATGCTACAATAAAGGATTCTTTGAAATTACTTTAACAACTCACATTAGCAGCAACATAAAGTCGAAAACAACAAAAGGTTAGGAAAGTAACAGCAAAAACACACACACACACACACACACACACAAAAACACGACATTAAAAGGTAGCAGAGGTGAAAAGCCAGGACTTATAATGTTCATGAAAGAAAATGAGGGGAAGGAATGTCTATGGGGAAATTGGCTGCAGCAGGCGACAAACAAAGCAACAAAGCAAATGTCAAATGATGTTAACACAACATGAACTGAGGTGAATAGTGCAGGCTCTGTATGTCTGTCTTTCTGTCTGATCGTCTGTCTGTCTGTCTGTCTGTCTGTCTGTCTGTCTGTCTGTCTGTCTGTCTGTCTGTCTGTCTGTCTGTCTGTCTCTTCTCTCCTCTCTCTCTCTCTTCTCTCTCTCTCTCTCTCTCTCTCTCTCTCTCTCTCTCTCTCTCTCTCTCTCTCTCTCTTCTCACACACCACACACACACACACACACACACACACACACACACCACACACACACACACCACACACACACACACACACACACACGAGCATGTTAGTGGTCTTTTATCTTAAGGAGGGCTTTTATGCATGTATGTATTGTGCACAATAGATTGATATGGGGAAAAAAGTTTTCTTTTAAGCCTAATAAATGCCCCAAGAAGCCAAAAGAAAAACCAAGATTAAGGAATTAACCACCCCACCCTCCAAAAAACAAAAACAAAAAAAACCCAAAATGGAAAGGACAAGAAAGTAAACAAGTGGAATGAAGAGGAAAGAAAACAATGTTAAAGTTGAATATTGAGGGAGGAAAAAAAACTGTGCAGAAAAAAGAAACAGGAATGGACAAGCAAAGAAAAGAAAAAATGGACAACTTCCGCAAATGACAGAACAGAAAAACAAAACATACACAAAAAACCCAAAACAAAACAAAACAAAAGAAAGAACAATGGAAGATCATTCTAGACCAGTCAAAAAACAAATAAACACACATCAAAACGAATATAAACAACAACAACAACAAAAACAGAAAGCAAACAAAGGGAACAGCCAGCAGAGGACGAAGAGGAACGAAACACAGAACTGAAAGAAAGATTGAAGCATGCACGCTTAAATGTCATCAGGGAAAAAAAAAGCTAGAAATTCACCCTGTGCGTAAACAAGAGAATCAACCTCAGGCTAATTATTCATCGTGTATTTTCTTTGTTAAAAAATAACGTCACCTTTGATTCAAAAAATAAAATAAAAAAGACGAACTGCATTTTCTTTTTTTAATGTGACGCAACATCCTCCTGCTTTACTTTGAAGACTGGATTGAATAAGGATTGCTATGGGTGTACGACCTTTCGTAAGACTGACGATGGT
>CM060321.1:41383245-41385745 GCA_030674155.1 Stramonita haemastoma
TGAGGAGAGAGAGGAGGGGAGGGAGGAAGGCCCAGACATTGATTGATTCATTGATTGGTTGTGTGTCAGACTTAGTCCCCTTGGCGGTTGAGGTTGATTGAGCAGAATGAAAACGCTACACGTCATTTCAGTTACCTTTTTTTTTTTTTTTTTTTTGCAGTAGGGGTGCGTGTGCACAGTCTGTGTGTGTGTGTGTGTGTGTGTGTGTGTGTGGTGTGTGTGTGTGTGTGTGTGTGTGTGTGTGTTGTAGATGTGTGTAAGATTCTCAGCAGGATATATATATATATATATATATATATATATTATATATATATATATATATTTATTTCATTTCATTTTTTGTGTTTTATTCTTTTATTTCGAGGATAATGGAATAAGTGCTCATGTGCAATTTTTACATGTAGTCCCCGTGTTCACGCAGTTTTATAAATTTTGTCATCCGTTCCCACCAGGACACAATGGCCTATTCTTCCGAAAAGCGGAACGGGTTTAAGTGTGTGCACCAGATGTTCTGCGTGCCTAGCTGTGCGCGCACGCACGCACGCGGGTGTGTGTGTGCGCGTGCCTGCTTGCGTGCATGCATGTATACGTGTGCACGTACGTGCGCACGTGAGTGCATTTCTGTAAGCAGGCTGTGACATCCTCACATGCAGAGATGGGAAAGGAGTTAAAGGAAGCGGGAAGCAGAAAGGGTTTGGGGGAAAAAAGCAATTCCTTAATTAAACGTTAAAAGCTTGTTAGGAAAGGGGCCAGGAGGCAGCAACAAGAAGACCGGCCGAGAGAATGATGTATTTGATGTGGGTCGTTCCGTTTCGACGTCTTTCATATATATTCAATCCAACAGTACTAGTCTTGCAGTAGTCCTGTCATCCTGCGCGTCCAGTGTTTCCTTCTATGCGAAATTGTTCAAAGTTAATGTAATACTAATTTAAAAAAAAAAAAAAACAAAAAACTACACACTTAATAAACATACCAAAGTGTGCGTTTGATTGTGAGGAGAAGGTGGCAGGCATATTTTAGTCAACCTCTCCATTCTCCTTACTGTGTCGTAGAAATACAAGTTTGAACACCCCCCCACAAAATTCATTTAGATGTCTGCAACTTATGTCTTTTTTCAGTCAAGTATTTGATAAATGAATGCACAGCGTAGGAAAGTGCGTGGAAGGAAAAAAAATCCTCCTCGTTCGAATCCTGCCAGGTCTAGGGGTAACTAGAAACAGCTGAGAAAACATGATGGGGAACTTGAATGGGGAGGGGGGGGGGAGTTGGGAGCAGGAGTAAGAAGCCAAAATACACCTAGCACATGTGCCACTCGCACGTGCCTTCGCGCGTGTGCACATGCACAAACACACAAACCAAACTAACTCCACAGTTCTTACCACCGAAAGCAAAAAAGAAAAAGAAGATATTGATGATATATTTTATTGCTATGTATCAATTATGTTTCACAGTCAACAACGCGTTTGCTTATTCACACACACACACACACACACACACACACCACACACGCACGCACGCACGCACGCACACACACACCACGACATGCACACACACCACACACACACACAACACACACACACACACAAACAGGAGACCCCTACTTTGATAGGGAAACAACATCACAAAGAGATCATGACACACAATGTCAGTACAATGAAGTACTGTCGATCAATTTCGCACGGGGCGGATACAGGCAGGACGTATACTGATGTAACTGGTGGATAAAAACAGTGACTGACATAATTATGCGATAGCAGGACCTATAGTGTGTGATGCTTGCGTTTGTGCACACGCTCAGTTGGAAAGCCAAAAGTGGTGGCATTGTTTGCTTCAAACTGTTTTGTTGTTAGTCGTCGTTGTTCATGGTGGCGATGTGTTTGTTTCGTGGTTTTTGGTGCACGTTGACTTTTGTTTATTTCGTTATGTGTTTCTCTCGTGTTGTTTTTCTTCTCACTTTGGGTGGGTTTTTTTGTCTTTCCACGAAAGGGGGAAGGTAGGGTGGATGAAAAATAGGGATGAGGGATGGAGATGGAAAGGGAGAAGGGATGGAGGAAGCAGAGGGAGTTCTAGGACGGTTAAAATTGACGAGTCGTGGATCAGCATTTGAGCAGCAGTTGTCTACAATTCATTCCCCCAAAAAAAACCCAACCAACAAACAAAAAACCCAAACAAGACCGTGATGATTTATGGTCTTTCTAGGAGATGCTGAGGAGTTTGCAGTAGCTTCTTATATCCATGACCTCTATTTTCTCCCCCCCCCCCCCCCCCCAAGGTTTAACCTCCCACATGTTGGGTTGATATCAGACCCCTGCTTCAACAGAGAGATTTAAACGCAAAACAAAGTGTTATACATTATTCTCGCCTATGCTTTGAACTGAGTGACGTTTCAACTCTCCCTTCCTACGCCCTGTCCCCTCGCCTAGCCCCAGCCACAGGAAACAACAACAACAACAAAGCAAAAACAAAACAAAAGAAAAGCCAGTTCGTTTGCACGAGTTCA
>CM060321.1:41390745-41393245 GCA_030674155.1 Stramonita haemastoma
AGTCACACTAGATTAGAGGGCAGTGTCGAAGTGTATACGTGTACGTGCGTGCGTGCGTGCGTGCGTGCGTGGTGGTGTGTGTGTGTGTGTGTGTGTGTGTGTGTGTGTGTGTGTCTGCCTGTCCTTCTGTCTGTCTTACTGTGTCTGACTCTTGAGTGTTTTATGTGTATAACGTACATGTGTCATGTGTGTGCATGCATACACGTGCGGTGCAAACAACACTATGTATTCGCTGAGCAGACTTTAAAAGCCCATTTTTCAAACACAGTTTGCTGTCAGACATTATCTGGCAGTTTGCAGCAAACGGATTTTGTCTCATGGGGGTGGGTCGGGTGGGGGTACTCACTGGAATGGGTGTGTCAGGAAACAGACACTTTGGAAAGGAATCGGAGCCTTTCCACTTGGCTCGTGTTCGTACTGTTTCCCAAAGTGTTACTGAATGCCATGCGAAAGAAGGAATGTGTGTAAGTGTGTGTATGTGTGTGTATGTGTGTATGTACGTGTGTGTGTGTGTGTGTATGTGTGCATGTGTGTATGTGCGTGTGTGTGTGTGTGTGTGTGTGTGTGTGTGTGTGTGTGTGTGTGTGTGTGTGTGTGTGTGTGTGTGCGTGATTGTGTGTGTGTGTGTGTGTATGTATGTGTGTGTTATGTGTGTGTGTGAGTGTGTGTGCGTGTGTATGTGTGTGAGTGTGTGTGTATGTGTGTGCGTGCGCGCGCGCGTTAGTGTGTGTGTGCGCGCACGCGCACACGCGCGAGCAGGTGGAAAAAACACTTGACATTTGCTGTGACTAAAACTTTAAAAAAACAACAACAAAAACTTTCAACGGACTCGAGTTAAAAGCAAATGGATTTGTAGTAGAGAGTGGGTGACCACTAGGACACATCAGAAAGAAGAAACATTCTAGGAAGAGATCTGAGTTCTAGCTGTCTTGTAGGCATCTGTGTAGTGTCTTCACTATTAGGCCTAGTTCCCATATACTGGCATTTCCAAAGTAGGTCTTTATTATTAAAAAATATATATTTCGATCGATAATAATGGAATAAACACTCGTGCACATTTTTTTTTTTTACATCCAGTCCGCGTGTGTATGCAGTTTTGTACATTTTGTCATCCACTCCCACCTGCACACAATGACCTACTCTTCCAAAAAGCGGAACAACGGTGTGTGTTTGTGTCTGTGCATGAAAACAGAATGCACGTGTGTGCATCCATTGACGTTCAGGCGTGTGAACATATTTACATGTGAAAACAATGCTCGAGTAATATATATTTTTTTTACGAATATGCTTTAAAACAACAAGAACAACAACAGCAGCAGCAACAAAAACAACAACAACAACAACACCAACACCAAACAACAACAACAACAACAAAACAACAACAACAACAACAATAACGGCAGCAGCAGCAAACAACTAGGCCTGAGTACCATTTCTGCAGACACAGTCTGGTTTTACGCTCTGTCAAGCAGGTTGCAGAAAACGGGTTCTTGGCAGGGGGTGGGTAATCATTTGGACATGATAGTAAGGAACTAAACACTTTGGGAAGAAATGTGAGCCTTTGGCTTTCTGCTCGTCTGAAGTGTTGTTGTGTCTGGGTTCTGTTTATTTCCCAACCGTTAGTTACTAAAGGGCAATGTGAAAATGTGTGTGTGTGTGTGTGTGTGTGTGTGTGTGTGTGTGTGTATGTGTGTGTGTGTGAGTGTGTGTATGTGTGTCCGCGCGCGTGTGTGTGTTAGTAGGCCTATGTGTGTGTGTGTGTTTGTGCGTGCGTGCGTGTGTGCACACGCTTATGTACACATACGGCCGCAAGGTAAAGTGTTGACATGTAGAAACAGCGTTGGGTATTCGCAGTGATCATTCTGCCGAACTATACAGTATACTTCAGTAAACACAGTCTGCTTTCACGTTGTATTATCAGGCAGTTTGCAGCAGACGGATTTATGCCTGCAGAGGGGTGGGGGGCAGGAGGTGGGAGTGGTGGTGGGGGGGGGGGGGGGGGGAGGGAGGTAATGACTCTGGCACATCTAGAAATAAATGCTAAGCGAAGACATCTGGCTTGAAGTTCTTACTTGTCTGGTGTCTAGGTACCGTTTCCCAAATTCTTTACTATACTAAAGGGCATTGTTAAAGAAGATGTGTGTGTGTGTGTGTGTGTGTGTGTGTGTGTGTGTGTGTGTGTGTGTGTGTGTGTGTGTGTGTGTGTGTGTGTGGTGTGTGTGAGTATGTGTGTGTGTGTGTAAGTGTAAGTGTGTGTGTGTGTGTAAGTGAGTATGTGTGTGTGTAAGTGTGTGTGTGTATGTGTGTAAGTGTGCGTGTAAGTGTGTGTGTATGTGTGTGTATGAGAGTGTGTGCGTGCGTGCGTGCGCGCGCGCGCGTGTGTGTGTGTGTGTGTGTGTGTGTGTGTGTGTGTGTGTGTGTATCTGCATTAATTAGAAGTACATGTTCAGACTTGAAAACACCGTTTGGCCTTTGCTATCACAAGATGTAAAAAAAAAAA
>CM060321.1:41398245-41415745 GCA_030674155.1 Stramonita haemastoma
CCCACTCGGCTCCCCCGAAAGATCTGCGGATGAGTCTATAACCCTAGGTTCCGTGTATGAGTCGACGAATGCACGCAGAACGTCTTGTTACTTATTAAAATCTGTTCTGTATTTTGGAAGAATAGGCCAATGCGTGCAGGTAGAAACATGACTTTTTTTTTTTTAAAGTATGTACACTGATGTGTTTAAACATCATTCTCGAAGTCGGAATGCGGCTACCTTAATGAAACGCAAAAAAAACCCTCCGTCGCATACGCAAAATCTCACCAGTGGTGAACCTCGCAGCTCTAGCTGAAAATTGAAAAAGAAAGAAAGAAAAAAATCCCAAATTCAAAGACATGGAAAGGAAGCACGACAGAAAATCGGAGATGCCCCCCACCATACAACAAAAATTCCGATAGCTCTTGTAGTTTCAAAAAAACCAACAGCAACAACTAGGCAGTGGTTCCCTCGCCAAGAGAAATTTCTCTTCAGTGCTTACTTTACCCTGTAGATCCGACTGTTAGAAGAAGGGTTTTTTTTTTTTACTTCTTCTTCTTCTTCTTCTTCTTCTTTTCGTGTTTTTTGTTTGGGATTTCTGTTTTGTTTTTTTGTTTTGCTTTCGTGTTGGGTGGGTGCTTTTTCGCGAACAGGTCAGTGACCTAGGTGACCTGAAGAGGGCAGGCTGTCTTACTATGTGCATTCAGCTGTGACGGTTTGATCTCACCGCACGGCTTACTAGTACGGCCTATTTTTTTTGTTTTTTTTGTTCGTTCCTTTGCCTGGTTGTGTTTCGACTTGTTTTAATTGTATGGTCTTCGGGTTTTTGGGTGTGTTTTTTGCTTTCTTCTTTTTTGTGTTTGTGTGTTGTGGTTTTGTGTACTTTTTTTTTTTTTGGTGGGGGGGGGATGTTTGTATTGTTTTCGTTCCAAAGCCAGAGCTCTGAGGTTCACCAGTGGTGATATTGCGAGTTTGCGACCGTTTGTAGCCTCTACCAAAGTAGCTGCATTCTGACTTCGGGGATGATATATTTAAACACGACACCTAGGTGCATACTTCTTTTTTTTTTTTTGGGGGGTCATCAGTTTCAACCGGCACGGCAATGGCCTACTCTTCGTTAAGGCGGAACAAGTTTTAACGTTGTGTGGAGATGCTCTGCGTGTGTTAGCATAAGGACCCTCGTTTTATCCAAAGGACTTTTGGTGTCAGTACTGATGTTAACCCCAGTGGAAAAATCCCCTCGAAGGGGTGTGTGGCTCGGTGGTGGTTCGATCCCGGGCCGTCAGATTAAGATTGAATACTCTAACCACTAAACTGTCCTGCCCCTCTGCCTTTGATTCGTTTAATGATTCTTTCATCTGTTTAACTTATCTGTTGCATTTAACTACACGGTGGGGTGGACAAATGAAGGGAACGGGCTGACTGTAATATCATTATCATTTTTGACTTCATGAATCAGTAGTAAGGGAACAGGCTGATCAAGTCAGGAAGGTCGAGCCTTTATCGTTTGGCTTTTTGTTTTGTTTAGTTTGTTTGTTTTAGGAATTAGTTCATGCCTTCTACTACTACTACTACTACTACTACTACTACTACTACTACTACTACTACTACTACTACTACTACTAACTACCTCTCAGTCCGTGGATCAGTGGTCTAGAGGTAACGCACTTGCCTAGAAAGTGAAAAGTCGGGGTACGATCGGGTCGGGGTTCAATCCCCGTTTGTGCCCGAAACATTTCCCCCATCCACTAGATCGAGTGTGGTCTGGTTGCTTGTCTTTCGGATGAGACGAAAAACCGAGGTCCCGTGTGCACATGCATAATACTCCAAGTAAAAGAACCCACAGCATCAAGAGAGGTGTCCTTGTCCAAATTCTGTAGAAAAAAACTACTTTGATAGGAATCAAATACACTGTATGCAGACGGGAAAAGAACAACAAAAAAAGGAAGCCTAAAGAGTGGGATGCTCTTGTGGCGACGCGATCTTACATGGAGAGCAGCCCGAATTTCACGAAAAGAAATCTGCCGTTATTTCGAGTTGTATACAAAAATGAGTTAATGAATCCTTTATATATTATAATTTTTTTTTTTTATTATTATTATTAGTTTCCATTGATATATTATATTATTTGCATGTTGACTTTTTTCTTTTTTGTTTGTTTTACTTAATACAATAAATTTAGAGTTTAAACATAATCATTTTTTTTTAGTCTTTGTTTGCTAAAAGCTCAACAGCTGTCGAGCGACGGTGGATGTTTTATTTGAGCACAACATCGGCTATTGAATTAGCAATTAATGTCATATAGCTTAATATATATATAATTTTTAGCTGTAAAAAAAAAAAAAAATCTTTGATGAATCATTTTCAAACTGATGGAAAAGTTGTAAGTGGTTACCTACACCTGCTTTCCACCACTACTATTTTCTCAATAATAGTTTAACTAATGAATAAAGATGGTACAAAGATATAGCAGCAGTAACGGTAATAGAAGTGGTGGTAGTAGTGGATTAGTAGCAGTAGTAATAAAACCAGAAACGATACGACAAACAATAACAACAATATTAGTTTTAAGATTAAGTACATCCTCAAAATTAATGTTCTCACGGCATAGATATATGAAAAACCAGCTAACCCTCCTCTGAACTTAACCACTTCATATTAAAGCTAAAAAAAAAATTAAAACTTAGTATAATTCTTCTCATACATGATAATACCAGATATTATAATAGACTCGGTGTAGCAGTGTAATTTTCTTTCCGTTTCAATGCTGCTGCGTTACCACTTAGAAAACCGGTTCCTTTTCAATACTTTTCTCATTCAGCCACTCGCCATCAAATCAGAACACGAAATCATAGGCTGCATTTTTCATGTAAAAGATCTCCTGGCAGGCCGAAAAGTCTAGCGCGCTTTTTGCATTGTACATGATATAATAAAATTGCGTTGAGGGTGACGATTTTAAGTTATAAATGAATTCAAATGACCTTTTTTTCCCGTAGTTATGAGGAGGGGTTTTTTCCTTTCTATTATACCTTTGACGTCGATGTTTTCGTCTTTTCGTAATTCGGGCAAAATTATTTCAGCTAGGACAATGGGAGAGAGCGAGGGGGGTATTCCTTATCAGGTTCACTTCAGTTCACAACATGAATGCCAACACATCGAAGAGGGCACGCTCTGGTGGCCAGATTCAGACATGCTCTGATTGCCATGTTATGATCAGAAGTTGCCTAACTGGTGGTGCTGGTAGCTGTGTGTGTGTGTGTGTGTGTGTGTGTGTGTGTGTGTGTGTGTGTGTGTGTGTGTGTGTGTGTGTGTGTGTGTGCAAGTCAGTCTTCAGTTTCAAACTGTCGACTTTAAGACAGGATAAATAGTGTTTCGCAATGTTTCAAGAAGACTGCACAGCATCCAGCATAGACGGCCTGCTAAGAACAGGCTTCATGATTTGACAGCAATGACAGGTCAACAAGAAGCAGCAAGATTTGGTACAAGAACGAATGAGTGAATTAATTAATTAACTTTATTTTTCATGAATGGCAGATAAGCATTCACATACTGTTTTTCATCTGGCCGTTGTCCTGATTAGGGGCTATCAAAACAAAAATACCCCCCACCCCCCAAAAAAAAACCGACAAAAAACGCACAAAACAATCCCCCCCAAAAAAAACAACAACAACAACAACAACAACAACTAAACAACAAAACAAAAACAAAAAAAACAAAAACAACCAAACAACAAACAAAACCCCAAACCAAAAACAAACCAAACAAAAAAAAATGATAGCAACCCCTCCCGGCCCCACAAAAACCACCACCACAAACAAGAGAGAGAGAGAGAGAGAGAGAGAGAGAGAGGAGAGAGAGAGAGAGAGAGAGAGAGAGAGAGAGAGAGAGAGAGAGAGACTCGAACTCGAACTCGAAAGGTTTATTCATGAAAAAAGGCCATTGGCCCATACATGAAGGGGTTGCCGAATAACGATAACGATAATTGCTTTAAGCTGACACACGACGCTACTCCAAGCCATGGAAACCACAGCATTGATTAGTAACGAGAGAGAGAGAGAGAGAGAGAGAGAGAGAGAGAGAGAGAGAGAGAGAGAGAGAGAGAGAGAGAGAGAGAGAGAGAGAGAGTATGTAGAGCTAATGAATATATGCCAAGTCTAGCTGTACAAACTGTATAATTTCTGAATACACAAAGCTAATTCTGTGATGCCAAACCTAGTCTTACGATCAGTCCATGTAGAAAAAACAAACACAAATCAAAGCAATAACACGAATGGAAAATAGACTCGGCTTTAAATACAACACCATTAAAAAAATATATACAGAAAAATCAAATTATACTTTTAACTTACTTATTCTTTTATTTCGAGGATAACGGAATAAGCACACGTGTGCTTTCTTTAGACTACAAAAAGTTCCCAAGTGTATGCAGTTTGGTAAATTTTTGTCATCCGTTTCCATCGGCAAACAATGGCCTACTCTTAAAGGTGGAACAGGTTTTAACATGTGTGCAAGATGTTCTGCGTGCGGTCACTTATGGACCTCGGTTTATAATCTTATCTGAAGGGCTTTTGGGGGAGTGGAGTCGGCATTTATGTTAACTCCAGGGGAAAATCCCCTTGAACAGGCGTTTCGGGGTGGCTCGAACCCGGGCCGTCAGATTACGAGCGCAGCGGCGCAAAGTTTTGACAACCAGACTATCCGGCCCGGCCCCCTTATAATACACAGAACGCACGCAGACGACTACAGTGAACGTTAGCCTTACCTTGATCATAACTGGCTTTGTAAATGGTCACCAGCAACAGACTATGTCGACAGTTACAGCAAACGTTCATTCACAATCAGAGCAACCCCGTTTGGATCCAAAACTTTTCCCCATCCATTAGACCCTGAGTGGTGGTCTGGGCGCTAGTCTTTCGGATGAGACGATAAACCGATATCCGTGTGTTACACATCACTACTTAGCGCACGTAAAAGAACCCACGGCAACAAGAGGGTTGACCCTGGCAAAATTCTGTCGAAAAAGCCGCTCTGATAGGGAAACATATACAGTTGCATACAGGAAAAAGAAAAAATGGTAGGCGCTGCACTTGTGGCGACGCGCTCTCCCCGGGGAGAGCAGCCTGAATTTCACGCAGAGAAATCTGTTGTGACATAAAGTGGTACAAAATACAAAATACCTTTTATTGCAATCATTTCCTTAAGTCACTTACAAGTGCTGCACTAAAGTCTTCAGTCGTGAGGAACAGCACGCGGGATTATCTCACTCTCATTCACTCTTCTGGTTAGCTTCCTCAATCGGGTCTTAATCCAGGCTATAATCCTATTTACCAAGTCGTTAACGCAGCTTTTAGCCGTGATATGTCACACTTACTGATGGTCGTGTATTTCTCATTCTTCTAAAAACGCTCAGACAGCAAGTATTGTAGTCAAATAAGCGAAAACGCGTTGCGTTGACAAGTCAGGCCCAACCCATCCCATTTTGGCGTGGGAGATAATTATCTTTTAAGTATTTCGGGGGGCGGGGGGGGGGGGGGGGGGAGGAAAGGAAGGCAGGAGAATGGGCAAAGAAGGCAGAAGATAGACAAAAAGGAGGGGGGCAGGCAGAAAAAGAAAACGACAGAAACAAAGAGAGGGATAGAAAAGATGAAATTCCTAGCACGGAATTTCCAGAAGGTGGGGATGTTATTCTATACTGACAGGCAGCACCCGGCATCCCCACGGGGGACAACCGCTATCTGACGATGGAGAAGATAACTCCAGGACAGGATTTGATGTGCTTGCCAGAGATCGTGCGTGTGTTTGCAAACTGGACTTTGGTTTATAATCTCATCAGAAGAATGTGCTGGGGAACGCATTATGGATCCTTTAGGCTACCTGTATTAACCGCAGAGGTTAGATCGACATCTCCCCATCGGACACATCGGTTAGGACTGGAACCTGCGACCTCACGAGTTAGAGGCTAAAAGATGTCAAGATTTTTTTTTTTTTTAATGAAGCTCAAGCTAAATCATTTATTGGAATTTTAGGCCAGAATATTTGCCTATTCACAAAAACGGTGAAAAAAACCCCCCACTTGGGCCATAGTAGTTTGATGTGCAATTTCGTGGAAAGATCAAATATTCAGCTGCAAGTTAAATAGAAAATTAGATCTATGGGTTTTTTTTTTTTTTAACAGGCTTTAATTTAAACGTGTTTAGTGATTGTGTTACCTCTGTTAATAAAATCTGTCATCTCCCCTCTCTCTTCCGGTCTCCAGTTTGTCAGCTTCTGCCGAATAGGTTACCATAGTCTTGTTTATTAATAAACTCTTCGGTATGAAATGAAATGAAACACAGATTGGTACGTCTTCCTTTGGGCTAGGCTACTTCTACTCAGCTCTTTTTGCGTCATTTCGAAAATGACGTCATGTAGGCGACTTGTTTCGGAACATTCTTTAGCCTAAAGGTTTCACACTGTGTTTTCTTCGAGAATGTTTGAAGTGAAGTGTCTTTATAGCTTGAACAAGAAGTCCATTTCAGTAGATCTATAGGGCCTAGCCCAGTTGGCTGCTTACAGCCAAAAGACAGAGCCTGTGCAAGTGATCGTTGTGCAAGTCAGCTTGTTACACCCATGATGGGCTGCAGAAGTGTAAAAAGTATATGTCACTCTACCCTGGAGGGACCCACAGAACATAGTCGCTCCGAGTTGTTAGTAAGTTGTAAAAGATGTTTGGAATACTTTTTCCTAAATCTATCTATAATCAAACAAACGAGGCCATTTGTGACGCTCCACCACATAACGAGTCGCATTGCACCAGAGGTTAATTTCTAGTTATTGACATGATATTAAACCAAAATGAAATGGCTATACAATAGAAAAAACAGATTGAAAATCAGACCATTCTATCAAAAGTCATTACAACTTGAAAGGATAGACTGCAGGAAATGACAAAATGAGAAATTGACAAACTTAACATCGTAATAGGTGGTCAGAATAAAGGCTTCGGTTTTTTTTAAAAAACATGTTAAAAGGCAAAAGGAAATAAAATTATGCTTTGGTATTTAACTACAAGGTACGATAATGGCTACTGTTTCACAGTAAATCAAAATCTCAATATTGACAACTTGAACCCCACCTGCCTTTAATGGCTCCTAGCGGAAAAGTGGGTTAGGTGCTAAGCGACGCATTTCGTGGTGGAGCGTCACATTTATCTAGATCTAGATTTAGATCTAGATGTACTTGCCCTATTTTCTATCTCGTGAGCAGTCTTTTTTTTTCTTCTTCTTCTTCTTCTTTTTTTTAAATTTTTTTTTTAATCAATGTTCTGTTTGAAACAATGGCTGTGGCAATGACAATGAATTGGTAAAGTCTTTTAAAATGTATTTGCAGACACTGAAAGTTACTGACATAGCAAGAGTTAGTTCTCGATTAACATAATAGGCTAATGCTAGAATCTGTATGCTCAGTCAACTCAGCTTGCTTTCCCCTTTCTTACATTTTTATCCATTCATTCATTCATTTTTGTGAGTCTGGTGCGCGCGCGCGTGTGTGTGTGCGCACGCACGCATGTGTTCATTTAAAAAAATTTTTTTTTACTAGTATCGCTAGAGTGAATAGACTTTAAACAATTCAAATCAAATCTAGATAAGGTTTTGTTCTGGCTTTCTTATTGGTCTTTTCTACTTTTTTGGCCCTGCATAAAGTCATGGAAGAAAGATTTGATCGTTAGCTTCAACCCTACTCTTTCATACTAATTACTAGGCTACTAGGCCTAGTGTTCGATTCAATTACTGTACTTGCTTTTTGTAGATCTCTGTGATTGTGTGCTCAACAGTTAATGCCTTTTTTTTTCTTTTTTATAGTTCCACTTTTTAAAGTCGAGTCTCACTTGGGTGGCGAATCAATCACATTGGCTAGAGCTAAATACGCAATGTAACTGTGGAAACTGAAGCACTGTCCAGAGGCGGAATAGCCTGGTGGTTAGAGAGTCGAGCTTGTGGTCTGATGGCCCGGGTTCAAGCCACCTCCGAAACAGTTGTCCGAGGGATTTGTCCCTGAAGTTAGCATCAGTACCGACTCCACTCCCTGAGAGTCCTTCGGATGAGACTATAAACCTGGATCCTGTGTATGAAATTGCACATATTGAAACCCGTTCCCCCTTTTAGAAGAGTCGGCCATTGGGTACCGGTATCAGCAGATAGCAAATTTAATGCACACTGGTGTCGTGTTTAGATGTCAACCCCGAAGACGGAATGCGCCTACCTTTATGGTGGGTCAACGCTCGCATACGCAAAATCTCCCATTGGTAAAACCTTCAAGCTGTAGTTGAGAAACAGGGGGAAAGTTCTGATACAGCATGTATGTATATGACTAGACCTCATAGTCTGATATGTAATGTTGAAGTCACAACAGAGTTCTTTGCGTGAAATTCGGTCTGCTCTCCCCAGGGTGGCATGTCCCACAAGAATCAGCGCCTGCTATTATTTTTTTCTTTTCCTGTCTGCATGTGCATTTGTTTCCCTATCAGAGTAGTTTCTGTCTACCGAATTTTGCCAGAGACAACCCTCTTGTTGCCGTGGGTTCTTTTACGTGCGCTAAATACGCATTACATGCGGTACCTCGGTTTATAGTCTCATCCGAAATACTAGAAACCAGACCACCCACCATACAAAATCTACGTGGATGGAGGAAAAGCGAGGGGCACAAACAGGGATCAAACCACCACACACTTTGAACCCGGACTTTCTGCTTTCTAGGCAGGTGCGTAACCTCTAGACCACCATCCATATGACTGTGTGTAGGACAAGATAATAAAATTCACCTGTAGTTTCTACAAGCATTTTTTTTGTTTCAAAGGGGATATTGAGGTTGTCGTAGATCTAGTTAGGCACTGTGTCAGCACCTGTTCATTAGACGTCTAGACTGAGCTATATATACATTGCAACAAAATGTTGCCAAAATTATCTGTCGTTTGTTTTTTTTTCTCCTTTGCTGAGCGCTCTCGTCTTGTCCCTGCGACTGATCCGCGATCGGGAAAGAAAGACTTCTTGGTCTGTGCGGACTCGCTCTCTGCTCTGGAGGCTATCGCTTGCAGGAACATAAACCACCCTAAGCTTCAGGAGTTCTACGAACTGTATACTTCCTTGAGACGGGACGGGTGTGACGTGGTTTTGATGTGGATCCCGGGGCACGCGGGCATTCGGGGCAACGAAACGGTTGACCGACTCGCCAGGCGTGCCCGGCGAAAGGAGGTTTCCGGTCCACGGTGCCATTCACAGATCTAGGAGCGAACAATACGGCATTCCATCTGGCAGAGGAGTGGAACGCTCAGACGGACAACAAACTTTTTCGGATCCGTCCCAACCTGAAAGAGGTTTTCCCTCTGGTTTCAAAAACCGAAGGGAGGCGACAGTGCTCACCAGGATACACACGGTCATTCTCATATCACTCACGTTCACTTGCTGAAAGGCGAGGGAACCCCATGGTGCGTGACTTGTGATGTGTCAAGCATCTGCTCCTGGAGTGTTGGGATGTTCAGGATATTAGGCACAAGCATTTTACCGCAGACTCCCGAAAGATCCTTTCGGGATGTTCCACGGACACCATTTTTAACTCCTGAGAGAATCGGGCTTTTTCCGTCTGATATGAGTGAAAGTGGTATAGTTGTTCTCTAAGGACAAGGTCGTTTTAAGGAATCTGGTTTTGGTTTTATCTCATTTTATGTGTGATCGATGTGGTTTTCCCACGACGCGGTGGCACGTCCTGGGTTGACCCTTATGGTTGACCGGGCGTCGATACAAGCAAGGACAGTCGAGTTGGTTTTATAACCCCGTTTTAACTGTAAATAGTCGCACACTTTTAATACGAGTTTTAAAATGTGACGAGGATGACAGCCCCGATATGGCCTGTGCGGTCGGCAGGGGCTCTAAGCAACATCATTGGATTGGATTGGCTTGGAATGTGGTATAAAGCGCGCAGATGCTTAATGTACTGTGCAGCTTATGCAGTCAAATCTATACCATCCACTTTTACCTCAAAATTGTTGGTGAAGTGGTGCACACATGACGCATACTTTATACGACTGCCCAAAAGTGTTTTAGTAACATAATTATCATTCCTGTCTTTATTTATCATATAAATATTTTTTACCCCCCTTCCTTGGCTAGAGCTCCTAGGTTCAACAATGGTGAGGTGTTTTTGTATGCGACCTTTCTTGCCCACCATTTAGGTATGTAGCAGGAATTTTTACCTCAGGGATGATGTCTAAACACGATGCCAGTGCGCATGCGTTTCTGCTGTTGTTTTTAGAAAAAAAAAATGTCTTCCATTTCTACCGGCACACAGTGGTTTACTCTTCCGACTAGCGGAACAGGTTTTAGCGTGTGTGCAAGATGTTCTGTGCGTGCGCTCGGACACGGGACCTCGGTTTATAGCTCAACTGATGGACTTTTGGGAGGAATGGAGTCGATACTCATATCAACTTCCAGATGGTACATTGAATAACATTGATTTCCTTTTTTTTCATCAAGCCATCTATCTAAGGAAAAAAACAACAAAAATCAAAAACAAAAAAACCCCTGACAAACAAAAAATCCAAAACATTTCACCACTTTAATTAACTAACATGAGCTCAACAGCCTTAAAAATAAAAATTTTATATGCTATAGATAATACAAGCAACAAAAACAACAACTGGTGAGACTTGTAAACTGTTTCCTCTTCAATGAGCATAGCCTTGTTCATTAAAACCAAGAAAGCTCCGGGCATTATTCATGCTCTCGAACGTTGTTTTTTTTAAGAATGTCGAATTTTTTTTCTTTTATGTATTAAAATTGTTAAAAGTTTGCTGTGTGTGTGTTTTCAGGAGGCGTTTGTCCCCATACTGGATGCCACCAATGTGAGACAGCTAAGACAAGCGGTGCTGGCCTGTCTAAAGCAATGCCTTCCCAGAGTGGTGAGTGTGTAGATCTATGTAGCATTACTGTTGGTAAAGGTAAAACGGTGTCCCATAACCTGTGTGGTCGTAGGGAGCGAGGCATTAGATACCTCAGCTTCTCTAGGGGCCAGCATATTGAGGGCGGCGCCCATCGCCTCTCCCTCGCTGCTTTACCTTCCCTGACCCTAAAGAGGGCAGGTACATGCGCTGGGTGAACTGGGAGAACTGTACTGAAGCCAAGGCGCGCAAACAGTGACCCATCCAACTGGCAACCACGCTCGACGCTGCTTAACTTGACTTGGGGAAAGCCAGCGCTCTGTTAGACAGACCAAAAATAAAGTGCTCTAGGCTTCGTCTCTTATGCTGTTGCTATGTAAATTAGCTCATTACTTTGCGCTGGTCATTCAAACTTGTATCGATCTACTATTTGGTTGTTGTTGTTTTTTTGTAAGCGCTTTTGTTATTGATGGGGTTGTTGTCGACTCTCTTCCTCATTCCTTATTTACAACATAGGTAACAAGGTAGAAAACAATGTACTGGTCTCCTGCAAAATCTGAAAGGTAATGTCATTGGTGTGTAACTCATGACTGTCTGATTGATCCTGCCCAAGTTACATCGATGGTAACAGCCAACCATCAGAAACATCAGTTGGCTCCCCATCAAAGCACAGGCCAGATGCACAGCGCAGTTTTATTGCAATAAACTTAGCTCATCGTGTATTGCTAATTGATCTGTGTGTGTGTGTGTGTGTGTGGTGTGTGTGTGTGTGTGTGTGTGTGTGTGTTCTGTGTCTGTCTGTCTCTGTCTCTGTCTCTGTCTCTCTGTCTGTCTCTGTCTGTCTGTCTGTCTGTCTTACCATGTCTTTGTATCTATCCGTCTCCTCCATTCTGTTCTCTGTCTGTCTCTGTCTTTCTCCGCCCCCCCCCCCCCCCTCTCTCTCTCTCTCCCTTTCTCTCTCCTCCCTCCCTCCCTCCCTCTCTCTCTCTCTCTCTTTCTCCCTCTCTCTCTCTCTCTCCCCCCCCCCCCTCTCTCTCTCTCTCTCTCTCTCTCTCTCTCTCTCTCTCTGTCCGTCTATTTCTCTGTGTGTGTGTGTGTGTGTGTGTGTGTGTGTGTGTGTGTTGTGTGTGTGGTGTTGTTGTGTGTGTGTGTGTGTGCGCGCGCGTGCGCCTGTGTGTTTGTGTGTGCGCGCTGTGTGTTTGTGTGTGTGTGTGTGTGTGTGTGTGTGTGTGTGTGTGTGGTGCTTTTGTGTATGTGTGTGTGCGCGCGCGCATGTGTGCGTGCGTGCGTGCATGCATGTTTGTATTTGTGATTGCCTGTACGTCTGTGTGTCTATGTGTGTCTGTGTTTTTAATTAAGCTTATGCTGAAACTCGCCAAGTACTTTCGTGGGACAAGTCAGCCTCTGGATGAATGAGAACAGAAATACATGTCATGGTATTGGTAGCGCTGCTGACAGTCAGCACTTTATTGGTAGTAGTTGAAACCGTTCCAACTGGTTAATATTGATGATGCTGATGATGATGATGATGATGATGATGATGGTGGTGGTGGTGGTGGTGGTGGTGGTGTCAGCCACTCTGCTCCTGTCTAGAAAGACACACCTTTTTTTTCTTTAGATCGGAAGTTTCCAAACTAGGACTTGGTGTGCCTGCTTGGAAAACATTGGGGGGGGGGGGTGTTTGTTTGTTTGTTTTTAATAGTGACAAGGGCTGTAGCAACTGTTGGTACTGCCTCGCCTGCACGTGTCTGTAGTTCCATCTTGTGCAAAACAACTCCAGCATCTGTATCATTTTGTTATTGAGAAGATTATGGGTTTGGGTTTTTTTCTGCGTCTTCATCCTACTTCTATTTTTGGCAGATTTTTCTGCATGAATTACGGGATGCTCTTCCTTGGGAGAGCGAGTCACACAAGAGCAGCGCCACCCATTTTTATATATATATATATATATATATATATATATATATATATATATATATATACATATACATATATGAAGTTTTTTTTCCCCGTTTGAATATGAGATCATGGCCCAATTAGCATAGCTTTTTTTCTACAGAATTTTGGCAGGGACAACTATCTTGTTTGTGCGGGGTTTTTTTTTTTAATATATTTTTTTTTACATGTATTGAAAGCTTATAACACATAATAGCTTGGTTTGTCGTCTCATACAAAAGACTAGCACTCAGACCATCACTCCCAAGTCTAATGGATGGTGGAACCGTTCAGGAAGAAACGGGGATGAAACCCACACTTCTGGCTTTCTGTGTAGGTGCGTTACTAATAGTACCACTGATCCACTCTGTGTGTCCTGTTTAGTCAGTCTAGGAGCATTCACTAGGGGATGGGATAGGCTCAGCGGTCAGAACGCTCGCTTTCCCCCAGCTAAAGTTAAGCAGCGTCGAGCGTGGTTGCCAATTGGATGGGTGACCGTTTGCGCGCCTTAGCTACAGTACAGTTCCCCTAGCTGTAAATGGTTACCTGCCCTCTTCAAGGTCAGGGAAGGTAAAGCAGCGAGGGAGAGGAGATGGGCGCCGCCCTCAACATGCTGGCCCCTAGAGAAGCTGAGGTCTCTGACGCCTCGCTCCCCTACAACCACACAGGTTATGGACATCTTTACCTTTTTACCGTTTTTCTTTTTCTTTTAAGAACATTCACTTTGCAGCTGACAAGTAATGGCCTGGCAGAGGGTGGACACAACCTCACCATACTATTCTGTGAAAGTGTGGAGGACACACCGGTCATACATGGCATATGAATCTATGTATTCTTCTATATCGAGGATAATGGAATAAGCACTCATGTGCTTTATATTATATATATATATATCTAGTCCCCGTGTGTATGCAGTTTTGTAAATCTTGTCATCTGTTCCCACCGGCACACAATGGCCTACTCTTACGAAAAGCGGATCAGGATTGAACGTGTGCGCAAGATGTTCTGCGCGCGTTCGCACATGGGGCCTCGGTTTATAGTCTCATCCGAATCAGCGCCGAAGAGACCAGATTGATGTCAGCCACGACCCCACCACCCCTCCTGACGCCTGTTCGTGTATTCCTGTCTATAGAGAAGCCAGGGACACTTCAGTTTATACCCTTTCATCATCAGCAGCGGCAGTAGCAGCTAGCAGCATTGAGGGATTCAAATAAAGAATCCTCTCAGGAGAGGCAAAAAGCACTAGTGGTATGTGACTGAATGTCCAAATTGAAACCTGTGTACAGAACAAAAACACCTCCGTGCAACACTACACAAACAGGACTCCTGTTTACAGTGGCAGCTTCCTTTTCTCTTCCCCTATGGGGACAGGATAGCCTAGTGGTTAGAGCCTTATGCTCTGATCTGATGGCCCCGAGTTCCAGCCACTGCCAAGGTTCCCTTTCAAGGGGATTTTCCCTCTGAAGTTAACATCAGTACTGACTCCACTCCCCCAAATATCCTTCAGATGAGACTATAAACTGATGTCCTGTGTGTAAACGCGCGCAGATCATTTTGCGTACAGGGTAGGCAATTTCGTGCCGGTAGGAGTGGAATAAAATTCTTTTATTTAAAAAACAACAACAAAACATATACTCGTGTCGTGTTCAGACATCATCCCAGAAGTCGGAATGCAGCTAACTCAATGTAGGCAAAAACAGTCGCAAACGCAAACGCGAAAGTCTCACCGGCTCAAGTCGAGGATCGGGGTTAAAAATCTCCTTTATGTATGGGAGGCAGGAACCTGGTGTTCTGGCAGTGTGTCTTGAAAGAAGAACCGCAGCCAGAACTCAGGTGTCATGGCGAGACGTTACACACTGTCCACACCTGCCCTATCACTCAGGTGTCATGGCAAGATGGTACACACTGTCCACACCTGTCCTATCACTCAGGTGTCATGGCAAGATGGTTACACACTGTCTCACACCTGTCCTATCACTCAGGTGTCATGGCGAGATGGTACACTACTGTCACACCTGCCCTATCACTCAGGTGTCATGGCAAGATGTACACACTGTCCACACCTGCCCTATCACTCAGGTGTCATGGCGAGATGGTACACACTGTTCACACCTGCCCTATCAATCAGGTGTCATGGCAAGATGTTACACACTGTCAACACCTGCCCTTCACTCAGCGATACCCTGAGTGCAGCAGTCCATCAAAGGGTACATTGGTCCATACAAAGATCTGCTGACTCGTCAACAACATTTTTTTTTTAAGTTCAGCTAGCAAAAACTACATGAGTGTGGCCACATAACAGAATGTAATTATTTTGCTAAAAGAATTTTCTCCAGGGAATGGTTTAGAAAGAAAAATGAACCCCCTACCCCCACAAAAATCGACAGCAAACAAAAGAAAAACCCAGTAAAATAAGAAAACAAAAATGTCAACATCAAATCAATGGAAAAAACAACAACAACCAACCAGCAAACAAAACAAACACAAGCAACAAAATCAACCAAATCCAAAGCAGACAACACACACACCACACACACACACACACACACACACACACACACACACCACACACAAATGGAAGCCAAACCCGACCGGTTAGAGACTACTACTACATCACCACAAAAACAGGAAGAATACTCGCGAAGACTTTAGAATATTTTTCTTCAGTATGAAACCGCAGCCAACTTTTTCATGCAGTTCAGGCAAAAACGAAACGGGACACAATGTAACGCACGTTTCACAATCATGATAATTATGGTCGGTCTTTGTTTCAGAACCAAGCGCATGTGTTTCTGAAGAACCCCGTCACGGAACAGATCGAGGCCGAGGCAGATGGGCTCATTCTCCCCTCTCAAGGCGTCATACAGTAAGTCTCCTCTTTTGTCCAGTTTCTCACAGTTACACTGTAGCAGACCACAACATGTAATGTGTGTGCAATTTAAAGAGGAAGTTTAAATGATGAGCGGTTTTGGAACAGCCCGAAAAGAGCAGGGCTGAACCTGAGAAGAGTGTGTGTGTGTGTGTGTGTGTGTGTGTGTGTGTGTGTAGTGTGTAGTGTAGGTGTGTGTAGGTGTAGGTGTGTGTGTGTGTGTGTGTGTGTGTGTGTGTGTGTGTGTGTGTGTGTGTGTGTGTGTGTGTGTGTGTGTAGCAACATTTAAATGATAGGCCTTGGCTTTTTGCTTACGTCAAGTGAATAACTGGCGAGGCTTTGGCCTGGGCCAAGAATTACTAATGATTCTTTTTCTTTACTTTATTGTTTTTTATGTTGTTGTTTGATGCTTGAGAAATCTTTACTCCTCCAACTTCAGATTATGTCCATACTTTGTTATTTAACATTCATTTTTTTCCAGCCATTTTGACTGACATTGTATAGTTGGTAGACACTGGTTTTGGATAGAGAGTTAGCACTAGTAACTTGAAGAACTTGTGGCTGCTATTTCAGGGATGCATTCCACCAGTCCGCCCTCCACATATGCGCCGTTCCGGCAGATCCTGACCCAGTGCGAAAGATTCTGCATGTCCGCTCTTCCCCATCTGACAAAGGTACCCGTCTGAATGGAAGGTTCAGTTAAAGTAAAGTCTGTCCCGAGCCTAAGGCTCATCAGGCCGGTGCTTATCCCGGTTTCTGTGGCGTTAAGCGACTGAGAGTCATAGACTCCCGGATAAGACGCCTCTATCTGATGGAGTCTTGAACGTGAAAGGGGACACTTTGTTATTGTTTCAGCTGTTCTTTCCTGACTTAGCATAACTTTGTGATTCTGAATGGAATGCTTGCATTGTAAATCGTGAAAAAGGGGCCACTTTTGGTTGTTTTTTTTGTTTCTAGACTGCTCCTTTCCTTAGACTTACCAAAACTTTTGTGATTTGCTGAATGGAAGGCTTGCATTGTAAATCGTGAAAAAGGGGGCCACTTTTTTTATTTGTTTCTAGACTGTCCTTTCCATAGACTTAGCAAAACTTTTGTGATTTGCTGAATGGAAGGCTTGCATTGTAAAATCGTGAAAAAGGGGGCCACTTTTGTTTATTTGTTTCTAGACTGTTCCTTTCCTTAGACTTAGCAAAACTTTTGTGATTTGACTTGCTTTTAAAAAATTTGACTCGCATACGTATTTATAACCAAGTTTGCTTTTGAATTACTCAGAATCAGGGACTGTGTGACATCAGTAATGGGTTACATAAAAAAGATGTAAATGGACGGGAGAACATATGTTTAAGAGGGTTTGTTGGCTAGTTGTTGTTTTTTTTATATCAAATTTTCGTAACCAGCGTCGACGTATTTTCGTTTAACTGACATATGTACATACTTGGTGAATGTTTGGTATGTCAACGTTTATGCAATCCATGGAACACTGACATGAATTCTGGCATTCTAAACTCGCAATAGTGCGCGCGCGCGTGCTTGCGTGCGTGCGTGCGTGCGTGCGTGTGTGTTTTTGTTGTTGTTGTTTTTTTCTTTTACAGAAACAGGTAAACTTTCTTCCACATAAAACAGGAAAACTCTTTCTTCCACAAAAGCCAGGTAATCTCTTTCTTTCACAAAACTAGGTCAACTCTTTCTTCCACAAAAAACAGGTATTCTCTTTCTTCCTCAAAAAGAGGTAAACTCTTTCTTCCATAAAAAACAGATAATGTCTTTCTTTAACAAAAACAGGTAAAAATTTTCTTCCACAAAAA
>CM060321.1:41420745-41443245 GCA_030674155.1 Stramonita haemastoma
ACGCCCACTATTGCACTCCTAATCTACTTCTTATTGTCACCGCAAGCCTTTCTTTTTGCAGGTGAATTACATGACCAAGACGCCGCAACGCTGGAACAGAAAGTAGTCCGCTATGTAAGCGCAAAAGGCATTCCCTGTTGTTTTATAGTAGAATGTTTCGTGACTTCTCTCTGTCTCTCTGTCCCTGTCTCTCTCTGTCTCTCTCTGTCCCCCCCCCCCCCCCCTCTCTCTCTCTCTCTCTCTCTCTCTCTCTCCTCTCTTTACCGTTTAAGGGTGTGTCACTTTGGACTGATTTTTTTTTATTATCACATTTTAAAATATCTTTTTCCCCATCAACTTTCTTCCTTAATTCTCACTCGTTTCTTTTTTATGTGATCGCTTCTTTCGTTACGTCAACATGTTTCTACACTTGCAAGTAAACTGTGTACATATTTTCGGCATTCTCTTGTTTGTTTGCTTTTAAAAATATATTTTTATGTTGACTACTTAAAACATGATAAGATGAGAATGGTTTTTGTGATAGCGCTTTGAATTCGCTCTCATGAAGAAAATTTACACCCTCCAATGTATCGCATATCTTATAGTGAGAATTATAATGATAATAGTTATCAGCTAGGGATGTATATGGGTGGATACAGAGTTCAGTATAGTTAGCCTTGATTGATGTGATATTGTCAGCTAGAAAAGTATATGGATACCGACAGAATTCAGTATAGCTAGCCTTGATTGATGTGATGTTTTCAGCTAGAAAAGTATATATGGATACAGACAGAGTTCAGTATAGCTAGCGTTGATTGATGTGATGTTGTCAGCTAGAGATGTGTATGGATACAGACAGAGTTCAGTATAGCTAGCCTTGATTGATGTGATGTTGTCAGCTAGAGATGTGTATGGATACAGACAGAGTTCAGTATAGCTAGCCTTGATTGATGTGATGTTGTCAGCTAGAGATGTGTATGGATACAGACAGAGTTCAGTATAGCTAGCCTTGATTGATGTGATGTTGTCAGCTAGAGATGTGTATGGATACAGACAGAGTTCAGTATAGCTAGCCTTGATTGATGTGATGTTGTCAGCTAGAGATGTGTATGGATACAGACAGAGTTCGGTATAGCTAGCCTTGATTGATGTGATGTTGTCAGCTAGAGATGTGTATGGATACAGACAGAGTTCAGTATAGCTAGCGTTGATTGATGTGATGTTGTCAGCTGCGGCATCAGACCCGTTCAGAAAGCGGCTTTCTGTTGCTGGTGGTGCCAGAGACTCAGGAATTGATCTCCCAGGTAAACTGCTGGTGTGGCTACAGTTTGGGAGGGGGCGAGAGAGAGAGAGAGAGAGAGAGAGAAGAGAGAGAGAGAGAGAGAGAGAGAGAGAGAGAGAGAGACTTTTATAGACGTCTTTTCTTGGAACCATTGTCTAGATTAGGAAATTGGGATAATATGTCTCGTAGGCTTGTAATTCTGTGGAGTTCTATATTTCCCACAGTTAGTAAAGAGAGACAGACAGACAGACAGACAGACAGACAGACAGACAGACAGACAGACAGACACAGAGAGAGGGAGAGAGAGAGAGAGAGAGAGAGAGAGAGAGAGAGAGAGAGAGAGAGAGAGAGAGAGAGAGAGAGAGAGGCAAACGTAGAAGTAAAGTGGGGGAGGGAGGGAAAAGAGCTGGAGGGTAGTGGGGATGGGGTTGCAGCTATGTAAATACTGGAGTGTTAAGGGCAGTGGTATTGCAGTTTTGCGATACTTTTTTGTGTTCTGTCCGATTTGACGTTGATATTAAATTTTATCTTTTGTAGTGAATCATTCAGCATACTACAGTCATTATTCTAGGAGATTGTAAGAATATTATGGCATATAAGGACTTTGAACTTTTAAGCACTTTTAATGTTGTTGATGAGCGATTATCATCAGTATCACTGAATGCTGGAACTGAGTCTGGTACCTCTACAGGTACAACCCACATTGGGGCAGTTTGGAGTGTGCTGAAAGTAGCATTGTGGTTACACATATCTGTTTGGAGCAACACTTTTTCATTTTATTACATGCCTTGTTTTCGTGTAAGAGTCCTTTCCTTGTTTTATTCAAGCATTGGCTGAATATATTCATATGCGTGTGTGTGTGTGTGTGTGTGTGTGTGTCGTGCGTGCGTGCGTGCGTGCGTGCGTGCGTGCGTGCGTGCGTATGTGTCCGCATTGTGTTAAACGATTGTGCAGTCTATTATTAATTATAAGTTTACATCAGCCACAGGAGCATATCGACAATAACCATCCCCTTATGTTGCAGGTCGTTGGAGAAACAATTCTGTCGGAGGAGAAGCGATTCTCGGTAAATAAAGATCAATGTCTTATTCAGTCACACATAGTCTATCATTTTTTTGAAATCCGACTTTCGCTTTCGCCTATTGATCTAAAAGTAATCTCTGACTGTTTCATTCATTTATCGATTCAAAATCTTATGATTTTCATATTCAGGCTTTGATGATTAAAACTAAAAGTCGACATTGATAAAAAAATAAACTTCGGACTTTTTCCTTACAGTCTATGATTTAAAAACTTCCACATCATCTATTTGCTCAAAAACTCTTCTTTTTACAATCACTCATTGGTTTAGAACTAAATTCCACATTCGCTCATTAATTAAAAACGTCATTTTTTAAGAGCGGTGCTAGAATAACTTGACCAAAACTGCATGTGTCTGTATCTCTCGGGTCTCAAATTACACCGGGGTTTGTATCATATTATGATAGTACAGCCTAAGTCTCAAAGCACATGCACTTCCATAGCATCATTTCTCAATCACCCTCATCACTATTGATCATCATGCAATACACGTTGATTCAGAAACTCGACTATGAGTTCAAAGATTGCCGACAGCTACCTTCACTTGTTGATTTGTGATTTACCGAGTCATACATTCCGTCAGTCACCTGTAAACTTCTGACTTCGTCCGATCCGCATGCTCATACTGAGTCCACAACTTTGGATCTCCACATTCACGTATTGATTTTAGAGCTCAAATTCTGTATTGGTTCACTTTTTAATTGCAATCGCTTTCATATTCTTTTATTTACACAAATGCTGCTTCCACATTCATTCATGAACTTTAAAAAAACACCTGATTTTTATTTTCACACACTGGTATAACGTTAAATATCTGACTTCTTTCTCTATACTTCAGTATAAAGCATAAGCTACTGACGTCCGCATTGACTCATTAATTGAAACCGTCTGACATCTAAATTAAAACAATGACTTTCCACCTTCCACTTTTACATCATTTTTTCTTTTTTTTTTCTTTTTTTTTTCAAATTCTGACTTCCACATTCTTTCATTAATTAAAAAAACTAAACTCAGATGTTTACATCAAACATCCGTCATCCGACCTCCACACTGCATCTTTTTTAAAGTTCGAACATGAAAATTTACTGTGTACTTCAAAACTTCTGACAAACACATTGGCATATTGATCACTTGACTTTCACATGCATGCATTGATTTTTTTTAAAGTTCTGACTTTTGCACTCAGTAATTGATTAAAAACGGCATAACCATATTAACACATTGATAATTTGACTTTAATGTTTGCACATTTGTTTCCTATATTTTGACTTTGACATCGGACGATTGAATCCAAAAATTTCAATTGCACGTTCATTTGTAAATCTTAAGTCTATTAATCTTTACGGTCATTTACTAAAAGTTGCTGGCGTCCAGATTCTCATTGATTCAACAGCTTTTAACTTCACTCCATGATTTAAGAAAATGACTCTGTGTGCGTGTGCATGCATGCGTTCGTGCGTGCGTGCGTGTGTGTGTTTTCAGGGACTATGGAGCTGCTTTGCACAAGCAATGGAAACAAAGCAGCCCATATTTTTGGAGCAAATCCCCAAGGTTAGTACTTTTCATCTTCTTTGTTCTCACCACCTCAAAGTTGTTATGTATGTATGTATGTATGTATGTATGTATGTATGTATGTATGTATGTATGTATGTATGTATGTATGTATGTATGTATGTATGTATGTATGTAGTGTGATTCCTTCATTGATGAAACAGGCGACAAGATATTATTGTAATGATGTAGTAGCTTTGCCGTGCTTTTTTTCGGGGGTACAAGGGATGTTAGTTGAGTCATTCATTTTCATGACTTTCTTTCAATGATAGATAATATTTTGTTCTTTTTTGTTTGTTTGTTTTTCGACTAGAGCTCCGAAGTTCATCAGTGGTGAGATTTTGTGTAAACAGCCGCTTTTGCCCATCATTAAGGTAGCCACATTCTGACTTCCAAGCAAAGGGCCATGCACAAAATAGTTTTCACTTTCATTGACTGTTGGGAAGTTTTCTTCAGGATTGGTCAGTAACACTGTCTATAGATTTAAAAAAACCTGTATTTTTTTCAAACATATCCAATAATAGCAATGCTGTTGCTTTTTTTTTTTCCTTCTCCGTTTTTTGTTTTTCGTTCCTCAGGTAGATCTCTGAGGTTCACCACTAATGGTGAGATAAGCGCATACAACCAGTTTTTTTTTTTGGTTGTTGTTGTTGTCCCCCCCCCCCCCCCCCCCAAAAAAAAATGTTGTGAGAGAACACTATCACTTCCTCCTCCTCCATCCAAATTGGAGATCCTGCATGCTGTCTATCCCTCTTAGTTATAGTTAACATCAGTGCCGACTCCACTCTCACCAAAAGTCTTTCGGATGAGACTGTAAACCGAGACCTCGTGTGCGAACGCACGCAGAACATCTTGCGCACATGTTAAATCCTGTTCCGCTTTTCGTAAGAGTAGGCCATCGTGTGCCGGTGGGAACAGATAAAGATTTACAAAACTGCATGCATCGGGGACTAGATGTAAAACAAAAGCACATGAGTGCTTATTCCATTATCCTCGAAATAAAAGAATAATAAGAAAAGAATTTTAAAAATCTTCACAGTAGTGGTAGTAGTAGTAGTAGTAGTAGTAGTGGTAGTAGTAGTAGTAGTAGTAGTAGTAGTAGTAGTAGTAGTTGTAGGCACCCATCACTCTCGGAAGACTATGGAGCTGCGCTCTTAAGTCTTTAGAGCGCAAAGCCTGGGTAAGTATGGAGAGCAAACTTACCCATGCAGCAGACCCCCCCCCCCCCCCCCCACACACACAACACACACACACTACGCTACTGGAATGAACCATTGGAAAGTAGTTGACCGTTAGTTAGTGCGTTCCCCCCCTTCTCCACGCCACTGGAATAACCCATCGGAAAGTAGCTGACTGTTAGTTAGCTTGGTGCTGTGTTTTGTGTTTTTCTGGCAGGAGCGGAGACAGGAGGTGGAGGACATCGCGGGCATCAAGGTGCGCAGCTTCCTGTGTGTGCCTGTGGCCCGTAAGGGCAGCGACAAGCTGATCGCCCTGGCCTGCCTGGTCAACAAGGACAACGGACACAGGTAGGGGGTCACGGGTAGCTCCTGTCACAGGTAGGGGATCACAGGTAGCTCCTATCACAGGTAGCTCCTACCACAGGTAGGGGATCACAGGTAGCTCCTATCACAGGTAGCTCCTACCACAGGTAGGGGGTCACAGGTAGCTCCTGTCACGGGTAGGTGGTCACAGGTAGCTCCTGTCACGGGTAGGTGGTCACAGGTAGCTCCTGTCACAGGTAGCTCCTGTCACAGGTAGCTCCTATCACAGGTAGCTCCTATCACAGGTAGCTCCTATCACAGGTAGCTCCTATCACAGGTAGGGGTCACATGTAGCTCCTATCACAGGTAGGGGGTCACAGGTAGCTCCTATCACAGGTGGGTGGTCACAGGTAGCTCCTATGACAGGTAGGTGATCATTAGCTAATGCACTTAACACACACGTCGTTGTCTTTGGCGTAGTAGTATAGTGATGGTGAGGAGGAGGAGGAGGATGTTAATGATTATTGGAATAGGAATGATCATGATAAGAAGGATGGGAATGGTGATGATACTACTACTACTACTGCCACTTTTGCTACTACTACTACTACTACTACTACTACTACTACTACTACTACTACTACTACTACTACCACTACTATTTACTACTACCACTACTACTACTACTACTACTGCAACTACCACTACTACTACTTTTACTAAAAATGGACTTTTTAAAGCGCTTTTTGTCCCTTAGCACGAAGAACTATGCGCAGCAAAATTTAACAGTATACACATACATGGACTATGCAGACCATGAAGATCCAAATGGGCTATGTGGACCATACAGATCCATAACTATGGACTATGTGGACCATACAGATCCATAATTATGGACTATGTGGACCATACAGATCCAAATGGACTATGCCGACCATACAGATCCATAATAATTATGGACTATGTGGACCATACAGATCCAAATGGACTATGTGGACCATACAGATCCATAATTATGGACTATGCTGACCATACAGATCCATAACTATTGACTATGTGGACCATACAGATCCATAATTATGGACTATGCCGACCATACAGATCCATAACTATGGACTATATGGACCATACAGATCCAAATGGACTATGTGGACCATACAGATCCAAATGGCCTATGTGGACCATACAGGTCCAAATGGCCTATGCGTACCATACAGATCCAAATGGTCTATGTGGACCACACAGATCCAAATGGACTATATGGACCACACAGATCCAAATGGACTATATGGACCACACAGATCCAAATGGACTATAATTATGGACCACACAGATCCAAATGGACTATAATTATGGACCACAGATCTATAGTTATGGACTCTGTGGACCATGAAGATCCAAATGGACTATTTTAAAAGATGTTTCTGAGCTAGCATGGTTATGGCTGTGTGCATTGAGATCGCGATGACCAGTGTATGAATGCAGCACTGCACTGGGAAGCAAAAGGGTATAAGGCTGCCGAATTGAAAAGACATACCAGTATCTTTTTTCTTCTTCTTCTTTCCTCGGCTAGAGCTCTGCCGTTCATCAGTGGTGAGATTTTGCATATGCAACCATTTTCCCATCATGAGGGCAGCTGCATTCCTTCATGGGCAGGGTGCTCGGGTATAGCAGTGAAGTTTTGAGTTTTAAGAAGCTGTTGAAAAGTTTAACAATTTCAGAATGATATCCTTTGAATTCTCCTTATCTTCTAGTCAAAGCGAGATCTTAAAATTCTTAACTTCACATTTTCATAACCCGATTTTGTTGTGATTGTGTTATTAGTGATGATTTGAAGAAGTGTGTTCTAATTTTTTTCGTGACAAAATCGCTGTTACCACGAAAAGCGTAGTGAATGTACCGTTATTGTGTCTCGCCAAACGAGAAAGAGAAGGTTAAAGATGCATTGAACAGAATTTGATTCGGGCTAGGTTACACAACTTTCTCTTCCCCCCCTCCCCCCCTCTCTCTCTCTATCTCTCTCTCTCTCTCTCTCTCTCTCTCTCTCTCTCTCTCTCCTCTCTCTCTCTCTCTCTCTCTCTCTCTCTCCCCCTCTCTCTCTCTCATATTTCAGCTTCACGGAGGCAGACATAGAGATTGTCGAGCAGTGCTTCAAGTACACAGCGACAGTCCTCACCAGCACGTTGGCTTTCCAGAACGAACGCAAGTTGAAAAACCAAACACAGGTAAGGCAGACTGTCATACAAAAACTTAACCCAGTAAGCACCTGCACAAACAGTGCATCAGCAGCAGATAAGCAAGTTGCTTTCTGTTAGACAGTAAAAGTGACTCACAGAGACCTTTTGTAAATCTCACACCTGATAAGTGACTTCAGCCAGAAAAAAAGCCCAGCGATTTGAGCGGTGGCTTCCTGATATGAAGGCTTGGGTTCAAACCTTGAATTGCAGAAGAAGCACCTGTCTGAATGGGGAGCTTTTCTGCTGGAGAGTTTATTTTGGTTCTGGCACTGATCATTCCAACTGTACAATCTCAATGGGGGCGGGTTAGCTCAGTGGTCAGAGCGCTCGCTTTCCCCTAGCCAATTTTAAGCAGCGTCGAGCGTGGTTACCAGTTGGATGGGTGACCGTTTGCGCGCCTAGGCTTCGTACAGTTCCCCCAGTTCCCCCAGCTGTAAATGGGTACCTGCCCTCTTTAATGTCAGGGAAGGTAAAGCAGCGAGGGAGAGGAGATGGGCGCCGCCCTCAATATGCTGCCCCCTAGAGAAACTGAGGTCTCTGACGCCTCGCTCCCCATACGACCACACAGGTTATGGGACACCTTTGCCTTTGCCTTACCTTGACAATCTACTATCTGCTTGATTAAAGGGTGAACACACTTTGTTACAATCTGGAACTAAATCTTGTCAGAACCTTGACAAAAATGTAAGTGGAGCATTTAAAGTGATGAGGTAATAAAATATTACTGATCCTGTATTGGTTTAACCAGTGTGTTTGGGTTTTTGTTTGGTTGGTTGCTTGGCTGGTGGTTTTTTTTGTTTGTTTGTTTTTTTACTACATTTGGAAGGCAACGCACAACTTGTGAAATAACTCGCTGTTGAGACATACGGCATCAGAACACACCTTTACCTTACAATGCAATACAGCATACTAAATCCAACACAATACAATTCAATACAAAGCAGCGTAATGCAATACAATACAGTTATACAGTACAATTCAACACAAGAAATGCAAAACAGCCCGACAGAATGCAAAACAGCACAACACAACACAACAAAAAAGACGGCCTGTTATAGGGCTGAAAAGCTACCTGCCATTCAGAACATGGCTCGGTGTTCCTGCTGCTGCACACCCTGACATGACATGACATGACATGACATGACATGACATGACAGGCCACACTCCACACACCCCCAACCCTCACCCGTCTGGCTGTCTGTTTTTTCTCTGTTGCAGGCTTTGTTGCATGTGGCCAAGCAGCTGTTCACACGACTAGGTGAGTTTTTCGAGGAGGGCACAGAGTACAAAGGCCTGTCCCCACACTTGTTCGGTGTCAACCGCAACGTGTTAGGGTTCCTTATCAAGCACACGGAATGCAAGCAGTCCCTGAAAACCAAGCTACGTGCTAACGACACCAAGAGAACTGTGCCCCAGTTACAAATCACCACGTGTGAAGACGGGCACAGATCCAAGTCCTCACCGGCCATGCCTAACGACACCGCTAAGCAGGAAAAAGCCAGCCTCCTGGACCCGGACAGGCAGAGGCAGCTAGACAGGAAGAAATACTCGGTGTCTGTGTTCAGCATGTACGACCCCATTTTAGTCAACGACGTCTGCTTGGATCACACACTCCCTGACGTGGTGGTGGAGGACCTCTCCATTTTCTCCCCCTCCGCTGAGCAGCTGGCGGCTGTGGACGAAGTCAGCTCTCTGAGTTCTGTGCCTACTGAACGCTTGCTGTCCAGCCAGCCGAAAACCAGGAGGTTTGGTCGTTTCCACCGGGTCCATGATACCAGCAGCGTTTTCAAAGAAGTCCTCTGGGATTTAAGCACTTTGGAGACCGCTTCCCTGTCGAGTTCCAAGTCTCTGAAGATCCATGACAGAAAGAAAACCATGGGGCACGCTTCCAGGTCGGGTTCGAGCATGTGCCACCGAATACTGCCACGCCCGGGGCAAGTGCGTGTCTCCACGTGTTCTTTCAGCCACGTCCGATCAGGTTCCGCGGCCAAGTTTGCCCTGCATGACGGAATGATATCTCCAATCGTTGAGTACTTGCGGAAATCGGCACCGAGCGATGCTACATATACTGATGGGGATTTCTTGTGTAGGATGAGTCTCTTTGCTTCTGGTTAAGTTTTGTTGGCCCCCTTGTGTTCGAAATGGGCTGACATTTTTCTCCATGTTTAATTGGTTTGTCTTTTTGGTTGATGTGTATGCTGGTATTTAGTTTACATTCAGTTTTGTTTGTTGTTGATTTGTTCGTGGGAAATACTTGTATACTTGTGTTGCATACTTGTGTTTATTTTATATATATATATATAATATATATATATTATATATATATATATATATATATATATATGTATATGTGGCGCTCCACCACGAAATGAGTCGCTTAGCACATTACCCAATTTTGCGCTAGGAGCCTTTAAAGGCAGGTGGGGTCAAGTTGTCAATTTTGTGATTTTGATTGATTATTAAACTAGATCTGTTTATTTATCTTATAATGAAATATCAAGGTATAATTTTTATTTCTTTTGCTTTTAAATGTGTTTTGAAAATACCAAAGCACTCATTCTGACAACCTGTTACTAAAATAAACTTGCCCTTTCTCATTTTGTCACATCCTGCAGTCTATCATTTCAATTTGTAATAATGTTGCACATAATTGTCCGATTTTCAATCTGTTTTTTGTATTCAATAGCCACTTTATTGCACATTAATAACATGTCAATAACTAATAATTGACCTCATGTGCACTTCGTCTCATTATGTGGTGGAGCGTCACAATATATATATATATATATATATATATATATATATATATATATATATATATATATATATATATATGTGTGTGTGTGTGTGTGTGTGTGTGTGTGTGTGTGTGTGTGTGTGTGTGTGTGTGTGTTGTGCAGTTTTATGAAAAGAAAGTTTTTCTATGCTCCTTCCAGGTTTTTGTGTGTGTCCAATTGTCAGATTTTGTGTGTGTGTGTCGGGGGGTGCACATTTGTATCTTATCATTGTTCGTCATAGTGTATGTTTTCCCCGTTAAGTTAGAATTATCAGGTGAGTGTTTTTGTTTTTTAGGTTGGACTTCTGTGTATTTGTTTGGAAACACAAATCTTAAGTAAAAGAATTTTAAGGTTATTTGTATGCATGATAATGGACATGTGCATTATCATTGACATGTGCATGCATTTTGACATGTGCATGCATATTGACATGTGCATGCATATTGACATGTGCATGCACATTAGCACGTGCATGTGCATGGACATTAAAGAGTTGAATTTTCCCCCTGTTTCCTACTTATCGAACAGCTTTAAAAGAGCACTCACTTCCGACTAAATGTCATTGCATAATAAATTATTCATGGAATCAGGTTTTGTTCAGAAAAAAATGGAGAAGAAAAACAATCTTATCATGGTTTGTTATGCTAACATGGCTCATGTGAACACAGAACCAAAGATATGACGAGAATACTACACTTCACAATCTGAGCTAACATTGAGAAGTTGGTACCTGCACTTGTCATTCCTCACTACTTTTTCCTCCATAATCTGAGCTAACAACAGAAGTAATCATGACCAAGCCAACATCTATCGTAGCAACTCTTATTGTAATGATATTGATGATAACTATAATTATACAAATAACTGATCGCTTAGCTCGTCTTTGTCACAAAGACATCATTCTGACAGCTTTTCAATACAGGTGAAGTTCTAGGCGTTCAATATTGAATAGCTAAGAATTCATCTATGACCTACGTAGTCATTGCCCTACATGTATTGTACAATTTATTTGTTTACCTGCTGTTATTACAAAACATAGTGCAATAAGCACTCATGTGCTTTTTTTTTTTACCATCCAGTCCCTGTGCGTTTGCAGTTCTGTATATATATACTCATCCGTTCCCACCAGCATAAATGTCCTACTCTTCCGAAAGGCAGAAAAGGTTTTTTACCAGTACGAGGTCTGTGTGTGTTTGCACATGGGACCTCTGTTTTTAGTCTCATCCGAAGAACACGGTGAGCTATCAGCTGTCCTACCAGCATAGTATTTTCGGCTGGAAGATGTTGTCAGGATTTTCCCCCTGGGCTGAGCATCAGTGCAAACACCACTCCTTCAAAAGTCCTGGTGAGACTATAAACGGCGGTCCCCTGTGCGAACGCAGACAGAACATCTTGCGCACACGTTAAAACCCATCATTTGCATTCCGCCCTGCATTTTGGAAGAATAGACCATTGCCTGCTGGTAGGAACAGATGACATCTTTTTTAAACGCATGCATACTAGTGCTTTGTTTAGACATCAGCCCTGTAGTCGGAATGCGAGTTCTTTACTGATGGGCAGAAACGGCTGCATACACGAAATCTCACCATTAGTGAACCTCGGAGCTGTAGCCGAAGATCAAAAACAAGCAAACTAAATACAGCGGCTAGAGATCCTTGTAATGGCTAAAAACAAATAAAACTATGAGCAGCAATATTGTGTATAATCGACCGTTTGTCTAATGATCAATTCCGTCATAGAGAGAAATAACGCGTATGTAAAAAAAAAAAAAAAAAAAAAAAATCTTGCTCCCTCTCTTACCTCCAAAGTTTAACTCAGAATAAATGTTCAATTCCTACTAATAAAGACATTAATTTGAGGACAGGAATGGCTTAGCATTGTAGCATCGCTGAGTGAATGGTCATTTGTTTCACCCGTTTGTCGTAATTATTGACAAAATGATTAAACAAATAAGAGCACTTTGACAGACAGATTTAAAGTTTCCCCAAAATGGTTTAATACTTTCAGACAGTTAAGTAGGTCCAACACATCAGTGCTAAGGTGTTTAGCAAAGAGTGTGTATTGTGTTTGTGACTGTGAATCGTATTGCATCGTTTTGTATTGTGTTGTATTGAACTGTATTGTGTTGTTGTGTGCACCACTTCCAGTCCCTGTAGATTTCTCGGCAAAAGAATCGGATTGCTCTCTCCTGGGAGTTCCTCGCCACAAGACCAGTACCCCTCTTGTTTTTCTACCATGTCTTTGTATCGTTGCTTCCCAGTGAGATGAGGACTTGTTTTTACCCAATAGGATTTTGCCACAGGCAATTTTTCCTCTACATGAACTTTTTTTTTTCAAGTGCACTAGATGTATGTTTTATATAGATCTTTGGTGTATCGTCTCATCCAAACAACGAGCATCTTGACTATCGCCTTTAGTTCCGTTGATGGAAGAAAAGTTCGGCTTGGTACAGGATTGAACCAGCGACCTGCAGCTTTGTGGTTGGATACTTTACCAATAGATTTCAGATGAAATGGAGTAAAATGCCATTTCACATGGTGTATCCTGTTATGTGGATTTTGTCTGTCTTTGGTTCGTTGTGTTTTTTCGTTGTGGTATTTCCTCTTTTTTTTTTCCTTTCAATTGTTGCGTCTTTGGTCATCAAGTTTAGCCATACTTATCAAGGCTGTGTGCCTGATCAAGTGTCATTGTGTTTGTCTCCCAGATGACCTGACCAAGCTGTTGCGAGAAATCATGCAGGAAGCCAGAAACCTGACGGATGCTGAAAGGTAGGTGCAGAGGAGGCGTTGATGATTCATTCCTTCAGCCGCAGTATCAGTGGCGCACATTTCTTTTGGTCCTACAACCTTTTCTAAGACATGCCAGATGGAAGCTGATTGGTTAATGTTGATAGGTGTCTCAAGTGAGATGGAAGCTGATTGGTTAATTCTGATTGGCGTCTGAAGTCATAGATTTTCTTCTCTTTTCATTCTTTTTCGTTCATTTTATTATTTGTTCATTTATTCTTTTTGCTTAGTTTTCATACTGCTCATCTTCAGATATTAGACAAACATAAAGCGGAAAGGAAAGTGGACCTGTTTTCAGATGTTCAGTAAACGTTGCAATGATGTTTTCAGATGTTCAGTAAACGTTGCAATGATGTTTTCAGATGTTCAGTAAACATTATGGGGATGTTTTCAGATGTTCAGTAAACATTGTGGGGATGTTTTCAGATGTTCAGTAAACATTATGGGGATGTTTTCAGATGTTCAGTAAACATTGTGGGGATGTTTTCAGATGTTCAGTAAACATTATGGGGATGTTTTCAGATGTTCAGTAAACATTGTGGGGATGTTTTCAGATGTTCAGTAAACATTGTGGGATGTTTTCAGATGTCAGTAAACATTGTGGGGATGTTTTCAGATGTTCAGTAAACATTGTGGATGTTTTCAGATGTTCAGTAAACATTTGGGATGTTTCAGATGTTCAGTAACATTGGGGATGTTTTCAGATGTCAGTAAACATTGTGGGGATGTTTTCAGATGTTCAGTAAACATTGTGGGGATGTTTTCAGATGTTCAGTAAACATTGTGGGGATGTTTTCAGATGTTCAGTAAACATTGTGGGGATGTTTTCAGATGTTCAGTAAGCATTGTGGGGATGTTTTCAGATGTTCAGTCTTCCTGCTGGATCAGGATTCAGACGAGCTGGTTGCTACAGTGTTTGATGGCATCACTACGCAAGACAAAGAGGTCATCATTCACACAACTGATGTGGACGTTAATTGTATTTTACTCATGTTTCTATGCATGTGCGTGCGTGCGTGCGTGTGTAAGTGGGTGTGTGACATGATAGTATGCCTGTGAACATCGTACTGATGGACCTTTGCCATCCTCTCTCTCTCTCTCTCTCTCTCTCTCTCTCTCTCTCTCTCTCTCTCTCTCTCTCTCTCTCTCTCTCTCTCTCTCTCTCTCTCTCTCCGCTTCTTCAGATCGATCAGCTTCCTTGCCGCCTCAGACCTAGTGCTGAAAAGCTACTGTGTGTTCCTAGAACCAGCCTCAAATCATTTGGCCAACAAGGGTAGGGAGGAAGCCTTGCGGTCAGAGTGTTGCGCTCACGATTCCTGTGGTCTGGATGGAACTCTCTCCCATCTTCAGGAATATTCAAACACTACACGCCTTCAGAACTAATGTTAAGACTTACTGTTCCAAGATAGCCGTAATTTTTAATCCAACTTATAGACCAGAATGTTTGGATAGTAATTTCAATCCAACCCACAGACCAAAATGTTGGATAGTAATTTCAATTCAACCTATAAACCTAGATGTTGGATAGTAATGTTGGATAGTAATTTCAATCCGTGTGTGTGTGCGTGTGCGTGCGTGTGTGCGAGCGTGCGTGCGTGCGTGCGTGTGTGTGTTCGCGTTTGATACGTTTTCACACTTTTTGTTGGGGTGCAGCGCTATAGAAACGGGATGCTTTTGTTGTCAATATTGCTACTATCATAAATACTAGCAGCAGCAGCAGCACTAGCCCTGATTTTTTTCTTAACAGTATTTGAATCCAGCCAAGTTTATTTCTGGAAGAACAATCTATTATCACCAATTGCTAATTTCGATTTTGTTTGTTTTTTTTGTTTTTTTTTCAAATCCTAGTGGATTGTTCAGGGCATTGCTAGATCCATTTTTTTGTCTCTTTTGTGGGTCAGGTTGACGCTGAAATTCGGCTGCCCAAAACACAAGGCATCGCTGGACATGTGGCTACCACGGGTAGGAAGCCAAATTGGTTGAATTTCTTTTTTTTTTTTTAGATAGTTTTCTTTGTGTTTGTTCTTTGTCTCTGTCTGTCCCTCTGTCTCATTTTCTCTCTCTGCAACTGCCTCTCCTCGTGTTCAGATCTCCTTTCGTCTTTCTCCCGAGTCTTATTTGGTTCTGTCTGTCTGTCTCTGTATCTGCCGGCCTGCCTGTCTGTCTGTCTGTCTGTCTGTCTGTCTGTCTGTCTGTCTGTCTGTCTCTGTCTCTCTCTGTGTCTCTGTCTCTCTCCCTCTGTCTCTCTCTCTCTCTCTCCTCTCTCTCTGTCTCTCTCTGTGTCTCTGTCTCTCTCCTCTGTCTCTCTCTCTCTCTCTCTCTCTCTCTCTCTCTCTCTCTCCTCTCTCTCTCTCTCTCTCTCTCCTCTCTCTCTCTCTCTCTCTCTCTCTCTCTCTCTCTCTCTCTCTCTCTCTCTCTCTCTCCCTATCTCTCGCTCAGCCCCTCCACTCCCTCCCCAATCTCTCTCGTTCGACTGTCCCTGTGAGACTGTATGCACACACCGTATGTCAAGTTTTGTGCGTATGATTGCTTTGAAGCACCTAACCATATAGGTAGCTATACTCCAGCTTCGGACGATTTTTTTTTCTCCTTTCAAGTAGAGAGTAAGTTGTCGCTCTAAGACAAAATTTGAACATTTCAAAGTATAACAACATTGCAACGTAGCCTCGGCGCTTTGGTTGCATCAGTATCTGAAAATATATCTTAGGCTGGGCCTATCTACTTGATGTGAATCGAAAAAATGCATGACTAGCCTGTGTCATCTGGTACAATTCTTCCTGTAAGCTTCTTTCCCCCCCCCCCCCCCCCCCTGACATTGTTGCAAGCCTGGGATTGGGTTGCAGGAACGTTGCTGAACATCAAAGACGCCTACTCACATCCAATGTTCTACAGGGGAATCGATGAGTCCACGGGCTTCCGAACGAGGTGAGGGATGATAGATAGTAATGAAATATGGGCCACCTGAACAATGGATAGTAAGCTTAGTGTATGACGTACCATAACTGTTTTGTCTCTGTGCATGTGTGCAAGCGTGCGTTTTCTGTGAAGTGTGTGTGTGCGCGCGCGCGCGCGCGTACGCACGCACGCACGCACGCACGCACGCGCGGGGGTGCGCGTCCGCCGGCTTGTGTACCAGTGCAATGTACGCTACCCACTTACTTCTGGGTGGTTTCATGTACTGGAGTGAAAGACTTAGATATAGCATATTGAGTCAGGTTTGACGCTTGATAAGAATGACTCTCCCCGGGGAGAGCAACCCGAATTTCACGCAGATAATCCTGCCTTGTTTTAGAGTGGTATACAATTCGTTCGTGTTGTTTGTTGTTCATTAACTATTATTTTGTAGATGATGATTAAAGTGAAAATTCAGACGACTTGGTGATCACTTCAATATGAATTGACATTGACATCTTTCTGTCCTCAGAAATATCCTGTGTTTTCCCATCAAGGACGAAGAAGGTAGGAGGCTTCAGTTCGGCTCTCGCATGATTTTTTTTTCTCAAAAAATTGTTTTATATCGCTGTACTTTTCTGATCAAAGTTTTTGGACTGAGTGAAGGTGTGGTTGGTTATGTTTTCTCGTTTGAAAGTCACTATTAGTGTTGTAAGTTTAAGGAGCTTGTTTTCATTCATTTTTGTTTTACTGAATGAGATTGGTATTTACATCATTGTCGTGAAATGTTAGAAGTTTTGAAGAAAAGGATGAAATATTCAAAGTTGTTTTTTTTTAATCTTCAGAACTGTATGATTTGATTGACTGTACCAAAACAGTAACACTCCCGTGCACCACACACACACACACACACACACACACACACACACACACACACACACACACACACACACACACACACACTCACACACACACCGTCTTCATGCCTGAACACACACATGTGAGTGCTAAACTATTAAGTAAACATATATTAAAGATACATAAATTATTCTGTTATGTACACACGCAAACCACTCTGGCTAGTGATTGTATATCTATCGTTTCTTTGGAAGCAATATAAAAGAGATTGTAGGTATGTCTTGCTATGCATACACACACACACACACACACACACACACACACACACACACACACACACACACACACACACACACACACACACACGTGCGCGCGCGCACACACATACACACACACATATATATACATACATACATACATACATATATGTATATATATATATATATATATATATATATATATATATATATATATATATATATATATCATACACATCTATACGCACAGGAGTGGTTCTTGGAGTGGCCCAGTTATGCAACAAGAAGACGGGCTCCTATTTCACGACATTTGATGAAGACATCGCTTCTGCCTTCGCTGTCTACTGCTGCATCAGTATCAGTCACGTGAGTGTTGATTGATTGGGAGGGTTTGCTTTTTCCTGGCTTTCTCTAGTAGTAACAAATAATACCATTGCAAATTCTGTCAAATTCTGTTAGAAAATTCACTGAATATTCGTGTAAAGAATGTTCTTTTAATGGCATGATTTTCAGTCAGATCATCTGGGGGTAGGGGGTAGGACGTGTGGAATACATCCATTTAATTCAATTTTGTTCAACTTTTTGTTGTTATGCAGGGAAATTGGTGGTAAATTAAATGTAGTTTGAGGAGATGGGCAGTGAGTAGGGCATAATGGAAGCAGAGCATTTGAAAATTGATTTGAGATATGAAAAATAATTTCTAACAACGTACATTTTAAAAAATATATATAATGCTTGTTTTCAGAAAAAACCGCCTACTTTATCACGGAAAGAATCTTGGATGACAAATTGTTGATGTTGCAGTTACCTCATGTCACCAAAGCTTCAACAACAAAGAGTTAACACTCATGTGATTTTTTGACGTCTGAAAAGTTGAATTGTGCCATAATTTGTTTGAGTTTTGTGAGCGTGTGTGTTTTTTAAGTTTATTTTAGGGGGAGAAGGGTTAGGGTTTTTTATTAGGCGGTTAGGAGTGTTATTGGTCGGTTGTATGGTATTTTTTTCAAGGGTTAAAATGAGTAATTGCTTGGAAAAAAAATCAGTGTAATACCGTTCTGTCATTCTGATACAATCTAAAAAAAGAAAACCTACAACTTTTCTGTTGTACTGTAGTACAGCTCCAGAAAGTATTTATCATTTCTAGCCGAAGCAAAATTGTCCAACATTCTTAAAAATAACTTAAATATTTTTGTGGTTGGCAATGTTTGGTTTTTCTTCTTTTTGGGGGGATGGTAGACGGGGGGGGGGGGGGGGGGGGGGGGGGGGGTGTTGAGACTCAGGTTAGGCGGTTTTCAGCTGTTAAAAGAAAGGAATAATCTGTTTTCCTGTAAAAGTCTTATGCATGAAAGTGTTCATTACTATTGTGGAAATTTATATATTCTACCAAATAAAAAGGATTTTTTTTTAGTAGTATTGATATGCAAGACTACAAAATTGTTTGTAAGTAAAATTCTCTTCCAGCTGTGATTTGTTTTAATTTTTATTTCCTTTCAGCGTTTTTGAAAAAGAACTTGTTTCTCCCAATTTGATCGAACAGAACTTTGACAGAAAGGAAACATTTATTTGTTTGGTTGAATTTTTCCCTTCAAGAATTAAAAAAAAAAAACGGAATGCGATGGCATTTCAAGCCATCTTTTGTCTGTGCAGGTTTTTCCTCAGCGGCATTCATGTTACTGTCACCTTGCATTATACACATGATATACATATATCTGTGTTCTTTAACTGCAATACTGTCACCTTGCATACATATACATGATACATATACCTGTGTTCTTTAACTGCAAAACTGTCACTTTGCATATACATATACATAATACATATACATGTGTTCTTTAATGCAATACTGTCACCTTGCATATACATATACATGATACATATTTATACCTGTGTTCTTTAACTGTTGTACGATTGTTTTCAGTCGTTGATGTACAAAAAGGTGATTGGTATTCAGTACCGACACACCCTGGCCAATGAGCTCATGATGTTCCACATGAAGGTAATAGGGCCACAGCCGAAGCTTGACCGTCCACCCATCCACCCCTCTGGCAAAGTTGCATTGTCGGTCCCTGTTGCATGACTGTGCTGCCTGCGGCTGCTAGATCTATGTCTGTTCGGCAGTGGACATGGCAGCCCTCTGCACTGTCGTGCCTGTGTCATTTCAGTGGTCACTTTTATGTTGATGCCTTGTGGTTTGGGTGGTGTGTGTTGTTTTTTTCTTCTTCCAGCACTTGTCTTGCAGTCGTTCAGTTCATTTTGGGCCAAGCTGTTTTATGTTCATCGATTTTTGTTTTGTTTTTGGTTTTCCTTTTGTTTTTTTCCTCAGTACTTCTCGTGTCTGCTGTGAGCTCCTGACATTTTTTTTAAAATTTATTGTTGTTTTTTGTAGAGTTTTTACGACTTTGTTGTCTCCATTCTAACTTTGCTTTATAAGATCGACAATTTTTGTTTTAATGAATAATGTGCAGTTTCATTGCTTGTCTTGGGGTGGGGAGGTCGTTTTAAAGAAATGGTCCTACAAGTATTGAACGACGCCATTTTTTGGTAAGCATTTAAAAGCGGTTTTTCTGGATTCTTGTACCATCGAACTTTTCCATATTTAACAGTTATGTACAACTGGAAAAATTCAAAGAGTGAGAAGATTCTCAGACATGATTATGGTTGGATTTTTTTTTCCATCTCTTTGACTGAAGACAACAAAGTCTAAAAATTTGTCACTGATCTGTCCTTACTGTGGTTTTCACATTATCTTCAGTTTTGTGTTATTAGTTCTTGGAGCTTGAGTTGATCACATGCTTGTACGTATGGACTGTTGTTGTTGTTGTTGTTGTTTTTTAGTTCACCATGTGCCAATGGCTGTGTGCTTTTCCAGTGTCTGATTTACAAGAAGCTGCAAGAAACCCAGCACCGACATAAGTTAGCCAATGAACTCATGAAGTTTCACATGCAGGTCAGTGGCACAGCTACCCCCTCAGTGTCCTTGCTCCTAGCTCCTACCCTCCCTCTCGCTCTCCTCACCTTCTGCTTGTGTGACACTGTGTGGTGTGAACCTGTGTTCATTATGGTGTGTCATTTTTATTATTATTTTCTGTAGTATTTTTGTCGCTTCAGACTACTCTTCGTGTAAAGGAGGATTTAAGCCCTGTTTTTCTATCTAGTTAGAGCGGATAATTATGTAATACCTTTATTGTAACCAACCCGTGTAAAGGAGGATTTAAGCCCTGTTTTTCTATCTAGTTAGGGCTGATAATTATGTAGTACCTTTATTGTAACCAACCCGTGTAAAGGAGGATCTATGCTGTGTTTTTCTATCTAGTTAAGGTTGATAATCACGTAATACCTTAATCGTAACCACCCCACCCCAAACTGCCGACATAGGGGTTTGCATGACCATCCTGATGCACTAGTTATATACAGTGAGCTGTACTGTAGGTGTTGTCTCCCCTCCTTCCTGAGCTACAGCTCCGATGGTCAGCATAGTGAGAATTTTCCTGATGCCACCATTTTTGTCCATGGCCAAGGTAGCCAGATTCCAACTTCAAGGGTGATGTCTAAATATCAATGTACATGCGTTACACACACACACACACACACACACACACACACACACACACACACACACATATATATATATATATATATATATATATATATATATATATATATATATATATATATAATATATAATATAATATAATATATATAGGCAATATATATATATATATATATGTGTTGTCATTAGTTTCCATGGGCACGCAATGGCGTACTCTTCTAAAAGTCGGAACGAGTTTTAAAGTGGACACAAGATGTCGGCCTCCTGCTCAGTTGCATACGGGACCTCGGTTTAGGGTCTCACCCGAAGAACTTTTGGGGGAGTGGAGTTGATACTGACGTTAACATCACAGAAAAAAAAAAACCCTTGAAGGGATGGTGGTGGTTCGAACTGAGGCTGTCAGGTCACGAGCAAGCACAGCGCTCTAACCACTAGGCTACTGGGCTACTTTCTCCCCCACCCCCACACCCCTGTAGGTGTTTGGTAATGTCCTTAAAACTTTCCCCCAAAGTGTAATCCCTTAAATAGATCCATCTGCAGATTCGCAGCAAGGTATTAGCCTAGCGAGGCTTGCCAGCAGTTAAGTTGCCAGCAACAAACCAACTGCGGTGACTGAAGCAATAGCGGGCGATTGTCGGTGACCAAGAACAGGCAATGTTCAGTCAGTGACAGCGAAGAGTTGAAGTTCCTCAAAGCAATAACAAACTATAGGTAAAAAAAAGGGTAAAGGTGTCCCATAACCTAGGCGGTCGTAGGGGAGCGAGGCATCAGAGATCTCAGCTTCTCTTGGGGTCAGCATATTGAGGGCGGCGCCCATCTCCTCTCCCTCGCTGCTTTACCTTCCCTGACCCTGAAGAGGGAAGGTACCCATTTACAGCTGGGTGAACTGGGGGGCACTGTACTGAAGCCAAGGCGCGCAAACGGTTACCCATCCAACTGGTCGCTGCTTTACTTGACTTGGGGAAATCGAGCGCTCTGACCACTTACCTATCCGCGCCCAAAACTATACCATCTCAAAAAGGGTCAGTTCTGTCAGGTTCAACCACACTTACTATGATGAAGCAATGATTATTCTCTGTAACCAAGAACCGATTCACAAGTTCGCTGCGACAGTTAAATCCAAACAGAAAAGGATGTTAAAGCTAAGAGTGCTAAAAGTTTCGTTAACTACCGTCGTGCAATTAGAAAAAAAAAAAAAGGTAAGGCATGATGAACATAACGCTACGTAAGTGTGTTCTTTGCATGTGACTTCTCAGACCCACAAGCCCTCGTCCTCACACTCGCATACACAGTTACTTTTCTTTCTTTCTTTCTTTCATTCTTTCTTTTCTTTCTTTCTTTCTTTCTTTCTTTCTTTCTTTCTTTCTTTCTTTCGTTCTTTTAAAGAGTTTTGTGTGCCCAGAACACCTACTTCTCTTGTCTGTTAATGTTCTCGCTCTTATAATTCTGAAGGGTTCGCTTCTGCTCTTATCATTCGTGTAACGAATGCAAATACTTATTTTTCAAATCGGAGAAATCCATGTCGGTAATGAGTGAAGAATCTTTGTATGTAATCATTAACCCTTGTTTTATAAATCTAATATTTTTGTTGTTTTTGTTATAAACAATAGGTCTTGGGGAACTTATTCAACAACATATTTCTGTACTTTTGGACACACACACACACACACACACACACACACACACACACACACACACACACACACACACATACACACACACATGGGAATGTGCGGATTATATGCATGCACGCGTGCGCACCTCTCTCTC
>CM060321.1:41448245-41468245 GCA_030674155.1 Stramonita haemastoma
GCCACACACAAGACTAACCCCCCCCCCCCCTCCCCAGCGAAAGCACAGAAAATTCTAAAGATCTGAACAAAAAGGAAAGAATACGCCTCAACTAATACTAATATGGGGAATGGGGAAAAAAGCCACCAACAATAGCAAGAACACCCCCCCAAAAAAACCCAAAAAAAAACAAACACAAAACAACAACCCCAGATCAAAGTAACACACTGACACTGACAGTGATCTGTGTGATGATGTGACAGAGACATCGAGCTGCTGGCATACTTCGTGTCCTGTCTGTGCCACGACATTGATCACAGGGGCACCACCAACTCCTTCCAGGTCAAATCGGTGAGTACAGCACGCCATTGCTGCTTTTGTTCTGAAGGGGATGATTTTCTATCGCTTTTGCAAGGTTGTCGAAAAAATACCTCGTTTCTGTTAACGAAAACTTTACTGTAAAACACTTAAGACTAGAAAATCAGTTAAACGATTTCTGTAATGCTAGTTTTATTGATTTGAGAGAGGAATGGAGGGAACTGGTTGTCAAGACTTCAGGGGTGCCCCCACGGTCACCAGACTAAGGGATAGATAGATAGATAGATAGATAGATAGATAGATAGATAGATAGATAGATAGATAGATAGATAGATAGATAGATAGATAGATAGATAGATTTATTTGATGGGTTGTCTTTTTTTGTTGGTTTTCTTTTGTCCTTTGGCTAGAGCTCCGAGGTTCCCCAATGGTGAGATTTTGAGTATGTGACCGACCACAAAAGGCTGCAGACAGACAGACCAGTCGGGAGAAAACTGTCGACCAACGCGTCTCTTGTATCTCCCCGACGACCATCTTGGTCAGTCAAGAGACTGACTAATTGATTGATTGGTTGATTGATTGATTGATTGATTGATTGCAGTTTCATTCTTTGCCTCGTTTTTGTTGCAGCAATCAGTTCTGGCTGCTTTGTACAGCTCAGAGGGCTCTGTCATGGAGGTGAGTTTCCTTTTTCCCCCCTCACTTTTTCCGTTTTCCTTGTAGATACACAACTTCTATAATACTTGTTGAAACTTTTTTTTTTGTCCTGAATAAGTTGTCAAGAGCATTGAATATTTACTGGAGAAGTATGGGTGAAATTTTTCACATACGATTTTTTTCCCCATCCTTTTATTTCTAAGTTGTGTTTGCAAGCAAATAACTGTAACTTAACAATGCTATTTTCTTCAGTAAACTATGCCTAAACCGCTCAATAATGATTAGTTCTTAGAAATATATGATATATCTTGTAATCAAAGATTGATAACTTTGCTTCCTAATAGTTTGTTCTGTAATGTATAGTTTAATTAAAGATTAAATACTAAAGGGAAAGCTATGAGAAAATCATAAACCTGGCAATAACTCACCCTTTGGGGACGGGATAGCTCAGTGGCCATAGCATTTGCTTTCCCGAAGCTAAGGTTAAGCAGCGGTGAGCGTGGTTACCAAGTAGATGGGGACCGTTCATGCACCTTGGCTTCAATACAGTCCCCCCAGTTCACACAGCTGTAAATGGGTACCTGCCCTCTTAACGGACAGGGTAGGTAAAGCAGAGAGGGAGAGGAGATGGGCGCCGCCCTCAAAATGCTGGTCTCTAGAGAAGCTGAGGTTTCTGACATCTTGCTGCTCCCCAACAACTGCATAGGTTATGAGGATACTTCTACATTTACCTCTATGGTTTAACAAGGAAGTTATCCAGTATTCAAACTGATTTCGTAGATTTGACGTGGCCAGTTCCTCATAGAAAACAATGACGGTGATTGGGTTTGTATATTTCAGAGACATCATCTAGCACAGAGCATGTGCATTCTGAACACTGAAGGAAGCAACATCTTTGAAAATCTCACCAGCAAGGTAAACGTTTGTATGGTGTCTTCGTACTCTTGATAGACGCACGTGTGTGTGTGTGTGTGTGTGTGTGTGTGTGTGTGTGTGTGTGTGTGTGTGTGTGTGTGTGTGTGTGTGTGTGTGTGTGTGTGAGAGTGTGACGTGAGTGTGTGTGTGTGACGTGTGTGCGTGCACGCGCCTGTGTGTGCGCGGGCACGTCCACGGGTGCGTGCGCATAACCCTGTGTACTAAATGGAAACTTAGTTTGCATGCTTAATAGTTTTGTGTTCCCACTGCTAACGAACACCAGCAAAATTGGCGTGATGATTTATGAGGATGTTTGTTGTAACGGGACATCAGTCAGTACGTGTACCTATACATGCCTGTGTGTGAGTTCTTTTTATTTATGTGTTTTATTTATTCATTCTTTTATATCGAGGATGATGGGATAAGCACTCTTGTGCTTTTTTTTTTACATCCAGTCCCCGTGTGTATGCAGTTTTGTAAATGTCCTCTGTTCCCACCGGCACACGATGGCCTACTCTTACGATAGGCGGAACAGGATTGAACGTGTGCGCAAGGTGTTATGTGTTCAGCATTCAGTGTGTGGTGTGATGTGATGGCAGGAGTACCAGCAAGTTCTGGACCTGATGAGGGAAATCATCCTGGCCACCGATGTGGCACATCACCTACGCATACTGCCCTCCTTGCAAAACATGGCAGATGGTGAGACTGGTTTATTTTTGTTCTCTTTGGATCCTCAGTTAGAACCTCAACAATTCCTGTTTGTGAGATTTTTAGAGTATCGATGGATTTCCTCACTATCAAGATTTTAGAGTATCGGATGGTTTTCCTCACTATCAAGATGGCCACACTGCTTCCCTGGGGTATGAAGTTTGAGTATGACTGAGAAGTGTGTGTGTGTATTCATTTTTTCTACCGTGTCTGCCAGCAAGTGATGGATTAGCCTTTTTCGAAACAAGAATGAGATTTTATTGTTGTTGTTGGGTTTGGTTTTTTTGTTGCATTCCCCAGCTAGAGCTCCATGGTTCATCAATGGTGAGACTTTTGCGCATATGACCGTTTTTTGCCCACCATTAAGGTAGATAGCTATATCATGACTTTGGGGGTAGAACGCTCAGGAGAGCTTGGTGGAAGGTTTCATCCGAAAGTCAGAAAGGGGAGACCCGGAGAGAAAGTTTCTTTTTTCACTCGGCACTTTATGTTTCCTTGATGGTCAAGTCTAATTTCAGGATTACCAAACCTCCAATGCATACCATGAAAGCTGTATAGCCTGTTGTTGTGAAACACCAGAATCTGTTGCCATTCTGTAGGCAGAGCGTGGCTTTCACGTTCAACATCATTCATGGTTTTTTATTATTGCTATCTTTTTTTTTTCTTTCAAGAATGAGCACAAACTTTGATAACTTTCCTTTTTCTTTTACTTATTTTTTCTATATTTTTGACATTTATATAAAATGATTATCAACTTTTTTGTTTACCGTCCTTTTTAGCGTTGCATACATTTTTGCGTCGCTTGACTTTCAGAGGGATACCAAAAAGACAACCCTGAATGTCGCAACCTGCTGCTGTGTTTGCTGATGACGGCAGCTGACCTGTCAGACCAGACCAAGAACTGGGAAAACACCAAGCACACAGCGGTGAGTTGGTTTCTCTCTTTCTTCTTCTGTCTTCCCACTGCTTGTCCTTTGCCCTCTCCCTACACTGAATCAGATCACCTTAATGCTGTCAAAAGTTTCTGGGCTGCTTGAAAACGAATTTACCCAAACATTCAAACCAAGAGAGTCGGACAACAAGAGGTGACAGTCTTCGTTTTGGATGTGGTAAACCCAAGCTTTAAGGAATTGTGGTGCTGGTAAACCTGCACTTTGTTGAACCCATGACTTGATGGACCCACAGGACCGAAATCAAACGGCTGTAACCACTCACCTGTAGCATGCTTCCTTCCCTGCACGGACACTGACTATGAACGCTGTGTTGATGCTGCAGGTGCTGATCTACCAGGAGTTCTTCTCGCAAGGTGACCTGGAGAAAGCTCTGGGGGAGAACCCCTTGGAGATGATGGACCGAGAGCGGGCCGTGGTCCCTGACCTGCAGATCTCCTTCCTGGACAACATCGCCATCCCTGTCTACAAGTCAGTACATGTACACGGCTGCTTCTCTATCGGGGATGACTTTCTTTTTGTTCTTCTTCTATTCGTTTTTTTGAACATTTTTCTGTTGGTTTGGATGGTTGGAGATTTTTTTTGGTCCTGTTTTGATATTTCCCCAGCCATGTATTCTTAAATACATTTTTGGGGGGGTTTAGTTGATATGGTTTTTGGTCTGTTTTGCTTCTTCCTCTACCATGTGTTTTTTGTGAAGGAATGGTGGGGGGGAGGGGGGGGATTTATTGTGGGTTTGGTTAGTCAAAGCTGTTTTTTTTTAATTCTGTCTTCCTGCTTCTTCCTTTATTGACTTTTTGGAACCATTTGGAGGGGGAGGAAGGGGTAGATTGTAATAAAACAAAAACACAAGACCAACATCCCCCCCCCCCCCCCTAAAAAACAAAAGTTGTGGATGATGTTGACGAATTGTTGCTGTGGTGTGTGTGCAGGGTGCTGGCAGACCTGTTCCCTGCCTTCAAGCCTGTGGAGAAGGTGGTGGTGGGCAACAGGCGTCGCTGGGAGCACAAGGCGCAGTACCTCAAGCAGCACAACAGCTCCACCCACCACCTCAGCGTCCCCGAAATCATCGCCCTGGGCGAGGCGGAGCTGAAGGAACAGATGAGGAAAGAGGAAGAACAGGAAGAGCAGGAAGAGCGAGAGAAGCAGGAAAAAGGGGAAGAGAGTGCCAGTGTGAACTCGGGGCAGACGAGCCAGAGGTGAAATTAGGACAGCGAGGTTGTTTTTTTGGTGCGTGTGTTTGTGTGTGTATAGCGTTGCTTTTTTTTGACGAGATTGGGGGTCGGTCAGTTTAGTATGGTTATCTTATGTGAATGAAGGTGAGGGTTTCTCTGCAAGGGTGGGCAGGTAACTGTCCCTAACGCGGTGTATTCTTCTTCTTCTTCTTCGCCGTATTTCTTCACTCTTGTATCTACAGTTTGGTAGAAGCGTCTGATTTCACTGTGCTAAACAAAGAAACAAAACTCTGAGGGTGTGTGTGTGTGTGTGTGTGGGTGTGTGTGTGTGTGTGTGTGTGTGTGTGTGTGTGTGTGTGTGTGTGTGTGTGTTGAGAGAGAGAGAGAGAGAGAGAGAGAGAGAGAGAGAGAGAGAGAGAGAGGATTTGTGGCAACAGAACAAAAATGACTAGCAAGTCTAAGTATGTCATATTGGCTGACTATTCTATGGAAAACTTTCCACTTTTACTAGTTTGGACTTTGGTGTTTGAGATGACTTCTCTTGTTTTTGAGTTTAGTTGTTCTAAAAGCTACCGCATGTTCTTTTTTCTTTTTTTTGGACAGGAAGGAAAACCCAACATGCGATAGGAGCTTTTCTAGAACTTAACTTCAGTTCATAAACTTTTGAAACCCTGAACTTTTTTTTGTTTAGGAAGCATGCTACCTCTTTCTGGGCACAGCTGTTACATGATTATGGGTATATGCAGTTGTTGGGGGAACTCTCTCCGTCTGTGAAGTATTGCTGTGACATGTTAGTACACTCACTATGTCGTGGACATGGTTGTTACCTGCATGACTGTAGGCTATTAATCCCATTCGCTAAGTCTTCTCCATTCTCTGTTGTCAGGTGTTGATGTTCATATGTCCTTATCATCAGTGGTCTGCTGGAAAACCAAGTTCTAGAAATATCAGAGAGAGAGAGAGAGAGAGAGAGAGAGAGAGAGAGAGAGAGAGAGAGAGAGAGAGAGAGAGAAAATAGAATCCCCCCCAAAAAAAGTATTTGTGAGACCTTGAACGAAAACTCATTGAAATAACCTTGGGGGGATCAAGAGGAAAACGTCTATGAATTGGGTGTGTTTTCAAGAAAGGTACAATTACCTTAATGAATACTTTATCAAAGCACTGTTTTAATAATTATATATGCACGCGTGTACAAGAGTCAATGCAAAGTGTCTATGTTTGTGCGTGCGGGCCAAAGTATGGGTGAACATTAAATGATGAGAAATTCAACCGACTTTCAAAGCATAACACTATCATGAATCAACTCTCAGTATTCTAACAGTATTTTTTGTCAATGATTGTAACTGCCTTTTTTTCAATAGAGCAGACGCCATGTCTAATGTGATCCCCTTTTTTAAGAATCAACATCACTGAATCTGCCTGCAAAATTATCAGATTCGGCAAGTTCATGGTATAGAAGGTCTTGACTTGACTTGATTTGACTAGATTGTAAACAACATTACCAAGCCATCAAATAATGTCCAACATGTGGTAACCCAGAAGAACAAGAAGCCCGAAATAACCAAGCCATGCTGTTTTGTATAGCCCCATTGCTTAACCTTGCCATAGCCTTAAAGTGTTATGAAGCCAAACTTTGTTCGCATGTGACATGCACATTCAGTTGTAACTACAACTTTCTGAAGCTGCAAATCGAGTCTCAGACATCACATTAAGGGGAAGACTTTTTACAAGCTCTCGGGTGAAGTGAGGTACAGACTTACAGTGCCCTTATCCCTATCATAGCGTACAGATACAGAAGATCAGGTATGCACGTTAAAGATCCCACGACTTATATCGACGTTTGGTAGGGCTCAGAAGCGGGAACACATCCAGCATACACTACCGGCTTCACAAGCATGTTAGGTTATGCATTGGTCAAAATGAGCGAAGCGAATTTCCTGCAGGTGTTGTGTAGCATATTAGAATTATTCCATATCAAATTGATACCGCCAATCGAGGGCAAGGGAAGTTGGTGTTTGTTTTTTAAACGATATGCATACAATTGATGATAGAAGCACCAGAAGATGTAGCGATTTTGCTTTGTATCATGCTCGTTTCCCTTTTTTGTTTAAATTAACGAATTGATTGATTGTGTGTCCATCCTTAACTGTGCAGATAATATATACGTGACGGTTGTTTGAACTTTGCTGGTAACTGCCTGTGCACAGCGGATGAGAGACACCCCGGATATTACATGTTATCATGAAGATAGTACTGTAAAGTAACCATGTCTGTTGAATGCATTCTTCCAACTCGTATTCCTCTGTGGATTCTTCCAGTATTTCTTCATCCCCCTCATCCCCACTGGCTCTTCCCCCCCCCCCCCTCACCTTCCCTACTTTTATTCCATGTTTTTCCTGTTTATAAATACGCCCAAATGTCATAAGTATTATTGGCGATATCTCTTGTGTAGTGCATGCATTCTTCCGATCCTTACCTTGACTTGCATTGTTTCAATACTGATCTCTCCCGCCTCTCTCTCCCCAGCCCCCAATACTTTAGTTTTTTTTCCCCCCTCATGCTTTTCCGGGTTTTTATAGATACACCCAAAATGTCATAATATTATTGTTATGCAGATGTGTTTGAGTTATTACTAAAGCAATTAGTTTGGCTCGTAGTTTATTTTAAATGTAGTTGATGCGGAATTTTTGGTTGTAAAATTTTATCTGTGTATGTGTGTGTGTGTGGGTGTGGGTGCGTGTGTGTGTGTGTGTGTGTGTGTGTGTGTGTGGTGTGTGTGTGTGTGTGTGTGTGTGTATGTGCACGCGCGTATGTGTGTGTGCGCGTGTGTGTATGTGTGTGTGTGTGTGTGTGTGTGTGTGTGTGTGTTGCCAAGTTTGCTGTACAAAATGTGCCTTTTCTACACTCAGATCAGATCAGACCTATTACGCAAGTAGTTGCTGCAGTTAGAGGAAGGATGTATATAGTTATCATCATCATGCATGTCATCACCACCATCAGTTTGATCATAGCTAGAGTTGCTCTGTTTGCACAAAGTAGTTTGATGTGTCGTGGGGTTAAAGCCACAGGACTCTAGGACTTCATTACTGACTGTGGTTGTGTTACATGGTTTTCAGTTGAGGATGCTTCGGGGGGGGGGGGGGGGGGGGGGGGGTTAGAATTTTTTTGCTTTTTTTTTTTTCTTGGGAGTGGGGGGTTGCTCACTATCTACTGTTTCCTTTCAAAAATGTTTTGAAAAGACGTTCCTGCAGTCACTCATGAACATGATATTAAACTTCTCTGTCTGTCTGTCTGTCTGTCTGTCTGTCTGTCTGTCTGTCTGTCTGTCTCTCTCTCTCTCTCTCTCTCTCTCTCTCTTCTCTCCTCTCCTCTCTCTCTCTCTCTCTCTCTCTCTCTCCTCTCTCTCTCTCTCTCTCTCTCTCTCTCTCTTCAGCAATTTTATGTTTCTATAATTATTCCCCTCTTAAAGTAAGTGTAGCACAGAGGTAGTACCAATCTGATAGAGAGACACCAAAAGCAATCAAACAAATTTCATCAGGAAGTAAGGGCAGTGAAGCAGGATTGAAGCCAAAACATGGTGGGTTTTTTGTTTTTGTTTTCATGTATGTCAGATTGCTTTTTCGTTTTCTAAGCCATGATACTGCCTATAACTGATTTTTAGTATCGTTTTATGATTTTGTTGTTGTTGTTGTTGTTGTTGTTGTTGTTCCTCGGCTATGGGTCTGAGGATATCAGTGGTGAGAGTTTTGCGTATGCAACCCGTTTTTTTGCTCATCGTGAAGGTAGCCGCATTCCAACATCGGGGACATGATTTGTTTTGACGTTCTACGTTCTGTATATGTCGTGCGTGCAAATACATGGCATAGCAGAAAACTGTCATAACTTTTATGACACAGGATGGAAGGTAATTTTCTGCCGTGTGAGGGCTGTTTTCGCTGGTGTTTTTTAGGGTGATATGTCCTTAGCTCGTCTCTTCAAACACATGTTATATAGCAATACTTTCGTGATAGAATTGAGTTAACACACACCATGACAGCTGAACTGATAACCATTATTATTGCCTATGATTTGATGAATGTCAGTTTTCGTGGAAAATGTAGTTGAATACTTGATAGTCACTTCCATCCCATTGGAAAGTGAATTTAGTATCTTTTTTTCGGGTTTTTTTTTTTAAGTCATCATAAAATTTATTATCTCACCTTCGGAAATGCTGTGTGTTGCATCTTTAGTTTTATTTTATTCCGTGTCGTTAGTTTTTTTTTCTTCACTGCTAAATACTTGTTCTCATGATTACCTTATTTTTTTCACTGCTAAATCCTGATCACTTTTTTAAAAGAAAATTATTTGGAGAGAGAGAGAGAGAGAGAGAGAGAGAGAGAGAGAGAGAGAGAGAGAGAGAGAGAGAGAGTTTATGAATTAGTATGGTAGATTTTTTTATCTGTTTTATATTACCAATGTCTCATTGTTAGTCTCATGCACCTAATTTAGGTGCTGGTTTTTGTTTTTTTTTGGAATGTTTGGTAGACGGAAGATTTGTTGAGCTATCACAGGCACAGAGCGTAACGGAGAAAAAAAGAGTTCATTTTAATTGTTGATTCAGTCATCCTTTTTGTGCTTTTTTTGGGTGGAGGGGGGGTCATTTTTTATGTATAAATCCCTTGTAATACTTTGGATGCTATACAAGACGGGGCGCCGTGTTGGCTTTACAGTTTACTTTTGCCGAAAGCTTTGAATCAGGGTGTCATCATCGGGGATAGCAATACTGCAGACTGGACATTTGTATAGGTAGATCTGGGTGGTATCCTACCCATCTATGGCTTGAATAGTACATAGTTCGAGTCCCTTTGCGGCTTTAGGGGGTATTTTGCTTTCTCCTTCTTAAAGATTTTGAATTGTGGAGGGAATACTAGTCCTTTTGGTGACATTGAGCATTCAGTCCTCAGCTATAACTCGAAGGCTCACCAATGGTGAGATTTTGTGTATGCGACCATTCGCCCACCACTAAGGTAGCTGCATTCCTTCTTCGGGGCTGATGTGTAAACACGACAATCGTGGGCATGCATTTTCTCCCCACATCGTCAGTCAAAAGGCCTTCAACAGAATATTTCAATTTGCTTGAAGTTCACGGCAACAAACTTTTTCTTGGGACATTTGTGACGCTCCACCACGGAATGAGTCGCTTAGCACATTACCCAATTTTGCACTAGGAGCCATTAAAGGCAGGTGGGGGTCAAGTTGTCAATTTTGAGATTTTGATTGATTATTAAACTATATCGGTTTAGCTACCTTATAACGAAATATCAAGGCATGATTTTTATTCCTTTTGCTTTTAAACGTGTTTTGAAAATACCCAAGCCCTCATTCTGACAACCTATTACGAAAATAAACTTGCCCGTTTCTCATTTTGTCACATCCTTCAGTCTATCATTTCAATTTGTAATAACTTTGCACAGAATTGTCCGACTTTCAATCTGTTTTTTGCATTTGATAGCCACTTAATTGCACATTAATAACATGTCATTAACTAAAAATTGACCTCTGGTGCACTCTGACTTATTATGTGGTGGAGCGTCACATTTTATTTAGAAGCGATTTCGCTGAGGCCAGCAAATACGCAGACAGGCACAAAATATAATTCCAAATGTGTTATTGAATTGGTGGGGGGTGCACCACAGAAAAAGCAGCCCGAATGTCACAAAGGGAATACTTTGTCATCGAAAAATTCATCATAACAAGAAATAGTGGCTAGATTACTTTACAATGTTAAGATCACCATGTCATAAGTAGAACTCTCTGCACTTCAGGGGGTTGGGAACGCCAACATTTTTGTCAGTTGCGATTGTGAAGCGACTCTATTGTTAGGGTCACTTGATTTCTTGTTTTTAGTTACCACAGTGGGTTTTTTTTATCATGTTGTGCACATTATGTACATTTTTGACTTGTAGTTGGTAGCAAGCATGTACCTAAATCGCCTTTTTTCATAGCTAGCATTAATGCCAGGCAGATAATTTGATTGGCATTGATAAAGGTATTTTCGTGTTACTGTTTATTTTTCGATGATAAACAAATACGCCAAAAAAGCCTGCTGTGTGTGTTTTTTTTAAAAATCTTAGAATGTGTATGCAAGATAGATCCTGTCTTCATCATTTACGCCAGGTGGACTGGTTGTTTGACCTTAGTAAAATGCATATGCCAAAATGCACCATTTGTTTTTTTTTCAATGCAAGTGAATTTGTTTTTTCGGATATGTTCTCACAGACTGTTTAAAAGATTTGAGATATGGCATTATTATTATGTGTGTGTGTGTGTGTGATACTGAAAGATGTACAAGTATGATCATTACCTTTTTTTCTTTCTGTGGCTAAAGCTCCAAGGGTCACTGATTGGTGAGATTTTTGTTTATTCGACTGTTTACCCACCATTAAGGTAGCCACATTCCGACTTCGGGGATGTAGGATCATTTGAAACCTGTTTTATTACTACCCGATGAATTGAATTGCCTTTTTATGTTAGGGATGTGTTGTCTGTTTTGCATTGCAGAGACAGGTGCAATATGTAATCTTCGAATATGCTTCATAAGCGTGATCTCATTCATTGATGTGCATCATTTAAAAAAGAAATTGTAAGCAGATATCATCCCAGTGGTTTTCATTCATGTAGTTGTTTCTTTTCCATTGTAATTATTCAGTGTGGGAAGTCACCGATTCCTTCCCTGACAGGACAGCAAGCAAAACAGAGGGAGTCGGGCAGATTTCCATCATTAAATCACAACAGGAGACTTTTTGTCACAACAAAAACACACTGCCCTCAACAAAGCCAACACGTAAGGACGTTCCTGGGTGAGAGTGGAGGGAAGAGGACAGAGACAGCGATGTGTTGGCAGTGAACTGTCCACAGTTTAGGACAGGACTATCACGAACACTGTTGGAACATGCACGAAAAGGGTTAGAGGGTCAGTTTTCAGGATCACTCTTTCACATAATCATGTTTTTAAACGCACGTAGAAGGCACCAAATATGACCTGAATGTTCTAAGTTTTGTTGGCTATGAAGAGTATTTGTTAATATTGAAGGAACAGGTGTTGTTTTCTTGAAGTAAGACTGAGGCAGAGCATTTGCAAAAAAAAAAAAAAAAAAAAAAAAAATCCAACCCAACCCTCTTTTTGTTTGAAAAGAACATTTTTTTATGCAACTGTTATTTGTTATAATTGTTGACACTGTGTGTGCGTTAGCCTCTGTAAGATGCATATTTCATTATGAATCAGTAGCTTCCACTACACGTATATCAGTTTTCGTTTTCATTAAATTCACCAGAAACAAATGTCGCTTTGAGTGTTTGCTTTTTATTTAAAGTGAGAATGCGTGGTAGTTTGCCTGTTCCTACAGTTCTGAAGATACCGCGACGTCTTGATAGCAGTATGAATATTGCAGTACTTGTTGTTATAGTCCTGTTGTACCCGTTTATAAAACTGTACAGCACAACACGGTAGGGTATGTCATATCATTTCACATCCTTCTCCTTCTGCTCTCCCTTTTTCCTCCCTCTCCTTCTTCTCCTTCCCATCCTTCTCCTTTTTACTCTCCTCTCCTTTACCTACCCCTTCTCCTCCTCCTCCCTTTCTTCTTCTGCTGCTCCTGCTACAGTCTCTTTTCTTCACTCTCCTCTTCCCCCTTCTTACCTCTTTCTGCTTCTCTTTTTCTTCTTTTTTTGCATTCTATTTCTTCTTTTTGCATTCTTCTTCTGCTTTGCATTCTTCTTCTGCTTTGCATTCTTTGTATTGTTGTTGTTTCTTCTTCGCATTCTTCGTATTCTTCTTCTTCGCATTCTTCTTTGCATTCATCATCATCATCATCATCATCATTATCATCATCATCTTCTTCTTCTTCTTCTTCTTCTTCTTTTTTTCTTCTTCTTCTTCTTCTTCTTCTCTTCTTCTTCCTCTCCTCCTCCTCTCTTCTCTCCTCCCTCCTCCTCCCTCCTCCTCCTCCTCCTTGTTAAGTTGTAGGCCACAGTATTATAGTTATTTGAAGTGTAGATAAGAGCGAACAAATCCGGGTTGGAGCTCCTAATCCGCCCTCGAGCTCTGAGAACAGACTTGCTGCCTCCACACCTGTTGTGTTGTATATCTCCTTTCTTATCAGTTCACCACCCTGCATCCGGAGTTACGTGAACGTTTTTTTCTTTATCTCTCTTTTTTTTATATTTGAGAAATAGTTATGATTGCTATAACTTTTTTAAAATATATAATTGCAGAGGCCTTGTATGTCAGAAATCGGTACGGTGTATTTCAATGTCAGTTTTGTATGTGGTGTGTGTATGGATGTCTGTTGTTTGGATGGGTACATGGATGGATGGATGGATGGATGGATGGATGGATGGATGGATGGATAGATGATGTCTGTAGTATGAACGGGCAGATGGATGGATGGATGGATGTAGGTATGTATGTATGTATATATGGATGTATATATATATATATATATTTTATATATATATATAATATATATATATATATATATATATATATATATATATATATATAATGTATATAGTAAAGATATATGTGTGTGTTTGTGGTGGTGTGTTTGTGGTGTGGTGTGGGGTGTGGGTGTGTGTGTGTTGAGACAGATACAGGTATAAGCTTATAACGCATTTCTTCACACAACATTTGAGGCTTCATTGGAAATTGAAATATTCAGTCATATGAAGAAATGCCAAAGCTTCGTGGCCCCTCAGTGACTGCGATTTTATTTTTCAAAAAAAAATGTTACCTTTTGTAACAAAAACAAACTCCATTTCATATGGTTGTAACTGTTGTTAAACTCTCTCTCTCTCTCTCTCTCTCTCCTCTCTCTCTCTCTCTCTCTCTCTTCTCTCTCTCTCCTTCTCTCTCTCTCTCTCTCTCTCTCTCTCTCTCTCTCTCCTTCAGTTGAATATAACAGAAATGACCGTTGATCTGAAAGGTGCAGTTCTATTTCATTGTAAAAAAAATTAACCGCTCTTGTTGCCAAAGGACGGGATAGCCTGGTGGTCAGAGTGATGGCTCGTGATCTGCTGACCCGGGTTCGAATCCCGTTCAAGAGGATTTTTCCTCTGAAGTTAACATCACTGCCGACTCCACTCCCCTAAAAGTCCTTCGGATGAGACTATAAACCGAGGCGCATACTTGTGCCGGTGGGAACGCATGAAAAAATGTACAAAACACACGGGGACTGGATGTATAAAAGTACGTGAGTTCTTATTCCATTATCTCCGAAATAAAAGAATTCTTTTAAAAAAAAAGAAGAATAAAACAAATAACACAAACGACAGATACTCGATTTACACACACACACACACACACACACACACACACACACACACACACCACACCACACACACACACACACACACACTTTTGACTGTCAGCATTCTTAAAGAGTATTATTCATAGTTCCTTCGAAAACTACATCACAAAACCGAAGGTTAAAAAAAAAAAAAAGAGAGAAAAAAAAGACACATACTCATCATTAGCCTTAAAAATACGAAGTTTTGTCTTATCTCGACCTGATTCCGCCCTGTACGAGTAACATGTCTGTCACTCAGTTCCCCCATAGATACCCACAAAATAAAACCACTCCACGACAATGTTTATCTATTCATCCTGTTTATTCTAGCACCGACGACCCCTCCCCTACCTTTTACCTTTCCCTTTTTCTGAACCTACCCTCACAACACACACATCACACACACACACACACACACACACACACACACACACACACACACACACACACACACACACACAACAACACACGTTACATCCTGTTCCGCTTTTCGTAAGAGTAGGCCATCGTGTGCCGGTGGGAACAGATGACAATATTTACAAAATTGCATCACAACGGGACCGGATGAAAAAAGCACATGATTGCTTATTCTGTTATCCTCGAATAAAAGAATAAATAAATAAAATAAATAAATAATATAACACACACACACACACACACACACACACACACACACACACACACACACACACACACACACACACACACACACACACACACACACACACACACACACACTGTCCTAACTCACCCCGGTCCTTTTCAACGTGGGCGAGTGACCCCAATTTCGGTATCGCGATTATAATATAAAAACACACAGATGGTAAGAAAGCCAGTTGTGCGATATTACATCAAGCCATCTTTCCCGTCCATCTGACAGGAGAACTTCGTTAAGCTTCTGTTGAGAACTTCTGTTAAGCTTCTATTGAACTTCTATTTATAACTTCTGTTAAGCTTCTTTTGAACTTCTATTGAACTTCTGTTAAGCTTCTATTGAACTTTGGTTAAGCTTCTGTTAAACTTCTTATTTTAAGCTTCTGAAAGAACTGTTGTTAAGCTTCTATTGAACTTCTGTTTTAAACTTCTTAAGAACTGTCATCAAGCTTCTGTTGAGAACCTCAGTGTTAAGCTTATAAAAAAAAAAAAAACAACTGTAGTCAAGCTCCTGCTCGCAACAACGTGCAGCATATAACTCTGAAGCATGACACACACCCTGACCACCACCATCGCCCTGTGGGCGGCAGTGGCAGCAGCAGCTGTAGTAATAGCTCCTGTAGGGGCTGATGTGGCCACAGATGTGGAGTCCCTGAGGACCGTGGTGCAGCAGCAGGCCTCCACCATCCAGACCCTGCAGGCTCGTCTGGCTGCACTGGAGAACAGGGAGAGCAGCGCGCAGACTGAAGCCACCTCCATGACCTCGACCCTGCATGACCTGCAGACCAACTTGACCTCGATCACTGCCGATGTTGGGGATATCAGACAGCACGCTTCCAGACAGGGTAAAGGAGGGAGAGGGGGTGGGTGGTGTGGTGGTGTGGGGTGTGTTGGGGTGGGGGGGGGGGGTAGGTGGGGGTGGGGGCAGAGTCGGTGCTGTCTTTATTTTATTATAAGTGGGCGGGTGGGATGGATATCTGGATGGATGGATGGGTGGATACTTTTCTCTTGTGTGTGTGTGTGTTTGTGTGTGTGTGTTTGTGTGTGTGTGTGTGTGTGTGTGTGTGTGTGTGTGTGTGTGTGTGTGTGTGTGTGTGTGTGTGTATGTGTGTGTGTGTGTGTGTGTGTGTGTGTGTGTGTGTGTGTGTGTGTGTGTGTGTGTGTGTGTGTAGAGTAGAAGTAGTAGTAGTAGTAGCAGTAGTAGTAGTAGATAGTAAGTAGTAGTAGTAGTAGTAGTAGTAGTAGTAGTAGTAAGTAGTAGTAGTAGTAGTAGTAGTAGTAGTAGTAGTAGTAGTAGTAGTTGTTGTTGTTGTTGTTGTTGTTGTTGTTGTTGTTGTGTTTGTGTATTTATGAATACATGTACCATATTGAGAACCTATTTTCACTAAAAGTCCAACTTCATCTATCTAGCTAGCTACTTATCTGTCTGTCTGTCTGTCTGTCTGTGGTTTTTGTCTGTCTGTCTGTCTATCTATCTATCTACCTACATACCTAGTACTTACTATCTATCTATCTATCTATCTATCTATCTATCTATCTATCTATCTATCTATCTATCTATCTATCTATCTATCTATCTCTATCTGTCTGTCTGTCTGTCTATGTATCTATCTATCTATCTATCGATCGATCTATCTGTCTGTCTATCTATATACCTATCTATCTGTCTGTCTGTCTATTTATTTATCTAGCTAGCTAGCTATAAATAGGTACCTGCCCTATTGAGAGACAGGGAAGGTAAAGCAGCGAGGGAGAGGAGATGGGCGCCGCCCTTAAAATTAACGCTGGGCAAAGCTGTCGGTTTCCCCACTTTGAGCTCCTCTCAGCTGCTATCCATTCCAGCCCAGCCCAGCTGGTGCTGATTTATTGCAGGAACATGGCCTTCAGAAAATGTGAGGCCTCTGACCATTCGCTCCCAAAAGACGGTACAGGTTAAGATACACCTTTACCTTACTTTATTCAGTTAGCTTTTCTATCTCTTCATTAAAGTTGACATTGTAATGCATTCATTTCCTTCTTCATTCGTTCCTTTTAGTTCTTATCTTTCACTCGCGTTTCGTATGTTTCATTTCGGTTTTTTTTTGGTTTTTTTTTTAAAACACCCCAGCTGTCAGTTTCCCCCGCTTTCAGCTCCTCTCAGCTGTTAATTAATCCATCACAGCTGTCAGTTTCCCCCGCTTTCAGCTCCTCTCAGCTGTTAATAATCCATCACAGCTGTCAGTTTCCCCCGCTTTCAGCTCCTCTCAGCTGTTAATTAATCCATCACAGCTGTCAGTTTCCCCGCTTTCAGCTCCTCTCAGCTGTTAATTAATCCATCACAGCTGTCAGTTTCCCCGCTTTCAGCTCCTCTCAGCTGTGTAATTAATCCATCACAGCTGTCAGTTTCCCCGCTTTCAGCTCCTCTCAGCTGTTAATTAATCCATCACAGCTGTCAGTTTCCCCCGCTTTCAGCTCCTCTCAGCTGTTAATTAATCCATCACAGCTGTCAGTTTCCCCCGCTTTCAGCTCCTCTCAGCTGTTAATTAATCCATCACAGCTGTCAGTTTCCCCCGCTTTCAGCTCCTCTCAGCTGTTAATTAATCCCTCTCATCCCAGCCCAGATGAGCCCAGCTGGTGCTAGTTATAGCATAACGTCGTGTGCCGGTGGGAACAGATGACATTTACAAAACTGCATACACACGGGGACTGAATGTAAAAAAAAAAGCACAAGAGTGCTTATCCCATTATCTTCGATATTATAAAAGATTAAAATAAATTCAATAATAAAAAAAAAAAAAAAAAAGGAACTGATCACACTTGGACCAGGTAAAAGGAAAGGGTGCGCTAAATTTAGCACTCTTGACATCATCGATGTTGGATTGTTTTTTGTTGTTTTTTTAATTTTATACCACTTTATGTCACAGCAGATTTCTCTGCGTGAAATTCGGGCTACTCTCCCCGGGGAGAGCGCGTCGCCACAAGTGCAGCGCCTACCCATTATTTCTTTTTCCCCCTCAGGGATGTTGTCTAAACACGACACCTGTGTGCATGCTGGTTGGTTTGTTTTTTTATATATAATTTTGTCATCCGCTCCTACCGGCACACGATGGCCTGCTCTTCCGAAAAGCGGAACGGGATTTTAACGTGTGTGCAAGATGTTCTGCGTGTGTTCGCACACGGGACCTCGGTTTAAGTCTCATCCGAATGACTATGTGCAATGAATGTGCATCTATGATCAGCTTTTTCTTCTGTTTTCTCTCTCTCTCCACACAGTGGCCTTCAGTGCCCACATGTCCCAGACGCACGTGCATGTCATGGACTCCCCTTTCGTGTTCAACATGGTGACCATCAACCTGGGTAACGCCTACGACCCTCGCACAGGCGTCTTCACGGCGCCCTTCTCCGGGCTGTACGCCTTCCACTTCCTGGTGGTCAACGATGACCAGTCCCCCTTCATCCGCGCCGCCTCATGCAAGGCACGCGCACCCTGGGAGTGGGGACGGTGGACGGAGGGCCCAACAACTCTTTCGATGACGGTTCGGTGACCACTGCCACCCACCTGCTCAGAGGGGAGAAAGTGTTCGTCAAGAGAAAGAGCGGCTACTTCAGCATCTATGGCGATGTCATGTGTCGCTTCACCGGCTTCCTCCTGTCTGCCGATTTGTAAAAAAAAAATAATAAATAAAATAAATAAATAAATAAAAAAGGCGGGGTGGGTGGGGGTGGGGGTTGGGGGTGGGGGTGTTGATGTGCTCCTTGGATTTTGTGGAGAAAAAAAAAAGTTGTTTATGGATAAGGTTTAGTAGGTAAGAGAGGAAGCTGGTTGGAAAATCTTCAGTAGTGTCCCCTACAGTTTTACCTAGGATTGTGATGGTGAAGGAAGGAAAGGGTGAAGAAAGTAAGAGGTTGGAGGGGCGGGGGTGTGGGGGGGTGGGGGATGGTGGTGGTGGGGGGGGGGGTGGGGGGTGGAGAATCGAAGGAATTTGTAAAGAAATGTTTGAGGGAGTGGTGGTAGGGAAGGGGGGAGGGAAGGAGGGAGAGAGGAAGAATGGTGATGTGTTCGGTGGATTTTGTGAAAAAAAAATTGTTTATGGATAAGGTTTAGGTAAAGGAGGAAGCTGGTTGGAAAATGTTCAGTGGTTCCCCTTTACGGTTTACGTAGGTTTACAGTATAGGTGATGGTGAATGGAGGAAGGGGTGAAGAAAGTAAGAGGTTGGAGGGGCGGGTGTGTGTTGTGGGATGGTGGTGGTGGTGGTGGGGAGGGGAGGGGTGGAGATTCGAAGGAATTTGTAAAGGAAATGTTTGAGGGAGGGGTGGTAGGAGAGGGGGGAGGGAGGGAGAGAGGGAGAGAGAATGCTGCTTTAATTGAGGCATCGGTAGCAATTGTTATTATTATGGTTATTATCACTATTATTATTGTTGTTGTTCTTTCTGTTATCATTATCATCACCATTATTATCAGTAGTAGAAGTAGTGGTGGTAGGAGGAGGAGAAGCAGTAGTAGTAGGAATAGTGTAGTAGTTATAATAGCAGCAGCAGTGGAAGTAGAATTCGTAGCAGCAAGGCAGCAGCAGTAGTAATAGTAGTAGTAATAGTAGTAGTAGAGGTAGCAGTAGTAGCAGCAGCAGCAGCAGTAGTAGTAGTAGTGGTAGTAGTAGTAGTAGTAGTAGTAGTGGTAGTAGTAGTAGTAGTAGTAGTAGTGGTAGTAGTAGTAGTAGTGGTAGTAGTAGTAGTAGTGGTAGTAGCAGCAGCAGCAGCAGCAGCAGAAATAGTAGTAGTAGGAGTAGAGTAGTAGAGTAGTAGGAGTAGTAGTAGTAGTAGTAGTAGTAGTAGTAGTAGTAGTAGTAGTAGTAGTAGTAGTAGTAGTAGTAGTAGTAGTAGTAGTATAGTAGTAGTAGTAGTAGTAGTAGTAGTAGTAGTAGTAGTAGTAGTAGTAGTAGTAGTAGTAGTAGTAGTAGTAGTAGTAGTAGTAGTAGTAGTAGTAGTAGTAGTAGTATTGGGAATGAAATCTAAAAAACAGAAAATAGGAAAGAAAAGTCATGGGAAGGAGGAAAGGAGAGAAAGGCACGCTTCTCTGAATAAAGACAGGGGTCACCTTGGTCTGAAAACTGCTGGGTGTGTTGGCGTCATGTCTCGCTTGTCTAGCGTGGAGGTGATGGTACTAGTGAACAGGGCACCTTCAGAAACATTGTCCGTAACGGCATTTTCAAACCACTGTTCATCCCCGAAGTCGTAATGCGGCTCCCTTCATGGTGGACAAAAATTGTCGCAATCACAGATCTCGACATTAATGAATCTAGTAGCTCTAGCCGAGGAACGAAAACAACAACAACAACAA
>CM060321.1:41475745-41480745 GCA_030674155.1 Stramonita haemastoma
ACACACACCAACACACACACCACACCACACCACCACAACCAACACCAACGAAGCACGCACACACCACACCACCAACACACCACACCACACCAACCACACCCAACACAACACACTACCACACCACAACACAACACAACCAAGACACACACAACACACACACACACACACACACACACACCACATCACAACACACCACACCACACACACACACCACAACACACCACACCACACCACACCAAACACACCACAACACACCACACCACACACACCACAACCACACAACACAACACACACAACACAACACACCACACACCCCACAACACCCCACACACAACACACACCACACACACACCACACCACAACACACACACACAACACAACACACCACACAAAACAACACACCCACACAACACACACACCACACCACACACACCACACCACAACACACCACACCACACACAACACACCACACCACACCACAACACACACACACAACACACACACCAGACAACACACACCACACACACCACAACACAGCAACCACACCACATCACCACCCACACCACATCACACCAAAAAAGCAAACCCAACCAACCAACCGAGCAACCAACCAAAGCAACGCAACACCACCACACCACAACACAACACAACACACCACAAACAACACACCTCACCACACCACACCACATCACCACCCCAAAACACACCACACACAACACACCAACAAACACCCACACCACAACACACCACAACACACTCACCACACCACACCACACCACAACACAACCACACACCACACACACCACACACACCAACACAACACAACACAACACAACCACCAAAACACCAACACAACACACAAACAACACACACAGACGTTTCCGTTGTTCAGGCGGTGTGTGAGGAACTGGCGGGGAGGCTGGTGGAGGTGGGCACTGTGGCAGAGCATCACTTTCTGCAGGGACTGCTCAAATCCCATAGCTCTGGTCAGTGCGTGTGTGGGGGGGGGGGGGGGGGAGGGGTTGGAGGGGGGGACGGGGGTATGTGTGTGTGGGGTGGGGGGGTGGGGGGGTGTAGTGTGTGGGTGGGTGGGTGTGGTGGTGGTGGGTGGGTGTGGGTGTGGGTGTAGTCTGTGGGTGTGTGTGTAGTGTGTGTGTAGGGTGTAGTGTGTTAGTCTGTGTGTGTGAATGTGTGGGTGGGTGTGTGGTGGTGTTAGTCTTGTTGTGTGTGTGTGTGGTGGGGGGGGGTGTAGTCTCAATCAATCAATCAATCAATCAAATTTTATTTCCAGATGGTACAGCACAGTACAACACAACACAACGCAACGCACACAGCACAACGCAACGAACAAACACAACACAACACAACAATGTGTGTGTGTGTGTGTGTGTGTGTGTGTAGTGTGTAAGTGTGTGTGTGTGTTGTGTGTGTGTGGTGTGTGTGTGTGTGTGTGTGTGTAGTGTGTGTGTGTGTGTATGTGTTTGTGTGAGTGTGTGTGTGTGTGTGTGTGTGTGTGTGTGTGTGTGTTGTGTGTGTGTGTGTGTGTGTGTGTGTGTGTGTGTGTGTGTGTGTGTGTGGTGTGTGTGTGTGTGTGTGTGTGTGTGTGTGTGTGTGTGTGTGTGTGTGTGTGTTAGTGTGTAGTGTGTGTAGTGTAGTGTGTTGTGTGTGTAGTGTGTGTGTGTGTGTGTGTGTGTGTGTGTGCGTGCGTGCTCGCGCGTGCGAGTGTATGCATATATACGTGGGCGCATGACCCTCTACAGACCCAAAGGAACGGTGGCATACCAAAAAATCTTACCGTTGGTGAACCTCGGAGCTCTAGCCGAGGAACGAAAAAAAAACAGCAAAAAAACACCCTAGCTGGTTAGACTGTGGCTGATTAAAATATACTATAGCTCTATGTAGCTGTAGTCTAGTGGTTAGGGCGTTGGACTCGTAATCTAAAGGTTGCGGGTTCGATCCCAGCTTTCGGCTATGGCGTTGTGCCCTTGGAAAAGGCCTTTTACGGCTATTTTGCTCACCCCACCCAGGTGTAAAAGGGGTACCAACCTTGGTTGGGGGTTAACCCTGCGATAGACTGGCGTCCTATCCAGGGGGGAGTCTATGACTCTCAGTCGCTTAACGCCACAGAAACCGGGATAAGCACCGGCCTGATGAGCCTTAGGCTTGGGACAGACTTTAACTTTAACTTAATTACTCTGTGTTATTTTATTATATATATATATATATATATATATATATATATATATATATATATATATATATATATATATAATAAATGTATGTATGTATGTATGTATGTATGTATGTATGTATGTATGTATATTATTATATATGTATATTATTATATATATATATATATATATATATATATATATATATATATATATATATATATATATATATATTATTTCAATGAATAGATAGATAAAACTAATTCGAGACAGCTGTCGTTGAAAAATTGAATTTCTTTTAATTGGATAAAGTTGTCTAATCCATGATCGGTTAAAAACGGGGTGTTTGTTGTATTATCATTCTGTAATCATGACATCAGTAGTGTGATTGAATCGATCAATCAAACAAAACTCCAAATCTATCACACAAAACTGTCGATAAACATAAATCTGTCGCTTCATTGATTGATTGAATGAGTATGTGATAGATTTTTTGGTTGATAGATGGATTGGCTGATTGATTGGTTGGTTGAATGATCGACTGATCAGTTGATCGATTGATAAGATAGATAGATTGATTGATTGATCAATCGATCGACAGAATCTTTACGTCATTTGTGAGCTTTACACAGCAGCATTTGAATGCAGCTTGCCATTATTTTTTCCAGTCGAAAGAATTCGAAAGAAAATAATGATCTGAGTTCCTCTACCACTCGCTTCGATCGCACACTGCCAGTAACGGGGGACAATTCAGTCGAAGAACAGCTATCACAGTTGTTCCCCCTCACATGTGTTGCAAAACAAGGCAACCCAGTTGCGGTTCTTGTTTACTTGTAGTGAGTGTGTCTTTTACGTCTGCTGATAAAATATCTTTTAAATGGTTTTTGTCCTTTTTGTCTGTTCTTTTGCTAAAGCTCCAGGTTACCAATGGCGAGATTTTGCGTTTGGGACCGTTTTTGTCCACAATTAAGATAGCAGCATTCGATTTTGGCGCATGACGTCTAAACATGACACCGGTGTAAATGTGGGGGAGGGGGGGGGGGGGGGGGGGGTTGGTTGGGGGGGGGGTTGCCATACGTTCCTACCTGGATACAACGGCCCAAAGACAGCTAAATAACACCACTAGAAGTACAAGTAAAGATAAAAGGGGAGGTGGAAGGAGGAGAAGAAGTGAACAGAAATTATTGTATTCATTTTTCGTAAAGTTATTTTATCAACAGCAAAATTTATGGGCCGCTGATTCATGCATAATTAAAATAATGTGCATCTCTCTTGGTCGAGGCCATATCATCATTCTACATTCAAAAATGGCTATCGTGCAGTACCTTTCGCATGATAGCTGAATTCTGAAATTCCAAATTCTTCGAATCTGTACAACGAAACTTTGGAAAGCCCAAATTTCCAAATTCATCAAAATAGGGAATCAAAACCTCAAATGTGTCAAACAAAACATCCAATAGATAGAAATTTCAAACCCTTTACATCAGCTAAACAAAATAGTTCCTAGTTACCCTCAAGTATTTAAACTCATGCAAAGCAAAGAAAAAGGATATTAAAATTTTTGAGTTCCTCGGCTACAACTGTGAAATTTCACAATCGTAAGTTTTTAGCTTATCAACCCACCATTAAGGAGGTTGCATTCCGACTTAGAGATAATAGCATCCGTTCTTACTGACATAAAAGACCTACTCTTCTGAAAGGCAGAACAGGTTTTAACGTGTACAGAAAAATAATGTTCTACAGTGCCTCGCACACAAGACCTCAACTTATAGATCTCATCCAAAGGACTTTTAGGGCTAGGAAAGTATGGAATCAACACTAATGTCAGCTCCAGAAGGCAAAATAATAAAAACAACAACAACAACAACAACAACAACAAAACCACCTCCAAAACAAACAAAAATCCCATCAAACTGGCGACTCAGTGGTGGTGGGAACTCGAGCCGTCAATACACAAGCACGCAACAAGTTCTAACCACTAGGCTGCCCTGCATACACCACACCTTCAACAACAACAACAACAACAACAACAACAACATTGATGGTTTACTACTGCTGCTGCTGCACAGAGTACAGCGCTGCCTGGATAGGGCTGCAGGACTTTGCGGAGGAGGGTCAGTTCGTGTGGACGAGGAGCAAGGCGGTGGCCAGTCCCACGTACTGGAACCAGGGGGAGCCTCAGGACCAAGGGGGGGAGGAGGACTGCGGGGCCTACTATGGTGGGGGCTGGCAGGACGCCAACTGCGAGAGCAACCACTACAGCTTCATCTGTGAGACAGAGTGAGTGAGTTTGTGGGGGGGGGGGGGGGGGGGGGGTTGAGGTGGTGGAGTTTTTTTGTGTTTTTTTTTTGTGTTTGTTGTTTTGTTTGTTGTTGTTGTTGTTTTTTTTGGGGGGCGGGTGTCAAAGACAAGGTCAAACTTTTATTTCCAGATGGTACATTGAATAAGCAATGCAATTGCTTTTTTTTTATTTCTTAAAGTGGGTCAGGGTCGGGGGGTGGGTAGGGGAGGGGGGTTGAGAGGAATTTATTTATCTTTTTATTTATAGATCTATAAAATTATTTATTTATTTGTTTATTTATTCTTTTATATCGTGGATAATGGAATAAGCACTAATGTGCTTTTTAATTTTTTTTTTACATCCAGTCCTCGTGTGTATAGTGGGGGCGGGATAGCTAAAGTGGTCAGAGCGCTCGCTTTCTCCAAGTCAAGTTAAGCAGCGTTGAGCGTGGTTACCAGTTGGATGGGTGACCGTTTGCGCGCCTTGGCTTCAGTACAGTCCTCCCAGTTCACCCAGCTGTAAATGGGTACCTGCCCTCTGTGTGTGCG
>CM060321.1:41483245-41485745 GCA_030674155.1 Stramonita haemastoma
ATCTTCATTCAGTCAATACTGTTATGTCAGTGTTTTGTGGGGAAAAAAAAGAAAGAAAAGAGGAAAAGAATGAGACCTTAGAAACCATTTCAAATACCAATATCTGTTTGGTAAAGAAGTGGGGGTATGGTATAAAGCCCTTACTATACTAGGAGAATGATTGTGGTTGATTAGGGGCTTTTGTGGAGTGGCAGTGTGCGTCAGGCTATGTAGGCTTTGGCCTTTGGTAGTCACTGAAGCTTTTCTTGGGCATTATATCTGTGCGATTTATTAAGCTGGGGTGCTAGTCTGTTTCGTTTCTTAAACGTTTAATGCAAGTGTGTGTGTTCGTGTGTGTGTGTTTGTGTGTGTATATATATATATATGTGTGTGTGTGTGTGTGTGTGTGTGTGTGTGTGTGTGTGTGTGTGTGTGTGTGTGTGTGTGTGTGTGTGTGTGTGTGTGTGTGTGTATGTGTGTGTGTGTTTATGTGTGTGTGTTCGTGTGTGTGTGTCTTTATGTGTGTGTGTGTGTGTGTGTGTGTGTGTGTGTGTGTGTGTGTTGTGTGTGTGTGTGTGTGTGTGTGTGTGTGTGTGTGTGTGTGTGTGTGTGTGTGTGTGTGTGTGTGTGTGTGTGTGTGCTTTGATAGGGAGGGAATAGCCAAGTGGTTAGAGCGTAGAGCTCAGGATTTTTATGGTCCCTGTTCAAGACAGCACCGAGACGCACCCGCTGGAGAGACTTTTTCCCGTGGTGTTAACATCAGTACTGACTCCACTCCTTTAAAAGTCCTTCGGATGAGACTGTAAAGTGAGGTGTACCGTGTGCGAGCGCACGCTGAACATCTTGTAGACATTTCAAAAACCCGTTCCGCCTTTCCGCCATTGTGTGCCAGTAGGAGCAGATGACAACCCCCTTCCTCTTCCCTACACACACACACACACACACACACACACACACACACACACACACACACACACACACACACACACACACACACACACACACACACACACACACACACACACACACACACAACACATACACAGGAGGGAGGGGATAGCTTAATGGTCAGAACATTGCGCTGGCAATTTGACGACCCGAGTTCGATTCCCGGTCGAGGGGATTTTTCTCCTGGAGTTAACATTGGTGCTGACTCCACTCTCTTCAAAAAGTCTTTCGGATGAGACTGAAAACCAAGGCCCCGTGTGCGAATGCACGCAGAACATCTTGCACACACGTTAAATCCTGTTCCACTTTTCGTAAGAATAGGCCATTGTGTGCTGGTGTGGGAACAGATGACAATATTTACAGAACTGCATACACACGGGGACAGGATTAAAAAAAAAAAAAGCACATGAGTGCTTATTCTATTATCTTCGATATACAAGAATAAATAAATAAATAAATAAATAAAATAAAACAACCTCTAAAACAACCACCACCACCAACAACAACGTTGAACAGAATGCACACGGGTGTAGTGTTTAAACGTCCTCACAGAAGTCGGAATGCGGCTACCTTTACGGTAGGCAATATTATGATCGCATGGGCAAAATCTCACAATCTATGAACCTCGTAGCTCTAAACTAGAATCGTAGAAAAGAAACCCCAAACAGACAAACAAACAAACAAACAAACAAACAGAAACTCTGTTAATTCAATGGTGGGATTTCTTTTATGATTTTCTTTTCTTTCCCTTTTCTTTCCCTTTTCTTTCCCTTTTCTTTCAGTTTTCTGCCCCATCCCCCACCCCCACCCCAGTCTGTCTTTCAGCTTCTGTTGTTGCTGGAGATTTTATGAATTAATAAATTATCCGTTGGAGTGAACCAACTATACTTAGTGATGGATATGACGTTATGGACAGTGTGTGTGTGTGTGTGTGTGGTGTGTGTGTGTGTGTGTGTGTGTGTGTGTGTGTGTGTATGTGTGTGTGTGTGTGTGTGTGTGTGTGTGTGTGTGTGTATGTGTGTGTGTGTGTGTATGCGTGTGTGTGCGTGTGTGTGTATGAGTGTGTGTGTGTGTGTGTGTGTGAATGTGTGTATGTTTGTGTGTTTGTGTGTGTGTGTGTGTTTGTGTGTGTGTGTGTTTTGTGTGTGTATGTGTGTGTGAGTTTGTGTGTAGGTGTGTGTGTGTGTGTGACTGTGCGTGTATGAGTGTATGTGTGTGAGTGTGTGTATGTGCGTGTGTGTACGTGTGCAAGAGTGCGTGCGTGCGTGCATGCGTGCACGTGTGTGTGTGTGCATATGTGCGTGAACCTGTACGTTGATATCTAGCTGGCTACGTGTGACAGGGCCTGCAAAAGCATACATTGATGCAAGTGCATGTGTAATGAAAAAATGAAAATACTGTTCAATGAGGTTCATTATTCATGTATGAGAGAGAGGGGGAGAGAGAGGGGGGGAAGGAGAAAGGGAGAGAGGGGGGAGAGAAGGGAAGAGAGGGGGGGGGAGAGAGGGGGAGAGATGGGGGTATTTATATTGAATATACATTTCATTTTTTGAGAGTACTAGATGAAGCATTA
>CM060321.1:41493245-41500745 GCA_030674155.1 Stramonita haemastoma
TGAGGAAAGTCTAACTAAGAGCAATCTTCATGATATCATCGGAATTGTTCCTTTATGATTATGTGCTTATGTATGAGTAGATAATATTCTGGTGTCCGCAATATTTACATACATAATAGTATATAAATATATATATATATAGACATATATTTACTGTGGTTTGATCTGCAAGCATTACAAGGTGCAGACAATATAAATGACCATAGTGACCATAATACTGAACAAATTACCGAACGAGAAGCAAGGAGTACTTAGATAGCTGGAACACATAGAGACACGAGAAACAATGAAATCTTTTCAGTGTCTGGATCTGAGAAGAGGGAGGGAGAGCGGGTACTGTGAATTTTACTCTCTCTCTCTCTCTCTCTCTCTCTCTCTCTCTCTCTCTCTCTCTCTCTCTCTCCTCTCTCTCTCTCTCCTCTCTCTCTCTCTCTCTCTAGTACACATAGTACTGTGAAGGACAAAAGAAAAACCCTATGTTACAGAAGATATTTATGTCTAAAAAAAATAATAACATCAACCTATTTTGAGCAAAGTTTTTGGATTATGCGCTTGCTTCTTTCGCGAGAACTTTAGGAATGTTTAGAAGTCTTGAAAGGATTTTTAGGATCTTTTAACCTACACAGGTACATACAGAAGTGGTACAGGTACAAAAAGTTTGAGCAACCATGCATAGTCTTAAGTTGGTCTGAAACACCGGGAAACTTCTTCACCACAATCTACCGCCACATTTCTCAACCTCATTCTACAAGACCATCGACGGTGGTCTGGGTGCTAGTCTCTCGGATGAGACAACAAAACGAAGTTTTAAATAAGCTATTTTAGAATGTGTCACTGACATCAGAGGTGAAAGATAGTTGTCCCCAAGAGTAGTTTGGAATCAGAACTCACTTCTGCAGGCAAATATACCACAAAAAGCGGATACCCCCTTCCCCTATGAATCCACAATATGTTTCTGGGGAAAGAAGCTTAGTTTGATCACAGAAAAATTTGTCTTGATTAGAAAAAAAATATATAAATTGGAAAACAAATATCTTCCGACATAAGTACAAAACTAATTTTTGATAGTTTATAGCAAACTGACAAAATAAGCCATCCGAATAAGACTTTAAACTTAAAAGTTAGCGTAATCCTATACCCTTGGTGTGTGTTTTTTTTTTTATATCTAGAGCTCATAGCTTCAGTTTGAAAAACACGGGTATTCTCAAGGTTACAGCCAGACCAAAACTCTTTGTTATTCTTGGCAATGGCGAGTGCAAAATTAATTCTTCAATAATATCAGAAGAAAATAATAGTAATGATGATAATAAAGATAATGATGATGATGATGATAATAATGATAATGGTGATGGTGATGATGATGATGATGATGATGATGATGATGATGATGATGATGATGATGATAACAATAACAACAGTAATAATGTGCCAGAGTGTTGGCAGCAAACAGAGAAAATGCCAAACCTTCACTGCCTTCGCTACACATGAGGATGACAAAGACAAGAATATTAATTAGCCAGTTACCCTGTTTTACCGCCTATACTTGCACCCACCCCCACCCCCTTCCCATACACATTGTATACATACATGCATAATAAACACACACAATGAGATCACACGAACTGTAATTGTCATATAAGACTTAGGAACATGAAGCAGCGAGTGAAAGAGAGAGAGAGAGAGGGGGGGGGGAGAGATAGAGAGAGAGACAGACAGAGACAGAAACAGAGAGACAGAGAGAGACAGAGAGACAGAGAGAAGATCAACTGCGAAGGAGAGACTGCGAGGGAAAAAGGGGAATTAAGAATGAGTGTTCCGGAATCGTTTAATTCTCCACCTTTGTCTTTCAAATATCAATAAATAACACGAAAATCAACAACAACAACAACAACAACAACAAAAAAACTGGCTGGTGTTGTTCCTTCCTCTCCAGGAGCTAGCGAAGAAGACACTACTGCCTCTTGTACCAATACACGTTCCAATAATCAGCACGGTAACGTGGGTGGGTGGGTGAATTCCCACTGTCTGTCAAATGCACGTGATCTACGTCCTCTTTCCGAGTCTCCCAGCAGCGAAAGCCAGAGAGGGATGCCAGAACAGCAGAAGTCAGACACTGTCAGCCTGACTGGCAAGGAATGCAGGGAGACGTTTTTTTTGGAAGACACAGGTTGAGGGTGGGGATAGGGATGGGGGATAGGGATGGGGGATAGGGATAGGGATGGTGATGGGGATGAGGGGTGAGGATGGGGATGGGGATGCGCCATAAATGCTGTCTGAAGAATCCTCCTTCTTCTTCGGGGTCACTGGGGTGTGTGGGTGGGGTAGAGGGTGGGAAGTGGGGAGTGTGGGTAGGGGGGAGGGGGGTACATGTGTAGAAAATTCTCGTGCTCCAGATGAAAGAGTTGTTTGCTGGAACAAAAAGGAAGAAGACGTTAAGAGTTGACCACAAAAAAAAAAAAAATACATCAAACATGTTAGATGTGATGGTATGAAAACGAAGACGTTAATGCAAGCTTTGTAAATTCAGATGATATACTATAGGAATTTGCGCGTGAGCATGCATGCACTAATGTGTGCTTATGTTAGCACGCACACGCACATACGTGTGCGTGCGCACACGCACACACACACACATTCGTTTGGAACACACACACACCACACACACACACACACAAACACACACACTCTCTCTCTCACAACACACACACACACACACACACACACACACACACACACACACACACACACACACACACACACACACACACACACACACACACACCCTCTCTGTCTGTCTGTCTCTCTCTCTATCTATCTGTCTGTCTGTCTGTCTGTCTCTCTTTCTCTGTCTGTCTGTCTGTCTGTCTCTGTCTGTCTCTGTCTCTCTCTGTCTCTGTCTCTCTCTGTCTCTCTCTGTCTCTCTCTGTCTCAATCTGTCTCTCTCTGTCCTCTCTCTCTCTCTGTCTCTCTCTCTCTTTCTCTCTCTCTGGTAATGCTTCAAGGTTTTCTTGTTATGTAGATGAATGGATTATCTCTGATTTGTCTCTTTGTTGTGGGTTGCAAAAGCAATCTCAATACTGACATGTATAATCCCGTTGGTTTCCAAGATCTTTTTTTCTTCAGAAAAAATGTCGGAATGAATTTTCTCGTAGGATCTATGACATGACATGAAAACAGCAGCCATTGTTAGCTTATTCCTTTCTAAAGTGATCTTTTGAGGTTCTCTCTCTCTCTCTCTCTCTCTCTCTCTCTCTCTCTCTCTCTCTCTCTCTCTCTCTCTCTCTTCTCTCTCTCTCTCTCTCTCTCTCTCTCTTCTGTCTGTCTGTCTGTCTGTCTGTCTGTCTGTCTGTCTGTCTGTCTGTCTGTCTGTGTCTGTCTTTGCATGTGCGTATGTTTGTGTGTGTTAGTGTGTAAGTGTGTGTGTGTGTGTGTTAGTGTGTAAGTGTGTGTGTGTGTGTGTGTGTGTGTGTGTGTGTGTGTGTGTGTGTGTGTGGTGTCGGTGTCGGTGTCTGTGTGTGTGGTGTCGGTATCTGTGTGTGTGTGCGTGTCTCTGTGTGTCTGTGTGCGCGTGCGCGCGCATACCGTCTGTCAACAAAGATTTTTTTTTAATGTCCCAAAACCACCCAAAAACAAAACTCACCTTCTGAACAAAGATGACTGCGCCGTGGAAGTAAAAATAAGCGAGAAGAGTACAGGAGCTGGAGAAGGGAGGATGTGGAGGTGATGTGGAGAAGGGAAGAAAGGGGAGAGGAGGGAGGGGAGGGAGGGGGAGGGGGGGACGAAAGACGTGACGTTACCGCAGCTCCTGTATGACGATACCTGACGTGTGCAAAATGTTTCTGCTGACGTCGACAATCATACCGCTGGTGTACTTCACCATATCGGGATCCAGCTCGGGAAAGGTGTCCATCCAGTGGATGCTCAACGTGTCGTTCCTCCAGCTAAAAGCACCCCCAGGACGGTTCTGCGACATCCCGGACTTATAGTTGGGCTGCCAGGTCGGGTGGCAGTTATGGTTCAGGCACTTCACCTGCAAGCGCCGGTCCAGAAAGAGAATCTCCGGGTGCGTCTCCACGATCTTGTACGCCATGAAGTGGTCGTTGAACCAGTAAGGATTCTGACGGTACTTGTGCAAAACTCCCCGCAACTTCAACAAGTAGGGCGAATTCTTCTTCGCCATCAACACAGCGTGATTGACAGAATCCGGCCAGCTCCCGTACAGGTGCCAGTCCGGGGAGGCTACGGCGGAGAAGCCGAAGTGGTGGTGAGGGATGCTCTGGGTCCACAGCACGTTGTCGTCGCAGTAGACGCCGCCGTATTTGAGGAGGATGGAGAGTCGCATGATGCCGATGGCGATCTGCGAGGTGAGCACCGCGCGGTCGTACAGCGTCTCCGGGTATTCCCGATGCACGTACACGAAGCGCGAGTCCTGCTTCAGCTTGTCCCACCACTTGCCGTGCGGCTGTTTGACTCCGTGGAGGTACACCTGTAAGGATTGAAGACAGAATATGGGTTAGTCAAGTCAAGTTAAATTTTTATTTCCAGATGGTGCATTGAATAAGCATTAATTTGTTTGTTTTTTCATCACAGCGCGGTGAGCCCATGTTTTGGGGAATTCGCGCTATATAAGCCTCCATTTTATATATTATTTATATTATTATTATTATTATTATTATATTATATTATTATTATTATTATTATTATTATTATTCATCATCATCACGCCATCCATCTATTTTTTTAAAAAATGGATTAATTTTTATTATTTTTAAGCAGAAAAATCCCTAACAAACAAACAAGCACAAAAAAAGGGAACAAAAAAAATTCAACGACCATTAATCAACTAACATGATTTCAACTGCCTTAAGAATCAAATTAAATTTTTTAGTGTAGTGTTGTTGTTGTTGTTGTTGTGGTGGTGGTGGTGGTGGTACATGGTGGTGGTGGTGGTGAGTGAGTGAGTGAGTATAGTCGTTGTCTCAATTTACAAAATTGCATGGTCTATACACGGGGACTAGATGTTAAAAAAAAAAAAAGCACGCCAGTGTTTATTCTATTTTCCTCGATATAAAAGAATAAATAATTTTTAATATATAAATAAATAATGTCGACAAGAAAATTTTTAGGTGAGTGTTTGGGGTTTGGTCTTGTAATTGTTGTTGTTTGTTTTGACTGTTTTTTTGTTTTGGAGGGTTGTTTGTTGGAGTTTGTTTGGGGTAGGGGGGGGGGGTTGATTTGTTTTTATTTGTTTTTTTGTTGTCTTGTTTTGCGGGGAGAGAGGGAGACAGGGGGGGGGGGGGTGTAATTACGTTGGGTACAACTAGAGGCTTAAGGCACTGACTTGGTTTGTAGCTCGTTTTGGTTTAAGTCAAACCAACTGCCTGCCTGCCTGCCTGCCTGCCTGCCTGCCTGCCTGCCTGCCTGCCTGCCTTTGCCTGCCTCTCTCCTCTCGCTCTCTCTCTCTCTCTCTCTCTCTCTCTCTCTCTCTCTCTCTCTCTCTCTCTCTTGAATGTGTGTGTGTGTGTGTGTGTGTGTGGTGTGTGTGTGTGTGGTGTGTGTGTGTGGTGTGTGTGTGTGTGTGTAAGTGAGTGAGTGAGTAAGTGTGTATGTACCTGCGCGCCTGCGTACTTGCGAGCGTGTTTGTGTGTGTGTGTGTGTGTGTGTGGCACATGTTGTGGTAACCTTAGCATGCTTCCCTTCATTCATACGTGCGCATGTACGTCAGCGCTCTTTGTACGGAGAGAGACGATGACAACAATAACAACAACAACAACAACAACAAAAAAGGTAGGTTGGGGGGGGGGGAGTTAAAGGGTGGTGGTGGTGGTGGTAGAAGTAAGAAAAGATCCAGGACTGTGACTTCAGCTTTTCACAGACCCCAGACGTCTGATCTGGGCTGTAGTGTTGAAAACTTGTCTTCTGTCCAACTTTGTATGCAAGCTTTGGGTGACGAGCGAGGAACGACTGGCTTGCTGTTGATTGATGCCTGGGGCAATACACAGATCCGCTCTCTATTCATTCATTCATTCATTCGTTCTTTCCTTCGTTCGTTATGCATTCACGCTGATTTAGTTTTGCAAGGCAAACTACAGTCTGAATATTTTATTCCTTTCCTGATAGAAACTTCTGGGGCCACTATATGGGGAGGGGGGAGGAAGTGTGGGGGTAGGGGTGGGGGTGGGGGGGGGGGAGCTAGCTGGGTTTATTGTGTGTAACAAACTCCCAGCTTTGGTTTAACGTGGAGAAATTATATCGAGAGTGTTCTGTAAAAAGAGAGAGAGAGAGAGAGAGAGAGAGAGAGAGAGAGAGAGAGAGAGAGAGAGAGAGAGAGAGAGAGAGAGAGAGAGAGAGAGAGAGAGAGAGAGAGAGAGAGAGATAAATACACACATACATGCATACATGCACATACATACACAAACACACAAACAACACACACACACACACACACACACACACACACACACGCACACACACACACAACAACACACACACACACACACACACACACACACACACACACACACACACACACACACACACACGCGCGCGCGCGCGCGCGTTCAACAAAAGAGCTCTAAAGGCAACTTTAAACAGATAACTGTTATTCCCCCCACACAAAAAAACACCCGGTTGTTAGCATAAGACTAGTTAGTTACCTGCCGAAAGAATCCACTAATGCTATGTTTGACGCTAAACACGAGGCCTGAGGGAAATTCCAACAATGAGCAGGAAGAACCCTTTACAGCCGCTTTGGAGAGATAAGGTTAGACTGTTCCTCCTATGGCCTCCATGACTTGTGTGCGTGCACAGTGCAGCGCAGTGTATCCACACAACATTCTCAACGTGAACACACACCAGACTAAGAACAGCTTTGTCCCATTACTAATGTAAGCTACCACTGAAAGTTTTGCAATCTTGGTTTTGCAAATTCCTTCAGTGGTGCCCCCGAAAGGTCTACAACACTACGGGATAAGTTGAAGGTGTAGTGTGGAGATGTAAACTAGAGGCCAAGAACTACCTTTAAAAAATATTGTTTTGTTTGAATTGTTTCTCTCCATTAAAAAGGCTCTTAAGCATTTATAAACGAGTTGTACCCTCCTTGAATTTGTGTTTAAAAATCCTATGAAGTCGGAGCACAGCTGTCTGTATGGTGAAGTACTTGAAAAGGATCACACAGACACAAACTTCTCACCAAATGTGTGTTTTTATATTTATCACAATGATTCCCCCGTAGGGATGAGAGAGAGAGAGAGACTCAGAGAGAGAGAGAGAGAGAGAGAGAGAGAGAGAGAGAGAGAGAGAGAGAGAGAGAGAGAGAGAGGAGAGAGAGAAGAAGACAGACAGACAGAGAGACAGACAGACAGACAGACAGACAGACAGCAACAGACAGACAGAGACAGACAGACAGACAGACAGACAGACAGACAGACAGCAGCGAGGAAGTAAACATTCTGGGAGACCTCTCAAGGTCTTAAGGTGGGAAACTGGCAACAACAACAA
>CM060321.1:41505745-41508245 GCA_030674155.1 Stramonita haemastoma
TTGCTTGTATGGGAAATGTTCATGTGTTCTTGTGTGGGGGGGGGGAAGATGTTCGTGTGTACTTGTTTGTATGGTTCGTGTGTACTTGTTTGTATGGGAAGATGCTCGTGTGTTCTTGTTAGTATGGGAAATGTACGTGTGTTCTTGTGTGTATGGAAATGTTCGTGTGTCCTTGTTGTATGGGAAATGTACGTGTGTTCTTGTGGGGGGGAGGGAGTACATGTTTCTTGTGGGGGAGGAATGTACGTGTGTCTTGTGTGTATGGAAATGTACGTGTGTTCTTGTGTGTGGAGGAAATGTACGTGTGTTCTTGTGTGGGGGAACATTCATGCTTTCTGCTTGCATGGGAAACATTCATGCTTCTTGCTTGCATGGGAAACATTCATGCTTTCTTGTTTGTACTGATGTTAACTTCCAAGAGTAAAACCAAAAAAAAATCCCTAAAACCAGCGCCTCAGTGGTGGGTCGATCCCCAAACCTTCAGATCATAAACTCAACGCTCTAACCACCAGGCTATCCCCTCCTCCCCCCCCCCCCCTACCCTCCCTTCCCTTAGTCTTGGTCTTTGTTTGAGGGGCCACGTGGAATTGGTCTGGCCACCCATGGACTGGGGGTTCCTTCTCTACTGGCTGAGGTCAGCAGTGGTTCACTCACCTTTGTTCTGAATTATATTCATGTTCATACAATATGTATTTCTTTACGTTTAATGGTTATGTATGGGGTGTTTTTTTGTTGTTGTTTTTGCACCCTGAAAGGCTATGGATATAATCGCACGCACACACGCGAGTGTGGCGCGCGACACACACACACACACACACTCACACATAAAAAAGAGGAGAGAGGAGAGAGGAGAGGTGAGAGTGAGAGAGAGAGAGAGAGAGAGAGAGAGAGAGGAGAGAGGAGAGAGGAGAGGGAGAGAGAAGAGAGGAGAGAGAGAGATTTGATTTCATTTATTCTTTTATATCGAGGATAACGGAATAAGCACTCCTTGTGCTTTTTTACATCCAGTCCCCGTGTGTATGCAGTTTTGTAAATGTCATCTGTTCCCACCGGCACACGATGGCCTACTGAGAGAGAGAGAGAGACAGAGACAGAGACAGAGACAGACAGACAGAGACAGACAGAGAGACAGAGACAGAGAGAGATTTGTTCTTTTTCCTTTCCTTTTTTTATGGTGCATATTTTTTTTTATGGTGCATGTATTCATCTTGCATCGATTTCAGAGACAGACAGAGAGACAGAGACAGAGAGAGAGATTGTTCTTTTTCCTTTCCTTTTTTATGGTGTGTGTGCATATTTTTTTTTTATGGTGCATGTATTCATCTTGCACTGATTTCACCCTTGCCTTACCTTTACCAGTCATGACTGGGCCTCTTGTCACCAACACTGTTTCCCTACCCGGGCGCCTAAGTGCAGATTCAAAGTGCACCATTATACACCTCACCTGTCTGTCTCACCTGTCTCACCTGTCTCACCTGTACTTGTCGGCATTACCTTAACAGCCATGCAGCTATATTCCTGTCCCCATGAATCAATCGGTGGTCTAGAGGTTACGCACCTGCCTAGATAGAAAGCGAAAAGTCCCGGTTCGAAGTCAGTGGTGGTCCAAAGCCTGTTTGTGCCCGACCGAAACTTGCCCCCCCCCCGCCCCCTATATTCAGTAGACCGTGAGTGGTGTATGGTCTGGGTGCTAGTCTTTCGGGTGAGACGATAAACCCGAGGTTTTGTGTGTAACACGCATTTAGGGCACGTGTGAGTATGTGTTTGTGTGCGTAAGTGTTTGTGTGCGTGAGAGAGAGAGAGAGAGAGACAGACACACACACAGTCAGACAGACAGACAGACAGACAGACAGTCAGATAGACAGATAGTCAAATAGTCAGACAGACAAACAGACAGGCAGGCAGGCAGACAAACAAACAGACAGGCAGGTAGACAGACAAAGACAAACATACAAGAGTACACACACACACACACACACGACACCCCCCCCCCCCCCACACACACACACACACCACACCCACACACCCCACACCCAACACTACACCCCTCAAAAAACCAACAACTCAACAAAAAACACTCCCCACTCCCTCCCTCCTCCTCCTCCCATCCCTCATCCCTCCCTCATCCCTCACCTTCACACACATGCAGTCCCCATCCTCCTCCAGGTTGTAATGCTCGATAGTGCCGCAGGGCTGGATGCCCCCGTTGTCCTGACGACCCAGGCTGAGCACTACCAGCAGTTCCTCAGCCGTGGACGGCTTCTTGAAGCCTCCCTTCATGGCGGCCATCACCCCGTCCTGGTACAGACTCGGGCTGCTGGCCTGAACTCCCGTCACCAGAGCGCTGCTCCGGAGGTGCACGGGAAAATCCACCAGGATGGCGTCCTCGGGCACGTAGATGCCCCCGAAGCGTTCCAGCAGGTCCAGAATGACGATGTAGCGCTCCGCGCCCTCCATGGCGCAGCGCGAGGAGTTGAGAGGCCGCAGGAGAATGTTGTCG
>CM060321.1:41518245-41519526 GCA_030674155.1 Stramonita haemastoma
AGATCAGTAGGACATTCGACACCTCGGTATCAATAGCGTTGTTGTCTTAGGAATCCTTCAATAAACTAGAAACCTATCGTCTTCTCATTAGCAAAAAAAAACAAACAACAACAACAAAAAACAACGAAGAAACAAAACATGAGTGCTCATTCCATTATCTTCGAAATGAAAAGAATAAACAACAACAACAACAAAAATAAAGTAAAACACGTTCACTACACATATCATATCCTACACCCTACAAAACTTACTTGTTTAAAGAAGGGTCGATTCCAAACTGTTCAAATGCCTCGTGTCTTCCTGAACTACCCCCTACCAAACGTAATAAACTGTCGTTCCCAATGTTTGTCGTCAAAAGTCTACTGCACCCCTAGCCCCCACCCCCTCACACACTCCCAACACACACACACACACACACACACACACACACACACACACACACACACACACACACACACACACACACAACCACACCACCACACGTCACTTGAGTTTCATTTATGAAAAGAATGCGCGCACGCACGCACACGCACACACACACACACACACACACACACACAACACACACACACACACACACACACACACACAAAACACACACACACACACACGCACAACGAAAGAAGCAAAAGAAAGAACCAAGTATCGACGACGTCAAAGACTGAATGAAATGAAAAGAGAGAAAAACTAAAACATGGAAGGAAGGAAGGGGGCGGGGGGGGGGGGGGGGGGGGGGGGGGGGGGGGGGGGGGTAGGGGGGGGGGGTATGGGAGTGGGCTCTAGACCTTTCGAAACTGGTTTTCCCACGAGCACAAACTCCAGTCAACTTTTGGGGCGTTTGTCCACGACCTCTCGCACACCAAACGTGACGCTGCTTGGGCGATTTTTTTTTTTTAAAGAAAAGAACTCCCCCCTCCTCCCTCCTCCTCCCTCCTCCTCCCCCCCCCCCCCCCCCCCCCAACAAAACAAAACAAAAACTACACCCCCACCTACTTGCAATTCCAACACCTTAAAGAGGTGAATTGTAAGAAGTCAAACGGAAAGGGACGATTGGGAGGTTTTGTGTGTGTGTGTGGGGGGGGGGGGGGGGGGGGAAGGGAGGGTAGTAAAGGTTCACTTGGGCAGTGGACAAAAAGCTGGAACATAATGCTTGTTTTTATGTTCTAAGAGAAATAAATTGATAGGTTTAAGGGGGGGGGGGGGAGGGGGGAATTGACAGCAGGTGAGAAAGAGAGAGGGCAAAATGATGGTGTGGTGGTGGTGGTGGTGGGGTGGTGGTGG
>CM060321.1:41519626-41522126 GCA_030674155.1 Stramonita haemastoma
CAAAACAGCAACAGACCCATTTTTCTGTTTCTAGTTACACAGGGAGAGAGGAGAGGAGAGGAGAGGAGAGAGAGAGAGAGAGAGAGAGAGAGAGAGAGAGAGAGAGAGAGAGAGAGAGAGAGAGAGACAGAGACAGAGACAGAGACAGAGAGACAGAGACAGAGACAGAGACAGAGAGACAGAGAGAGACAGAGACAGAGACAGAGAACAAGAGAGACAGGAGAGAGACAGAGACAGAGAGAGACAGAGAGACAGAGACAGACAGACTGACAGACAGACTAACTGACAGACAGGCAGTTTGATAGGTTGACAGACAGACAGACTGACAGACAGACAGACGGAACAGACAGACGGGACAGACACCTACAACTCCTCGCATTTTAATCCTTTCAATTAATGAAATGTTTGTTGTTGGGGGGGGGGGGGGGGGGGTTAGTTTCTTGGTTTCTTATCTTTTTTGTTTTTTTTGAGATGCTGGTATTCTTTTTTAAAAAAATATTTTCTCAGAAGGGGAGGAAGGGTAAAGAAGCTGCATGTTTTACTACACACACACTATAAGACTATAATCATTATTACACCGCGGTCCTCTATTTCTAGCCAAGAGCTATTATCACAAATGTAGCAGATACTCCATCTGTTGGTTTGTACTAGGTTCATAGTACAGGTCTACGCTTATCTTCATTTAAAATTATTGCAATTGTCGCAAACTCTATGTGCTCAAAGTTTTTTTTTAGACTTCATTTTCATCGTTTGTGTTGTGTTGCCCACGAAATGGAGAAATTACAACTCATAAGCTACGTCTAATTACTCGGAAAAGTAAATATTCCAAAAATGTTTTCTGTATTTGTTCTGCTATTATATCAGTCCATCATATATTGTTTGGTTGTCCTGTGCTTATTGCCTCGTATAAAAAGCAAAGGGATAGATCTAAGCAAAAAAAAAAAGGAAAAAAAAGGAAATACTCAAAGTATTCTGTATGATTCCTCGACACATGTCTTGATATCAGTTGTAGACAGTATTTGCCAGTCACGACAGTTACTGTAAATGTAATCTTACAGACTTATCCGCATCCAATACATTCTTCATCCTTTCACCCTTCCCCTCATCCATTTTTTTCTGTACATTCTGTGGTGAATGTAAAAGGTAAAGGTAAAAGTGTGTGTGTGTATTAAGTAAATACTTAATACTATGTGGCGGGGCGGTAATTAGATTACTTCCCATGCGATGGGAACAGCCAATCGCAGCGTTGTGGATCTAAATTTAGATCAACACCTGTGAATTGTGCGATGTTCTGTATCGTTGGGGGTTGGTCGAAAACCATCCTCTGCATGCACTTTGCCCGTAGCGGTAAAATGTAGTACTTATGCAGCCTCTTTTTAGAGGTCACATTCCCACTGTCTGACCGTGCTGTCGTTGCCGAGAAGTTGTACAGAGTCGCGGCAGATCAAATATCTGCACTCTGTTACAAAGTGGCGTCGCCGACAGGATGGAAAGAACTTAGGGCTACTGATTTGAGCGTCAAATACGCTGGTCAGTACCCACTGTGCCTCGGGACGCGGCACAAAGTCAGCGGTGGTGGATGTGGCGGGGCGGTAATTAGATTACTTCCCATGCGATGGGAACAGCCAATCGCAGCGTTGTGGATCTAAATTTAGATCAACACCTGTGAATTGTGCGATGTTCTGTATCGTTGGGGGTTGGTCGAAAACCGTCCTCTGCATGCACTTTGCCCGTAGCGGTAAAATGTAGTATTTATGCAGCCTCTTTTTAGAGGTCACATTACCATTGTCTGACCGTGCTGTCGTTGCCGAGAAGTTGTACAGAGTTGATACTATACAAATAAACTATATCTGAGCTTCATCGTAAGTATTTTCCAGGAAAAGTCCTTCAATGTGAAACTAGACAGTCACACCCCACAGAAATCCGCCTATCGTTTTCTTTCTGAAACCTATACCCCATAGTGACGATGTGACAAATTTAAGAACAATATTCCAGATCAGTAGGACATTCGACACCTCGGTATCAATAGCGTTGTTGTCTTAGGAATCCTTCAATACACTAGAAACCTATCGTCTTCTCATTAGCAAAAAAACAACACAACAACAAAAAACAACGAAGAAACAAAATAATTATGAATGCTCATTCCATTATCCCCGAAATGAAAAATGAAAAAAATAAACAACAACAACAACAAAAATAAAGTAAAACACGTTCACTACACATACCATATCCTATACCCGCAAAACTTACTTGTTTAAAGAAGGGTCGATTCCAAACTGTTCAAATGCCTCGTGTCTTCCTTAACTACCCCCTACCAAACGTAATAAACTGTCGTTCCCAATGTTTGTCGTCAAAAGTCTACTGCACCCCTAGCCCCCACCCCCTCACACACTCCCAACACACACACACACACACACACACACACACACACACCACACACGTCACTGAGATTCATTTATGAAAAGAATGCGCGCACACACACACACACACACACACACAC
>CM060321.1:41524626-41544626 GCA_030674155.1 Stramonita haemastoma
CCTCCTACCAGTGCTTGGCTTTAACCCAGCTGTGTAGCCAGGTTTTGAAGAAATACTTTCTGTGACTACTTGATTCTTTTAAAACTCTACTTACTCTTCCTCCCTCTCCCTCCCTCCCCCCCTCCCCCTCCCCAAGTTGGTTCTGTTAGACCAGCATACATGAATATGATCAAAATCTCTGTACCTTGCATGAATCTGATGAAACTTTTCACTGTTTGTGGTTTCGCAGTATGCATAATGCAATGCAGCTGACAGGGGAATAAAACTACAAAGGAAAAAGATTAAACAGTAGATTTTCATCAAGTTCAATCTAAAACGCCGATATTTCATCATAATGATGAATCCAATCCAATCCAGTCACGTTGTTTATAGCCCCATAGTGGTGAATGATGGTAACGAAAACCAAATGGTAGATAAGAGTTTCATCAGAGTCATGCAAATTGAAAAGACAGATATTTCATCAGATTCGTATATGTGGGCCAACCATGAATCTATAAGGATAGAGGTTGGGGGGGGGGGGGGGTAAGCCAAGTTTGAAAAAAAATCAAAATACCTACCTATTTAGTTGGAACCTAGTTTCACACCCAGCCTTGCTCCCCCATGCGGAAAAGAGGACTTGGGGATGGGTGGGAGGGAGAGGGGGTGGGGGTGGGATGACCTACATTAACCCCAGGGTCATCTGTTTTACGACTTTCACGACCAATCAGATGGGATCAGATCCGATCCGATCAGATCCGCTTCTTCAGTTGCTTTTCCACTGTTCTTTCACCGTTAGTCAGCCCTCACCTATCAGCCACCTCCTTCCTATAATTCCCTGATCTTTGCACTACCAGTGAGGGGCACTCTGCCTGCCTGCCTGCCTGCCTGCCTGCCTGTCTGCCTGGCCTGCCGGCCTGCCTGCCTGTCTGTCTGTCTGTCTGTCTGTCTGTCTGTCTGTCTGTCTCTCTCTCTCTCTCTCTCTCTCTCTCTCTTCTCTCTCTCTCTCTCTCTCTCTCTCTCTCTCTCTCTCTCTGTGTCTGTCTTCTCTGTCTCTGTCTCTCTCTCTTTGTCTCTCTGTCTCTGTCTCTGTCTCTGCTCTCTCTCTCTCTCTCTCTCTCTCTCTCTCTCCTCTCTCTCTCTTTATTCTCTCTCTCTCTCTAACTTTGGCTTGTGGCCTCTGATGATTTACTGTGCCTGGTGTCCATGAACTTATCGAGCTGTTGTTAGTTATACCCACCACACACACACACTTACACACACACAACCACCACCACCACACAACCACCACAAAACCACCACCACCACCACCACCACCAAAACCACCATCACCACCACCACCACTATCATTCCCGTTCAGTACACTTTTTTTTATTTCCCAGATTTTTCTTTATTATCACCAAAAGTAGATAATAAGTGTAGAATTTATAACTATTACTTTTTGCCTTGTTGTTGGCTAATTCCCACGGTCTTTCGTCATTGTATGAATCAGTGTTGTGCATTATGACGAACGATATCCGCTTCCAGTTTGTTGTTGCTATAATGATAATTATATTGTGTTTTACATCAGTAATAATATCTTTTTTTTAACGTTGAAACCAAGATGATAATAATGCTGTATGGTTTTGTTATAGGTTTGTTTTAAACAGTATTTATTCAACATACTACATACACACATCATAAACCAACAACAATACCGCAGGGGAAAGGCATCAAGTTATATGCTTCTCGAACTGAGCGTGTCTAATTATTAAGCCAAGATGATGGAGCGTGAAAAAGAGTCTACAAAATTCAGCGCGATATAAAACTGCCACACATTATTGTCATCATTATTACTATTAACGATGGGGGCAATGGCGCCTGTACCGTTTTCATTTGCACCATTTTGACCCAACGCGTCCGTGGGTTTTACCCCGATGGCTTTGCACATTGCCGCCACTGCACGGGTGTTGCTTAAGCTACCTGGGGACATGCTCTGTTTGCGCTAGATCTCTCTCTCTCTCTCTCTCTCTCTCTCTCTCTCTCTCTCTCTCTCTCTCTCTCTCTCTCTCTCTCTCTTTTTCTCTCTCTGTCCATATCTTTCAGAGAAAATCTGAACCAATAGCTTAATGGGGAAGAAAATAGAGATGAAGTAGGGGGGGGGGGGGTTGAGGTTTTATTTTCTGAAGGCAGAACTGGGTGGGTACTGTTTTAAAAATGTGTGTGAGTGTGAAAAACACACATTCTCTCTTCTCTCTCTCTCTCTCTCTCTCTCTCTCTCTCTCTCTCTCTCTCTCTCTCTCTCTCTCTCTCCTCTCTCTCTCTCTCTCTCTCTCTCTCCTTCCTGACTATTCCACAGTTTTAGACGTGGTTTCATCATTGTTGGTTTAAGTAGGTGAATATACACAAACCTACCTATCTCGCATACACACTGATAATAAGAGCAACGACAAACAAATAACTTGCAACGTTCCCCAACACAGAAAACATCAAGATAGTAATTGGACAGACCTAGCAGGTGTGTCTTCATAATTTGAAACACATTATTCTTCTCAATACAAATCGAAAATGAATTTATCATGTTTCTAATCTTGTTTGAAAATGTTCTGACCGGATACATACACCACGACCTCTCCCATTATTTTTTTTTTTTTTTTTACAGTAGACTTCAGCATTTTTTTCCCTCTCTGTCAAGTTCGTTATATTTAACTAACTAACTTAAGCATAGGGTGGATTTTCAAGGTCGGGTGGATGAGTGGAGTGGAAGTTCATACTAAGGATAGGCTGGTTAAGCCCACTGGAGACGGGTATGTTTGCACAGTTTGCTGGGAAGAGGGAGAGATGAGAAGAAGTCCACCCAGACCGACGGACGGGTGTAATGTGGACAAAGCTTGAAAAGGGGTGGGGCCGGTGGAGGTAAGCTATTTGCCGGCCTGGGTGTGGTGGTCCCTCAGTGGATGGTGGTGATGCATTTCCCAATCACGTCTTGAGGGGGAGAGCTAAGGTTCAGGACTGGACCCACCCTAACTCCTTTGTTCTCTCTCTGTATGTCTCTCTGTCTGTCTCTCTCTGTCTGTCTGTCTGTGTGTCTGTCTGTGTGTCTGTCTGTGTGTCTGTCTGTCTCTGTCTGTCTCTGTCTGTCTGTCTGTCTGTCTGTCTGTCTGTCTGTCTGTCTGTCTGTCTCTCTCTCTCTCTCTCTCTCTCTCTCTCTCTTCTCTCTCTCTCTCTCTCTCTCTCTCTCTTTTCCATTATCCTCGATAAAAAAGAATGAATAAAAATAAATAAATAAAAATCTCTCTCTCTCTCTCTCTCTCTCTCTCTCTCTCTCTCTCTCTCTCTCTCTCTCTCTCTCTCTCTTCCTCTCTCTCTCTCTCTCTCGCACACACACACACACACACACACACACACACACACACGCGCGCGCGCGCGCGCGCGCGCGCGCGCGCGCCCTCCCCACCTCCCCCCACCCCTCCTCCTGTAAGCTACACTATTTTTAACCCACGCCCACACGTTTGCCCCATTCCACCCTTCCTCTTCCACCCCCTCACCCCACCACCCCTTTCCTCCCAGGTAGGGGGGGGGGGGGTTGTTCCTTCATTTCCAGTTTAGAAGGCTTAACGGGACTCTTTGAAGCTAATCAACTTAGAGGGCGTGCTCTCTCTCGCTTTGACGTCTATAGTTTCATTATTAACTACTGGTCTACATCTGTAGATATTCATTGTGTTGTTATCTCTTAGTATCCCCAAGCAACCATGAAGAGTTTTGTTACTCCAGTAACAACGGGTATAAGACCTTGACAGAAGGCAAGACAGGATAATAGACGGTAAAACATAGGTGTGGAGAGGAAGAGGGGGGGGGGGGGGGGGGGGAAGGGGGCAGTGAGGGAGGATAGTGTTATAATAGCCTTGCCATAATTTTTATTATATAAATCTAGTTTTTTGGCCCGACTTCCTTTTATACAAGTGGCTAAGACTATACACCTCCTTTAGAAAAACGCACATTTCCGTATGTTTTTCTATAAGACTCTTATTATCATAAATACTACTAAGGCATCCACAGAAATAAAAACCACAGTTTGTTTTAAATAAATAAATAAATAAATAAATAAAATAGCCTCTGACTCAAAAATTATTTGGTTTTGCACAAAATAGGTTGGTTTTAATTTTTTGTTGTTTTTCAGCAAACACTGCACCCCCTCAGTCCTCTGTCGTTTGCTAGTTTCATAACCACAATATGCATGCGCGGGGTCAACACTGTAGGAACACAAGCAATCCTCATTCGATGATCATTTCCAACTTTCTCGCGACTATCTGGTATTGCTCTATGTCCTCAATCCCCCAAACAAGTGCACAGTGCATTTTTCTTACTTTAAAAAATCAACAAAGTTATTTTTTCCCGACTGGCACTCTATAGAAGATACTACACAACCCGCAAGCTAATACAGGGTGTAGCCTAAGAAGCTCTTAGGGCGACTTGGGAGAACCAGTAGTGTACTGCTGCCTTCATTGCAGAAGTGAGCTTTTCGTGTGACCAACACAACATTATTTCAGTAAGAAAGCAGGAAGTATAATTATGCTCCCTTACAGAAGTTGTTGCAAGACCGGATGTCCCTTATCTTTCTAACAATGTTACTAAGTACCTCTGTGACTTACCAAGTACATAAATAAATGGTTTTTTTTTTTTGGATGGTTACTGTTTTTACATATAGATCTAATGTCAAATAATAAACAAAACTCTTTCCGATAAATTGTAGCTGGTGAAGATGCTGTTTTGATAAATGAAATCAAATAATGATAATGTTTTGATAAATAAAAAATCAGATAATGATACTGTTTTGATAAATGAAATCAGATAATGACACAATTTTGACAAATTAAGTAAAATAATGAAACGGTCTTGATAAATTGCATGTCAGATAAAGAAGGTGATTTGACAAATGATCTCATTTAAAAACACTTCTTTGATGAATGAAAACAGACAATCCGACACTACCAGACTATTTCTTTGTGTTGCCGTCATTTGTTATCTAATTTTTATTACTGAACTTCATGAATCTGACACTACCAAAACTATTTCTTTGTGTTCCTGTCATTTGTTATCAAATTTTCATTATTGAACTTTGAAAAACTGTTCTAAACTTTGTGTTTCTATTTGTGAAATGATTAGGTTTTTACACTGAATCCAATCGAACTACAAAGCCCATTATTCAACTTAAAAAAATAAAACTGTTCTAGACTTTATCAGATGTTTTCATTATTCAGCTTTCAAACACTATTCCTGAACTTCACAGGATGTCTCTAAATCTGTTCCTGCCAATATCTCAAAGGCAAGGGATTATCAACCAGACATAACCCCCCCCCCCCCCCCCCCCCCCCCCCCCCCATCAATCACCCAGGAGCCACACAAAAAAAGCCCAACAAAAGGAACAAAACGGGGCGGGGTTAGATTAATCAGATAAACCTCCACACCATCATTTATTACCACGGGGTCATTGAAACACCAGCCTAGCCCCCACTTTAGGTATGGCCGGGTGGGGGGTGGAAGACAGGGGGGGGGGGGGGGGCGTGGGGAGGGGGAGGGGAAGAGGTAGGGGGTATGAGTTTTAATCCTGTGGGTTGTCTAGGTTGATGTGGGTGGTGGTTAAGCTAGTGGGGGTCTGCTGGTTAAAACTTTGCCGTTCCTTCTGCGGGATTAGTGGGGATTGCGCATACCGCGGCAGCCAAGGTATCTTTACTGGAGGTACTGCAGAGGTTTGCTAGTGGTGGTACCACTGATACTCTGTTTTGCTATGTCCTTATATCGCTATGGCACTACGGATGTGTACTGTGTGTGTGTAATCTGGTGTGTGTGTGTTGTGTGTGTGTGTGTGTGTGTGGTGTGTGTGTGTGTGTGTGTGTGTGTGTGTTTGTATGTGTGTGTATGGTGTGTGTGTGTGTGTGTGTGTGTGTTAGTGGTGTGTGTGTGTGTGTTAGTGGTGTGTGTGTGTGTGTGTGTGGTGTGTGTGTTAGTGTATGTGTGTGTGACTGTGTGTGTGCGTCTGTGTGTTAGTGTGTGTGTGTGTGTGTGTGTGCCAAAGCACTTATTTATGAGGAGAGATATCGCTCTTTGCCAAGTCTGCGATAAAAGTCACTGTAAGTCCTCTTTGAAAGGGAACAAAGTTACTATTGACATTATAATTAATGTTCACTTAACAGGCGTGACGTCCTCAGTGCAGCTGTTGCTTATCTTGGTCAACTGTATGCAACAATAAAGAATGTTTACTATGCACACTGCGATCACAATTTCATCTTGAGTTGAATGAACGCGCGTGTACGTGCAGCTATACCCACCTTTTCAATGTATACACAGGTGTGTTGTGTGTGTTGTGTACAGAACGGCTTCGACTATTGTATTGCATACAACTAGTCACGGCAGTTTTTCTGCGTGAAATTTGGACGGACTCTCTCCTCAGGGAGAGCACGTCGCCTCAAGAACAGCGCCACCCATTTTTCTGTAAAAAAAATGTTTCTGTCTTCACGTAAGGTGTATTTGTCACCCTACTCGTAAGATTGTGTCAGTAAGAGAGAGCACGTCGCCACAAGAACAGTGCCACGCAACCCATTTTTGAACTATCCTCGTCTTCATGTAAGGTGTATTATATTTGTTACCCTACTGGTAAGATTATGTCAATAAGAGAGAACGTGTCACGGCAAGAACAGCGCCATCCATTGTTTGTCTGTAAAATGTCCCTGTCTTCATGTAAGATGTATTTGTCACCCTTCTCGTAAGATAATGTCAATAAGAGAGAATATGTCGCCACAAGAACAGCGCCACCCATTTTTTTCTTTAAAAATGAGTCATGTCTTCATGTAAGGTGCGTTTGTTACCCTACTCGTAATATTATGTCAATGAGAGAGAGAGACACAATGAAAGGGCCATCCTTTTATTTTTTTTAACTTTAAAAATGATCCACGTTTCATATATAAGGTGTATTTTTGTCACCCTACTTGCATGCTCCTGTCAATGAGAGAACATGTCACCACATGAACACGCCACCCACTTTTTTCTTCCTTTAAACTGAGCCATGTCTTCATGCAAGGTGTATTTGTCACCCTACTCCTAAGGATTGTTGTGTCAATGGATACACACCCTGTGTACGAAGGAGGTGACATATTATGTGAAGAGTACACCCCTCAAGTGTTGGGCAAAGACCTCTCTAAGTCTTCCTTTTTCGTGGAATCCTCCCTTCGCAATAATTATTCAATTTCTGTAAGCACGGGGGCTGCTTAGTTCGTTCAGTGTGAGCAGAGTACAACATGACTGACATTCTATGCACACAGCCATGTGAAGAAGGAAGGGTCCATATTTCTGAATTGTTGGGGCCTCTTACCCCTACATGCATGGAGCTTTTGTCAGAAGAAAGAAATCATTCACTTCAACAGATGACAGGCTTTTCATATGACTGATAGAAACTTCGAGGTGTTTTTTTTTAAAATTAAGATTGGACTGAGTGCTTTTTTGTGGCAAATATGAACTCGAAAAAAAAAAAGAAATGAGAATATAAAAGTACACAGTGAGCGAAGAGGAAGTAACAGATAATGCCAAATGCAGCAGGTTTTATTTTTATCTTAAAAAGGAATTAACAGGAAAAATTAAACTAAGCAAACATAGTTTTTAAAAAAAAACAACAATCAAAACAAGAAACACAGAAACCAAAAACGCTTGAACACAAACAAAACCCTTGAGAGACAGAAGGAAAAAAAACTCAAACCATTTTAAAGCCAGAATCATATGGTGAAGTTAAAAATTGGGACAATTTATAAAATGAATAAATAAAACCCATAAAAAAGAGAGAAAGTAGAGCTTTTTTAAATTATTATTGAGGCCAATAACCATGAACCCTGTATTCTTAATTTGGTCTGCATGCTAGTGTGTAAAGAAGAAAGAAGAATATTATTAGCTACAATTAGGAAGTGCACCTTTAAAATACTGTGTATATCATGTACTGTACAATTGCCCAATTATATTTTCCGTGAATATTCTGTGTCAAAGCACATGATACAAGTTGTTCTCAAATTTACTATCACTGCTCTGAATGTGTATAATGTGTTACATTTTTTCCATACTGAGTATAAAAAAAACAAAAGAAGTCTGTTTAAACTGACTTCGGCATAGAAGGATTCCGTCAGCATAAATAGCATTCCTATATTCCAGAAATGTTGTGCTAGAAACTTCCTCTTTTCTATCACTCTCTTTGTTTCTGCTTTGTTTCTGTCACCACCTTTTTGTCCATGTTTTTTGCCTTCTTGGTCCATTCTCCTGCTTTTCTTTCCAGAAAGACTTAAGAGGAGAACAGTTCTCTCTTAAGCCGAACTTCGGATGCTCTAGGCCTGACTTGTCACTCCCGTAACGGCAGTGTGGCGCATTTTGCTCATATTATGGCAGACAATAATAGTTGCTGTCTCAGCGTTCAGCAAGGAAGAAGAATATCAGAATTGCAAAGCATATCAACATGCCTATGTAAACCTTGACAACAGTCTCAACAGATACTATTTTTAAAGCATATCAACACATCAATAACTGAACAAGGTTTTCGGCCACTTCAATGGCGTCAAACAACGCCACTGGGTTTTTTCCCCAAACACTGCTAAGGGTGTGCAGGGTTTGGGGGGGGGGGGTCGGGTTTTTTGTTGTTGTTGTTGTTGTTGTTGTTTTTTTTGGGGGGTTGCTGTGGGCTTTCCCCCTTTATCCTTGTTGACAACTTGTTGTTTGCTGTAGAGGTAGGTTGGCATTGCTACCAATGTTGTTGAAGTTTGTTTCATTTTTTCTCTCTTTTTCTTTTCCCTTCTTTCTCATGCTCAATCTTCTTCCTTCTTAACCTTACTTCCTTCTTCATTTTTTTTTTTTTATTCTGCTTTAAAAAAAAAAAATTTTTAATCTTTCTTCTCCTTCTTTCTGGTATCATATATCTTCTTTCCACCTCTTTTCCGCAAGCTCTTCAACCGGCAAGCACGTTTTGATTGTTTAGCCGATATCAGGAAGAAAAAAAAAGAGTGTGGGGGGGGGGGGGGGAAACTGCAATATAAGAAATTGAAGACAAGAAAACAGGTTTGGCCCGCTTCCCCTTCTGTCTGTCTGTCTGTCTGTCTGTCTGTCTGTCTGTCTTCTCCTCTCTCTCTCTCTCTCTCTCTCTCTCTCTCTCTCTCTCTCTCTCTCTCTCTCTCTCCCCAAACTTGTAACGCCATAAGCTGAAGACAGTATTAAGGTTAACATTCCAAAGCATAGCAATATTATGTTGACGTAAGCATTGCCACGTAGCAGCGTACATCACTAACTGACAAACTGAAACACGTTCTGTATCACCTTTTTTTTTCCCCCACAATGGCGCCTTTTTTTGTTCCTGAACCCTTTTAGCAAAAATCTATGGACAGACAAAGATAGAGGCAGTTGTGAAGTAAGCAATGGCACCCCTACCCCTACGGCAAGAAGACTACCGGATAGTTCTTCAATGTTATGTAACAACAACAAAAATGCAGTGCCATTCACAACACAAAGGGTATTCATAGATCACAAAAAAGGGTGATTGTATGAGACTTTACTTCCTGCTGAAAATCCCCTGCGTCAGTTCTTTTCTGTCCCCCCATTGGCTTCATGCAGGCAGTGAGTCACGCAATGTAATAGTGTTACCTGTGTGTTCCCAACAAGGTTAAACTTCAAAACCAAAGACGTGATTGAGACTGTTGAAAAAAAAAAAAAAAGAAGAAATCACGTTTTATTCCCTCTACTTGCTTTTAAAAGATGTTTGTCACCGTCATAAAAAACACACCATCAAAACAAACCTGCAAAACCCAAACCAAGCGAAGAGAATTAACGTATACTTTGTCCTCTCGAGTTTTTGTGTTCTTTGACATTGTTGGAAACAACACAGCGTTTAGTGTCCATATCCTCACGAGTCTTTGTTTTGTGTGAAACTATTCCAAAGACATTAATCTCACATTAATGTGGCTTTTAAAGAAATGCCAATGACCTCGTTTGCCTCTCTTGTCTTTCTAACTAAGCGATAACACATTGGTTTTCAGATGGGGTGGTTTGGTGTGATTCACCATGACTGAAGCCAAGGCTGTGTATTTCAAAAACCTGTTAGAGGGAGAACACAGCCTAAAGGATCTTTTAGTGCTTTACACAAGACGATAGCTGTACTGTCTACTCAGTTCACGGGTTGCTGTGTTCAAAACACTTAAAGAAATAATGACAGATAAGTCTTCTAGCTGCCTGGATGGCCTGTGCATTTCAAAGTGATCAGAAGGAGATGGATTAAGATGGTCATGTTCTGCCGGACTTGGGCGGTGCGTATGACCGCTGCTGGAGCGAAAACTAAATAAAGCAAAAAATGTGTAGTGGCGGTAGGGGGCGAGGGGATCTTGCAATTGTTGATGCGTTTCCCCCAGCTTAACACCCTGGGGGTCACCCAGAATAAACACTCCTGACTCACTCATCCCACCTGGGAATGAATCCCTGTTAGACTGTATCTTATCCACTCACCGAATGAGAAGTTTGCGTAATAATGACTTTTCAAGTACCTCGCCATAAAAGCAGCCATACTCCGACTTCCGGTGAGTTGTTTTTTCTCCATGAACAGAGAGCGCAGGTTGTAGTTGATGTTCATGGCTGTAGACAACCTCAACATAACATTTTAAAACATACCAACACTTTAGTATAAACTTAAACACTTACCCTTCCTTACTATCAATAACTGTCAACGTGGTTTTGTTTTTTTTTGCCTTGGCTAGGCTAGTGCGAAGGGGGCGAGGAGTGGGGGGGTTGGGTGAGGGGGGGGGGGGGGGGAGGGGGTAGGCAGAAGATATTAAGCGGATTTTATCGGGTGGGGTCATGTGTTCTGAACTGCAAAATTTGTTTGCAGAAGACTCTCTCTCTCTCTCTCTCTCTCTCTCTCTCTCTCTCTCTCTCTCTCTCTCTCTCTCTCTCTCTCTCTCTCTCTCTCTCTCTCTTGTGCACATACACAGACAGGCAATGACCGTGCTGTGCACCTTCCCGTGCCAGATTACCACACTCTATGCTACTTACTACACTGATCGATTACCTACGCTGCCTCTGATAGTCTAGCCAGGAAGACTACGTATGGCTGCCTTCATATGGTAATAACCGGTGATTTCTCTGTACAAGCCTTTTTTTTATGATCGTGTTGTCTGGTAGATTTGCTGCGTATGATTTCTTTTTTCTGTCTACTTGTCATAATTATGCGATGAGCTGGAAAAAATGTGAAGAAGATCGGGTAAGGATTCGGCTGTTGCTGTGTTTGTGGATTGCAATCAGCTGTTGCTGTGTTTGCGGATTGCAATCAGCTGTTGCTGTGTTTGTGGATTGCAATCAGCTGTTGCTGTGTTTGTGGATTGCAATCAGCTGTTGCTGTGTTTGTGGATTGCAATCAGCTGTTGCTGTGTTTGTGGATTGCAATCAGCTGTTGCTGTGTTTGTGGATTGCAATCAGCTGTTTGCTGTGTTTGTGGATTGCAATCAGCTGTTGCTGTGTTTGTGGATTGCAATCAGCTGTTGCTGTGTTTGCGGATTGCAATCAGCTGTTGCTGTGTTTGCGGATTGCAATCAGCTGTTGCTGTGTTTGCGGATTGCAATCAGCTGTTGCTGTGTTTGCGGATTGCAATCAGCTGTTGCTGTGTTTGCGGATTGCAATCAGCTGTTGCTGTGTTTGCGGATTGCAATCAGCTGTTGCTGTGTTTGCGGATTGCAATCAGCTGTTGCTGTGTTTGCGGATTGCAATCAGCTGTTGCTGTGTTTGCGGATTGCAATCAGCTGTTGCTGTGTTTGCGGATTGCAATCAGCTGTTGCTGTGTTTGCGGATTGCAATCAGCTGTTGCTGTGTTTGCGGATTGCAATCAGCTGTTGCTGTGTTTGCGGATTGCAATCAGCTGTTGCTGTGTTTGCGGATTGCAATCAGCTGTTGCTGTGTTTGCGGATTGCAATCAGCTGTTGCTGTGTTTTGCGGATTGCAATCAGCTGTTGCTGTGTTTGCGGATTGCAATCAGCTGTTGCTGTGTTTGCGGATTGCAATCAGCTGTTGCTGTGTTTGCGGATTGCAATCAGCTGTTGCTGTGTTTGCGGATTGCAATCAGCTGTTGCTGTGTTTGCGGATTGCAATCAGCTGTTCCTGTGTTTGCGGATTGCAATCAGCTGTTGCTGTGTTTGCGGATTGCAATCAGCTGTTGCTGTGTTGCGGATGCAATCAGCTGTTGCTGTGTTTGCGGATTGCAATCAGCTGTTGCTGTGTTTGCGGATTGCAATCAGCTGTTGCTGTGTTTGCGGATTGCAATCAGCTGTTTGCTGTGTTTTGCGGATTGCAATCAGCTGTTGCTGTGTTTGCGGATTGCAATCACTGTTGCTGTGTTTGCGGATTGCAATCAGCTGTTGCTGTGTGTTGCGGATTGCAATCAGCTGTTGCTGTGTTTGCGGATTGCAATCAGCTGTTGCTGTGTTTGCGGATTGCAATCAGCTGTTGCTGTGTTTGCGGATTGCAATCAGCTGTTGCTGTGTTTGCGGATTGCAATCAGCTGTTGCGAAACAGGAATTGTTCAGATAGGCTTTCTCAGTTATTACGTCTTTCAAGTAAATTGTGCGGACGTACATAATTATGTTTTTTTTTTTTCCTGTTCTCTTTCCAGTTTGTAGGGTCTCTCTCTCTCTCTCTCTCTCTCTCTCTCTCTCTCTCCTCTCTCTCTCTCTCTCTCTCTCTCTCTCTCTCTCTCACACACACACACACACACACACACACTCACATGTACACGCACGCAAACACATACACATACTCTCTCTCTCTCTCTCTCTCTCTCTCTCTCTCTCTCTCTCTCTCTCTTCTCTCTCTCTCTCTCTCTCTCTCTCTTTTCCTTATTTGCCAAGTGCTCTCGAATATACTGGCAAACTCATTCATGCTGTTCAAATATCGTGGACAAAGTTTCCTATCAGAAATAAACACACTATCCCATGCTATTTACACATGTGCGGAAACTGCTTGTTTTGCGAAGACGTTGAATGGGGGGGGGGGGGGAGAAGACAGGGCGAGTTAGTGAGAGAGGCAGAGACAGAGATAGACAGACAAGCAGACAGAAAGACACACAGACAGAGATATACAGACAGACAGATAGAGACAGAGGAGAGAGACAGAGAAAGAGATACAGAGAAGAGATACAGAGAGAGAGACCCAGAGACACAGATTGACCAAGACAGAGAGACAGAGACACAGACGTACATAGTGACAGGAAAAGAGACACACAGAGAGAGAGAGACAGAGACACGAGTACAGAGACACGAGACGGAGACACGGTGACAGAGAGACAGAGAGAGACAGAAACAGAGACAAACAGTGAGACAGAGACAGAACAGTTTGTTCGAGCCAAACAATACACTTGACGTTTTCCGCTCTGCTCTCTGTGGCCTATGAAGACAAGCAACAAAAGTACAAATGACAGGGTCTTTCTACCCCTTTGTATCCATCGCTAATAACTGCCATTCCTCCTTCGCTCAGGTAGCAGCAGGCGTTGAAAGCCAGAGACCGGTGTCCTTTAGGCTTTGGACCTCTAAAGGCTTTTTTGTGTGCAGGTTGAAAAAGAGCTGAAAAGGGAGGAAGAAGAAGAGAGACGATGGGAAGAAGAAGAAAGAAGATGGGAAGAAGAAAGACATCCATGGAAAAGGGGATTCGCGGGAGTCATGTTGATGGGGTATATCAGGATCGAGGGAGCCATTTTGGCTTAAGCGGAGCATTGTTCAGAGAGTCATACATCTTCACATCTACAAAAAGAGCATCAACAACCGACACACAACAACAACAAAAAAAAGCTCAAAACGAAGGCTCCACAGGAATGATCATATTCAGCTTATCTGTTAGGCAGATGGTGTAGTCATTATGAAGGTAGTCATCCGACTTTGGGGAGCTATAGGGAAAGTATTCATCAGACCTAAGGAGAGCCATAGTGATGGTATACACGAGAATTGAGGGAACCTACGGTGATGGTATACATCAGAGTCAAGAAGAATGTTAGAGGAAAACATTCGCGTCACGGGATGAATACAAAACAGGGTGATTTTATCCCATGAGGACCAGGACAAAAGGGGCCGTCTCCAAGGACGATGGGTGGGTACCCGTGATTTTAGATACAGCAGCAGGTCAAAGACCTGGGAGTTTTCATTTGTTTGTCAAGACCTCAAAAGCCAGTAGTTTGGACCACAAGCGTGTTTTTCCTCCAAGGTTTTTACGCCCTACGATGGACTAGAATCCAATGTTCCTTGCCATATAACCTTTTTTCTCGTGTTAAAATATGCTTAGGATGACTAGAAACATGCTGCTGCTTATTGCACTGTTTTCGATGTTAAGATCTATGATGTGCTACAGGCTATGTTTTGATCTACATACCTCCGTCAAGTGTTGAGAAATTTTTTGATGCTCTCAAATCAATGTTTTTAACCAAAATATAAGTATTCTATTACAACGTTTTCAGATTCCACATGCAACCAACATAATAGTTGGGAATCAAAGTCATTTTTTGCCAATCTGTTAAAAATGGTGGTTTTTTTTTATTTTACAAAAAGCACAAAGAATTAAATTTTCATTTCAGAAGCTAAGGACAAGCACACTAGCTAAATGTTAGTAGATTCTGCGGCGAACTGAAATTAGGACGTCCAGTGTTTGAGGCCAAAGACTCTGTTTTGATGTTTGAAAACCAAACTATGAACAAAAGTTTAACACCCATTTCGAGTCGGAGTTAATTTCTTTTAAGAGATTCTGCGATTAACGCTAATCCAGTGTTGGGTCACAGATTCTTGCCAGTTTGGAGAAGATTACAAAACTCCTTTTCAAAGATTGGCAATTTTCTTCAGTGTTTTTGGGTGGATAGTGTGGTATACTGCAATCTCCTGTGCTTACTTTAAGGTTGAGATATTATGTTTTGATTAGACTCTGATGTCAAATCGACGTAATTTGTTACCATGGTCAGAAAGAAGCAAAGTGTTTGTCTCTTTTGGTTTTTAAACTGATGTAAAACAGTACAAGCATCATACCGTATTAGAAAGAGTTTAAAAAGTAATTACATTTGTGACTCAATGTTTACTACTTACGTGAGCTAGTGCAGAGTAGAAGAATAGAAGATAGAAGAAGAAGAAGAAGAAGAAGAAGAAGAAGAAGAAGAAGAAGAAGAAGAAGAAGAAGAAGAAGAAGAAACAACAACAACAACAACATCAACAACAACAACAGCACCAATGTACAAGACTAAGCAAAATTTGGATGAATGCGTGGGCAAAAAATGCGCCCGATACTTAGCCTGCATAAAAAAAGAGTGACAAAATAAGAGAATGGGGAAGGTGAGGGGAACAATGGGAATGGAGAGAGGGTCGGGGAGAGGATGGGGAGGGGAGTCACACAGACTAACTAGTCTCAATTGTAGGGCGACGATTTGAGAGAGAGAGATGAGGGAAAGAAGAAGGGTAGGGGTGCGGAAAACTGCTTTTAACGGGACGTGTGTGATGTCGTTAGATGGATTCCTTGTCGCTAACTGGATTTAGACGTTCTTCTGCACAAAGCTAAAGTTAAAAGTGTCCCATAACCTAGGCGGTCGTAGTAGAGCAAGTTGTCAGAGACCGCAGCTCTCTAGGAGCCAGCAGGTTGAGGGCGGCGCCCATCTAATCTCCCTCGCTGCTTTACCTTCCCTGACTCTAAAGCGGGCCGGTACCCATTTACAGCTGAGTGAACTGGGGGATGGGGGAGGGGACTGTACTGAAGCCAAGGCGCGCAAACGGTCACCCATCCGATTGGTAACCACGCTCGACGCTGCTTAACTTGACTGGGGGAAAGCGAGCGCTCTGACCACTGAGCTACCCCGTCAAAAAGTCAAAAAGTAACTGAAAACTAATTCTAACTTCTTAGCACATTGTTCTTTTTATCACATATAGGAAAACACGACCCAAAATAAAGACATAAAAAGACATGACATAAATAAAAACTCAGCCGAAACTGCTAACTAAAACGTACTCCCTAACTTTCTCGAGAAAATCTGTTGTTTTAAGGGGAATGGCACGCTCACAAAAACACTAGGAGTTATCAGATTCGGAATCTTTGTCTTGCAATTTGCTGTCCATACACTCGCATGGACATACACTCGTGTCCTATACACTCGCATGTCCATACACTCGCATTCAGCACGGTGAAGAAAAGAAGAAACATTTGTTGTTATATTTTTTTCCTACAGAAAGTTTCCAGACTCAAGAGAGAAGCTCTAAAACCTCCCTTAATTAAAGCCTGCCCACCTTAAGGACAACCACCACTTAATGACATAACAGACGCTCCCAAAAGGAATGTGCGGGGTGGGGTGGGGGGGAGGGTGTAATGACTGTAATCAGAGTGGCAGCAAAGCGACTGCCTTGCCTCCAGTCTGTACTGGGCGAGGAGAGGAGCAAGCCAGGGGAGAGAGGGAGAGTGAGTGACCACAGGTCAGTATCTGCCTGACCTTTAGCTTGGGCTGGCTAGTTGGTTGGTTGGTTGGTTGTGGTTGGTTGGTTGGTTGGTTGGTTGGTTAGGTTGTTACTTCATCACTTCTATAATATAAAAGAAACGAAAATAAAAACAATTGGTATGGTTGTGGTCGTTGTGGCTTGTGTGTGTGTTGTGCTGTGTGTGCTGTGTGTGTGTGTGTGTGTGTGTGTGTGTTGTGCGTGTGTGTGTGTGTGTGTGTGTGTGTGTGTGTGTGTGTGTGTGTGTGTGTGTGTGTGTCTGTGTGTGTGTGTGTGTGTGTGTGCGTGTGTGTGTGTGTTGTGTGTGTGCGTGTGTGTGCGTGTGTGTGCGAGGGAGAGGGAGAGGGAGAGAGGAACAACAATACCAGTCTCTTCAATAAACGGGAAAATTAATAATTATTTTTAACAAAACAACAGCAACAACAACTCCAATAATCAAAACAAAAAAATTGAAAAAAAACAGCAACAACTACAATCAAAAACAAAAACAAACCCCACAAAAACACGTACACCACCACCACAACAACACACAACAAACAACAACAACAAACCAACCACCCCTCCCCCCCCCCCCCCCACCCAAAAAAACCAACCCTACCCACCCCCCCCACCCTTAAAAAAAAAGCCAACAAAAAGCAGTATCTAACCCGCTAGGCCCTTTAAAAAAAGAAGGGGGCCAGTAAAAGAATGACCACACGATAAGAGATCAGCACACGAGATAGTTATCATGAGGATAATGGATGATAGGATGATGAGGGGACGCACACGAAGGGCGTCTCTTCCCCGGTGTCGCCTTGCTCACAATAGTTCTCCACCATCCAAATTGAACCTAACTGCCGATTGCACACGGGGGTCCGAGTCCGAAGCTCCCCCCCTCTCACATCCCCCCCCCCTCTCTCTCTCATCTCCTTTCCACTTACCTTCTCTACTCTTGCGACATCTCTGTCTGTCTGTCTGTCTTCTCTGTCTGTCTGTCTGTCTGCTGTCTGTCTGTCTGTCTGTCTGTCTGTCTGTCTCTGTCTGCTGTCTTCTGTCTCTGTCCTCTCTCGTCTCTGTCTCTCTCTGCTCTCATCTCTCTCTCCTCTCTCTCTCTCTCTCTCTCTCTCTCTCTCTCTCTCTCTCTCTCTCTCTCTCCAGAATGAAGTGTCGTGGGATGGTTTTTTGTCCACAATTCACGGCAGTGAAATTGGTCGTGGAAGTTAAGCCGGAATGATTACCTAATCTCCTTTAAAAAGTGCACAAGAAGATAGAAATAAAGAAAGCCAGAGAGCAAGAAAGAAAGAAAGGAAAGAAAGGAAGGAAAAAGAACAACAGAAAGAAACAAAAACAAAATAGAAAGAATTTTTTTTAAAAAGACAGAAGAAAGTACAGAAAGTAAGAAAAGAAAGAAAAAGAAAATAAGGAAGGAAGGAAGGAAAAATAAGTCTGGGAATGTACGTGAAAAGGGAACACACTTAGGTGGGGAGCCTGCAGGTGGGGGGTGGGGGGGGGAAGCAGGGAAGGGAGGAGGACGGGAAAAGATGAGGGTGAACATTAAGGAAAGATAGGGGAGGGTGGTGGTAGAATGCACTGACCTTAGTCAAATCACACAATGACAATAACCCAAAACTGAGCAATATGAGTGCACAGTCTCCCCCACAACCCCATACCCATCCCTATAATAATAGGTGCTTATGCCCCTCGCTGACCCAGATCCACATGTGCAGAATCATGTTGCCCTGGTAAAAATGCCATCTCTCTCTTTAAAAAGAAAATGTTATTCACATCAACGTGGATATTCTTTAAAGGGCGAACTTTGTTATTGAAAGTGAAACCAGTTGTCGTTGGTCAATTAAATCGTAACGATGATGTTTACTTGACCTTAAAAAAGGTTTTTTCTCTCTCTCTCTCTCTCTCTCTCTCTCTCTCTCTCTCTCTCTCTCTCTCTCTCTCTCTCTCTCCTCTCTCCACACTCACACACACCACACGCCATCCACCACTCACTCTCCACCTCACTACCACACCCACACACCACCCACACACACACACACACACACACACACACACACACACACACACACACACACACACACACACACACACACACTAAACTTATTCCCAAAAAAAAACCACCCCACATAACCATCAAGGTAGTAGGCGAGATAAAAGTGTAGAGAGTAAGAATAAGACACACACAGAGTAGAAGTAGAGATAGAAGAAAAACCATCCGAAAGAATAAGGAGAGAGAAGAAAGCTAGCTTGATAACGGTGGCACAGCACACACATAAGAAAGTAACTCGGTGACCGGTGATTATAATTATTAGTACAGCAGATAAGTAACAAACTAAATGTCACATGTCGGAGAGCAAAAGGTCGTGGGACAGGGGCCAGCAATTGTTCTACTTTAGCTGAATGCATTGTCTCCTCTCTCATCCAGTACCCATACAAATGGGGCTTTACGTCCTCCCGGGTTCCCCCATGTGGGACATTGGCTGTTTATTCTCTGGAAATCCAGTACCTCTTTCCCAATGAGGCTTTTTTATATATCGCTTCTCACAAGCTGCTAAAAACGATAACTCATAATCCACAAGGAGGGGGTACTTTCATGACATACAGGGTTGTTATTGTTACGTCTATTCTTTAAAAGCTGTTTTCTGGGAGGTGTTCATCCAAAATGACTAAAATAGGAAGAACGGATACTTGACCAGATGTAAAAGGAATTAATGAGCGAAGAAACGAGATAGAAGGGAAAATTAAGGTTGGGGAAGAAGACATCCAGTGGAAGCGTAAGACAGCCAGCCAGATAACAGCCAGCCAGACAGCTAGCCAGATACCAGACAGAAGACACATAACATCCAACCAGACAGACAGATAACAGCCAGCCAGACTGACAGACAGACCGACACTGCGACAGATCGAAGAAAGAAACAGACCCACAAACAGAGAAACGCTGCAGGTGAAACACAACACGATGTACGAAAACAGGCTGTTACATGTCTTCGTGTACAGAGAAGAGAAACGGGCTGTTCAAGGAGTTGATGTGTGCAGATAAATAACAGTCTCCTAGCAAAAAGAGAAAGAGAAACTAACCTCGAACCATCCCCCCCCTAACCCCAACCCCCACCCTAATTCCATTGTATGCTACAAAAAAAAAAAAAAAAGTGGAAACACAGACAGTTTTTTTTTAATTCTATTTTTTTCCAGATCATAAAAACTGTTCCAGTGAACGATTAACACACCTACTGCCTGCATCAATGCATCCATTCATCTATTCACCCATCGGTCAATCCATACATCCACCCACTCATACATACATGTATACCCTCATAATATCTATCGCTTCACACACACACAAGCTCATACTTTCAGAAACACAGATAGTTACTAAAGAGCTGAAAGATGAAGTTGGGCTGTTTTGGGGGGGGGGAAAGTTGGCCAAAATACTTATGAATTTGAACACTGTGCAGTTGTCTCATTGGCAGAAACGATAGAGAAAGACAGAAAAGAGAGAAAAAGAGGAAGTGCATGGGTTTAACGGTTATTCTGAAGCCAGGACCA
>CM060321.1:41579626-41591428 GCA_030674155.1 Stramonita haemastoma
CTTCTGTAAATACTGTGCTGGAAATTCCTTCTTTTCTATCCCCTCTTTGTTTCTTACGTATTCCTTTTCTTCCCGTCACCCCCTTCTTGTCTATTTTCTGCCTTCTTGGCCAATTCACCTGCCTTCCTTTTCCAGGAAGACTTAAAATGTAACAATTCTCTTTCCCATACCAAGTCGATGCGCTGGACCTAACTTGTGAGGCACTTAACGGCTTCGCAACGCCTTTCGCTCACACGACAGACAACAAGATTTGCTGAGCGTTGAACGAAGAAGAAATCATTTTTGAAAGACTGGAATAGTGTTGAAGTTTACGTAAATGTAGGTTCTGAAAGAAAACTGGTCTTCCAGTCTCAAAACAAAATATTTGTAAAAGCTACGTATGTGCTATACATATGTTCTATTGTACCTGTGATTCAACATTGGCTTTTTCTGAATGTCCTATACTACTTACTTAATGTAGGAAGAAGTTGACAGGTTTTCAAATCAAGACATCAAGGATGCTAAGGACATTTTGAATAGTAAAGATCTTGTTGTTATGATAGGAATGATAACAAATATTACCAGTTGGTAAAATTGTTTCCTAGTCTGGTGTTATAGTTGTAAGTAATTGTTACTTATTTCTTTTTAGATATATTTTTCCCTGTCGAATAGCACCTTTGTTGAAAGAAGGTTATTGTTCCGTCTTTTTTTTTTTCAGTTTTTTCTTCCTCAGCTTACAGCTCCGAAGTTCACCAATGGTGAAATTTTGCATCTGCGACCACTTTTGCCCACATTGAGGGTAGTAGCATTCCGATTTGTACCCTGGATATGTTTATATTTCCATAACCCACAGAACGCTGACATGAATGACAGGATCTTTGACGTGCATAATTTGATCTTCTGCATGTGTACAAAATTACACGAAGAGAATTACGCCACAGGTAGTAGGTCTGCCCTTAAAATTGACCTGGGAGATCGAAAAATACTCTACCCATAATTCACCAGACGCCGCCGAGATTCAAACCCACGACTTCATGGACCCAAGGAATTGAAGTCAAACGGTCTTAACTACTCGGTTATAGCGTCCGTGGAAAGACGGTTTTTAAAACATTCCTTCCTTTATTCTTCCAGCCTGCCTGCCGTGGGTGGGAAATGGAATGGTGACCTGTAGATCAAGAGTGAAAAGTCCTGTCCATTCAACCAGCCTGTAAAGCCCTTCAACTGGTATTTAGAACTTCTTTTCATTGGGAACAGAAAAGCCCAAAGGTGGCATGTTACACAATCCCCGCTAATCTGTTCATGTAAACAAGGGGGAGTTGGTTTAATCACTTATGCTAAAAATGTTTGGTCAGGTCCCTCTAGAAGCTTTTGTTTGAAGATTTCATATTTTTTTCAAAACAAGCTGTTAACTTTACCATCTGTTCTGATACCAGCTTTACGTTGTTTACAGTGTAGTACGTAAGTCAACAAGAAAGAAGGCTAGTAAATAAAAATGATTCAGAGAGAAAGAGAGGCTGGAATTGAGGGAATAAGCAAGCTAATAAGTTTGTTAGTTTGCTACTTACTTACTTACTATTTCACTTACTTATTTACTTTCTTACTTACCTATTTTCTTTCTTACTTTCTTTCTTACTTACTTTCTTTCTTACTTATTTACTTATTCACATACTAAGCAAACAAGTCAGTTTTCAAGCAAATTAGCTAAACACAGGAAATACATAACTGATCAAATAAATATCTCCCGAAGTCAGATACGCTACCTAAACGGTCGGGGAGAAGGGAAAAAAACGGTCACATACACAAAAATATCACCATTAGTGAACCTAGAAACTCTAGTCGAGAAAACGAAAAAAAAAAAAGTTCTTTTACCTATTCCAAACATACCACTACAAACCAAATCAAAGAACTCGTACAAAACGAGAGTACAGCTATGAAACACCCCCCACCCACCCTACCCACACCACCCACCCCCCAACACTTACAGCAAAACAACCATGAGGCGGGATTTTTTTTTCCTCTCTGTAACGGTTAAAAACCTTTTTTCTAAAGGTTATCTGGTGTGCTTTTTAAGGGGTTGGCTCTTTTTGTTGGCAACAGTGACTTTTTTTGCATAATTGCTCTTTAAACTTTTTAGTCATGCCACACACACACACACACACACACACACACACCTCGCCTCTGCTGGCAAAGGTACTGACGAACAGCGGGACACGAGACATTAAAAACGACTTAAGTTGATCGTTCCCAGTCCTGGGACCTTTGGAACCGCGTTGAAAGAAGGATTTTGACCCGTTGGAAAGTCTCAGAAATAAAAGGCAAAGAGACAGGCAGCTATTAGAGTAGTAGGAGTGATTTATTGATGTCTTCCAAGCTTAGTCGTCAGATGTCTACTACCACCACCACCCTCTGTGTTGTGCGTGTGTGTGTGTGTGTGTGTGTGGTGTGTGGTGTGTTGTGTATTGTTGTTGTTGTGTTGTGTTGTGTGTGTGTGTGTGTGTGTGTGTGTGTGTGTGTTGTGTGTGTGTGTGTGTTGTGTGTGTGTGTGTGTGTGTGTGTGTGTGTGTGTGTGTGTGTGTGTGTGTGTGTGTGTGTGTGGTGTGTGTGTGTGGGGTGTGTGTTTTTGGTTGTTTGTGTCAGTGTTTGCCGTGATTCTGGGTCTTTGTACATGTTTGTGATGATGATGGTGATGACGATCGTATCCATAATTATTTTGACAGGCAACATTTTTATGGGGGTTCTTGTGCCCCCCTTATTGAAAGAGTCACGCTCGTCACGTTTAGTCTGTCTGTCTGTCGTCTGTCTGTCTGTCTCTGTCTGTCTGTCTTCTCTCTCTCTCTCTCTCTCTCTCCTCTCTCTCTCTCTCTCTCTCTCTCTCTCTCTCTCTCTCTCTCTCTCTCTCTCTCTCTCTCTCTCCCCCCCTCTCTCTCTCCCCTTGTCTGTGTCTGTCTGTTGTCTGTCTCGTCTATATGTCTGTCTTTGTCTCTGTCCTTCCTGTCTCTGTCTCTGTTCTCTGTCTCTGCTCTCTCTCTCTCTCTCTCTCTCCCTCTCTCTCTCTCTCTCTCTCTCTCTCTCTCTCTCTCTCTCTCCCCCCCCTCTCTCTGTCTGTCTCATCTCTCTCTGTCTGTTGTCTGTGTCTGTCTGTCTGTCTGTCTTCTGTCTATTGTCTTTGTCTCTCTCTCTTGTCTTTCTGTCTTCTGTCTTCTGCTCTTCTTCTTTTCTGTCTTTTTCTGTCTCTTCTTCGTCGTCTCTCTCTCTCTCTCTCTCTCTCTCTCTCTCTCTCTCTCTCTCTCTCTCTCTCCTCTCTCTCTCTCTCTCTCTCTCTCTCCACACTTAATTTGCACCTGAATTCTCAGGATAGGGGGTATGCTCGTGCATACATTAAGGGGTCCGTTACAGGGGTTACTGAACTGAACATCCTTCTTCATCTGCTTTACATTGCTGTCATTTTCCAGAAACTGTCCGTTTCCAATACCTTGGGTTGACACCCCTCCCCCCCCTTCTCTCTCTCTCTCTCTCTCTCTCTCTCTCTCTCTCTCTCTCTCTCTCTCTCTCTCTCTCTCTCCTCTCTCTCTCTCTCTCTCTCTCTCTCTCTCTCTCTCTCTCTCTCTCTCTCTCTCTCTCTCTCTCTCTCTCTCTCTCTCTCTCTCTCTCACACACACACACACACACACTCACACAGCACACACACACACACACACACACACACACACACACACACACACACACACACACACACACACACACACACACACACACAACACACAGCCAGAGACACAAAACTCAGCTCGTCAATACCCAAGTAATGGCCACGAAAGTCAGCTGACCATAATTATTGATAGGTCAGAGCGTACACTATAAAAAAAAACTAAACCAAAAAACAAACAAACAAAACACCCCTCAAAGCGAAGAGCATTATCACAAGGATTTAGGAGACTTAAGGTGACTTTCGAAGACGTGTATAGACTGTCCAGGACAAACCTCTCACTCACTCACTCACTGAGTCCCATGTCCCAAAGGACGTAGGGGGGACATGAGAGAAGACGCAACAGAGATCTTTTTCCATGCTTCACGATCCTGTGTGGCTAGTAGGAGGTGTTGCAAGGGTTGGGCAGTCCATTCTTTGATGTTGTCAACCCATGATTTCTTTTGGCGGCCTCTTCTTCTCTTGCCCTCGACTGTTCCTTGCAGGATGGTTTTTGCTAGGGTGTTGTGTCTTGTGGTGTGACCAAACCACATCAGCTTTCTCCTCTTTATGGTGGCGAGCAAAGGCTCTTGGGGGCCCACACGCTTTTTATTTCTTCTTTCACATAGTTATTGGTCTATCTTCTTTTTTTATTTCACTCCTCCGCTAAACCTCCAAAGATCACCACTGGTGAGATTCATGCGACCATTTTCCCCCACTCACCCTTTAGGTAGCCGTATTCCGACTTCGGGGGATAGTGTGTAAACACAACACCTGTGTGCATGCTGGGGGGGGGGGGAGGGGGGTAAGGGGGTCTCTGTCATCCGTTCTTATCGACTCACAATGGCTTTACTCTTCCGAAAGGCGGAACAGGTTTTTGAACGTGTGTGCAAGATGTTCTGCCTGCGTTCGCACACGGGGCCTCGGTTTACAGTTTTATCCAAAACGACTTTGACATTCAGCACGCTTATATGTGTGTGTGTGTGTGTGTGTGTGTGTGTGTGTGTGTGCGCGCATGCGCGCGTGTGTGTGTATGCGTGTGCGCGCGCGCGTGTGTGTTATTTGTGTGTGTGTGTGTGTGAATAATGTGCCATTGATCCTCAGAGATGTCCTGGGGGGCGCCCCGTGGTTTAATGCCTCTCTCTCCTGATCCCAAAGGTGCTTTTAAAGAACGTTTCACTCTGAAGATCACACCACCAGCCTGATGCTTTGATGCTTGGCGTTTACTGGGTCTTGTGCCCGCCTCAAAGACTGCTGTGGATATTAAAACCCCTTTTTTTTGGGGGGAGGGGGTTGAGAGAGAGAGACAGAGACAGAGTGTGTGTTCGTGTTGTGTGTGTGCGTGCGTGCGTGCAAGCGTGTGTGTGTGTGTGTGTGTGTGTGTGTGTGTGTGTGTGTGTGTGTGTGTGTGTTGTGTGCGGGCGGGCGGGCGGGCGTGTGTGTGTGTGTGTGTCTGTCTGTCCATCTGTCTGTCTGTCTGTCTGTCTGTCTGTCTGTCTGTCTCTCTCTCTCTCTCTCTCTCCTCTCTCTCTCTCTCTCTCTCTCTCTCTCTCCTTCCTCTCTCTCTCTCTCTCTCTCTCTCTCCTCCCCCTCCTTCTCCTCCTCCTTTTTCCTCTCCACATTCCTCCCCCCGTTTCATGCCCACTTTTTATATCTCCCTTTCTTTCTTCTGCATCCCTTTTGTCTTTTTTCCGGCCGACCTTCTTACATATAAGGCAGCTGATTGTTCATTCATATCATGGTTTGCCAATTCCAGCTTTTTTTCCCCTTTTCCTGAAAAGTGTTTTATCGTCGATCAGCTGGCTTCATGATCCAAATATTGCCGATTATGAGGGTCAAGCACCACTTTACATTTCCACTTCACGGGATTCACAACCCACTCGACTATTGATATGTTCGTTTCCATGTTCTTTTCGAAGTATTTTTTCTTTGTTAAGTCTCTCTCTCTCTCTCTCTCTCTCTCTCTCCTCTCTCTCTCTCTCTCTCTCTCTCTCTCTCTCTCTCTCTCTCTCTCTCTCTCTCTCTCTCTCTCTCTCTCTCTCTCTGGCAGTTTATTCCACAAAAGTACTGTATATACCCATGTTTATTCACGTTGGTTTTGTTATCAGTGTCGACATATGGGTTTACTGTAAAACAACTGGCAAATATATATATATATATGTTTATATATATATATATATATATATATATATATATATATATATATATATATTATATATATATATATATATATATATATATATATATATATATATATAAAAGCACTTTAAAGGAGATGTATCTATGTACCATAATGCCATCACATGTTTATCCTATATTTTGCTTGGATTATTTGTATACCCTCTTCTAAGGGGCCAAAGCCTTCATGAATAAACGGAGAAATCTGCCGTGACAGAAAGCTGTATTCAATTCATTCGATCCAATCCAAGTTGTGATGGAGGTTGGCTGTTCCTGTACAAGTTTCTCAGGGCACCGAATGCTGACATGAATTTCGGTATCTCTGAAGCGCGTGCTTAGGCAAGTCTGCACATAAGTACCCCGGGCAATCATTAAAATATATGTCCTTTTAATATACCAAGTGCCTTTAGAGATCCAAACCAGTGACTTTAGGGTATTAAGGATCAGAGGCTTATCGTTTTTCTCCGCTTGGCTTTTGTGTCCATTGCTGTTAGGCTAACTAATTATTCAAATGATGTTTGTGTGGATCACTCTGTTTATTGGAACGAGTTCATTGTTTCTGTTCAGAAAGCAAACTTAAGAACGAAGACACAAGCCTTATAACAGCCGCAAAGATTGGGGGGAGAGGGGGCGGGGTGTTAAGCCATGACTAATTTGTGACCCCATAATTATTTGGAAGAAAAAGGGCAATACTTTTTTTGTATGAGCAACAACAACAACAAAAAAGAAAAACCAAGGGCACACACACACACACACACACACACACACACACACACACACACACACACTCGCGCGCGTGCGCGTGCATGCGTGCGTGCGTGTGTGCACGAAGATGCAACGAGAGACAGAGAGAGAGGCACACACACAGAGGATCATAGAGTGATGAGAGAATGGGAGAGACAGAGAGAGACAGTTAAAAATTAGAGAGTGAGAGAAAGACAGAGAGCGAGAGAAAGAGAGACAGACAAATACACAGAAATAAAGAAAGTGAGACACAGGGAGAGACAGGCAGGGACTCAAAGACACAAAGAGAGTGAGGCAGAGACAGAAAGACTTAGTAGAGTCAGACAGACAGACAGACAGACAGAATATCACAACCACCGCACATCTGAATCAAATGCGTTCTCACACACACACACACACACACACACACACACACACACACACACACACACACACACACACACACACACGATACACACACACACACACACACACACACACACACACACACGATACACACACCACACACACAACACACACACACACACACACACACACACACACACACACACACAACACACACACACCACACACACACACACACACACACACACACAACACACACACACACACACACACACACACACGATACACACACACAAAATCGAACTCAAAATGTAGAGCAAGAACTTTGACACAACTTTTCTTTTCAATTCCATTTGAAATGTGGATAGGCCTTAGCTTACGCAGCTTGTAACGGTCTGATGACGACGCCGACATTATAATATAAAGGCTCTGTGGAGAACCGATCCACGTCACTATCCACCTCCTCAAAGCAGATCGAGATCTCTGTAGAAAATGATAGGTCGAGGACCTTTGTCGACGCAACGAGTTGTTTACGTCAGCCAAGGATAAACAGAAGCTCCTCGACAACCGTCAAACAGACAAAATCCTGACAGCTTCGGAAATGAACCTGGACAATCATTATTACATAGGTGGAAGAAATCGTTCAAGCGAGTTGTGTCTTTTTTTTTGTCTTTTTTTTTATTTTATTTTTTAACTGGTTCTGGGGGGGATCATGGTTTAGAGCGTGGGACTGTCGTGTTTGGGAAATATCTTGTTGTTGTTGTTGTAGTTGTTGTTGTTGAGAGGGGCTGTTTCGTGAATGTGACTGGTTTTAAGGACCACACCCTATATACCAAGGTTGTTTGAAACACATGATTATTGTGTTTTAGAATCCCTTGTCGAAGAAACAGCTGTCGTTACATCTCTCTCTCTCTCTCTCTCTCTCTCTCTCTCCTCTCTCTCTCTCTCTCTCTCTCTCTCTCTCTCTCTCTCTCTCTCTCTCTCCTTCTCTCTCTCTCTCTGTCTGTCTGTCTGTCCTTGCACGTGCATTTCATATCATTTCTTTGATTTTCTTTTTCTTCAGGGATTTCTTTGTTTGATATTTAGTGTTGTGTGTGTGTGTGTGTGTGTTTTCTGTGAGTTTCATGTCGTATTGATTGTGTTGATGTATGCATATTTACAAGGACAGATTTAAAGACTACATTAATGGCCCCAAATCTTCTTTCATTCGTTCTTTCTGTCCTTTCTATCTCTCTCGTCCTTTCCTTTCATTTATTGTCCACGCTTTTGCCACTACCAAAGTGGGCTAGAAGTTAATGCATTTAGGACATGCCTTTTTGGCACCGGCTCAATGCACAGAGGGAGATGAGTTATTTACTAATAAGTGGGTTTGACATTTTTCACAAATATTCAATCGCCATCTTTTGTTATGTATGGCTTGTAACCCACATTAATTTCTCTGTTTTTTAGATCCTAAAGAAACATTTCAATTCGATTTGGAAAGTATTTTTCGTAAAATTTGTAGCAATTCGGCAATAGTAATTTAAAAAAATAAACACTAACCAAATTCAAAGCTACATTCAGAGTTTATGGCTGCATGAGATAGATAACTCAACATACAGGAACATTTCGTCTAGCAGTGTCAGGACCTGAATTTTTACACATAAATGAAATCTCGATTTCCCAATGACTAGTCAGTACGTGCTCTAGTCCAAAGATACTTGCTCTAGTCCAAGGGACCAAAACTCTGCTAATAGAGCCTGAATGGCGCTGCTTAGCGCTTTCAGCTGTCAAAATGGTCCGGGAGGGCTGCGCTGAATGTCAATTTTACGGGTAGATCTTAGAGTACCTAGTTTAACAATGCGCTTCATTTAGGGGTAGGGGGAAAAGTATGGGTGTTAAACGGGTGTCTGCAAGCAGGGAGGGTCAAAGACCTAGCACCTGACTAATGATCGGTGAATGGGGTCAAACATCACGTACCTTTAGACTACCATGTCTCCAGAAATGTACTGATATATTATGCACAACTCTGTATAGAACCTTACAAAAAATGCAATGAGCAAATGCGATTCAAAGTATCATAATAATTCTAATAACAAAAAGAGTTTGCGTTTTATTCCTCCAGGTTACAGCAGTACTCTTTAGCTCAAGTTTGAAAACCGCGTCTTTGCTTCCATACGAAACACGGCAGCTTTGGATATACAAGGAATCTGAATATGAACATTAAAAAGCATTTCTGCTTCAAAGCGATGTGGTGGTTTCTTTTGTTTCGGTTGGGTTTCTTTTGTGTGGGAATTTTAGTTATTGTGGGATTCGGGGGGGGGGGGGGGGGTCCTTTTTTTTTTGGAGGGAGGGGGGTGTTTGTTTTTGTGGAGTTTTTTAGTTTTTGTTTTTAGGGGGTTGGGGATAGCTAGTGTTTCTTCTTAAAATGTCTGTTGTTAGGTGACCTTGACGTTTTGAATGTGGCCCATTGCCTGGAATTTGTTATTTCTTTCCATGGCAGGACAGGACACTTTAAGCCTATCAACCCACAGGGTTACAAGACTAACTTTATTTTTTCTTTCCTTGCAGGTTATTTTCTAATAGGTAAAATTCTGGAAAACAAAATGATGAGCTGATCTATACCAGTCTTTTCCCCTCTCTTTTCATTGCATTTTCCCTCATGCAGCACCGAAGGACTTTTTTTTTTAATTTCTGAAATCTGAAGTCTTCTCTTTCTATATCCTTACTATTCTGAGATATGATGGCCATGAAAACAGAAGCACGCAAACAAATTAGACGTCGACCATTGTCCAAGATTTAGGGCAGAAGGAAAAGAGGCATGCAGACCAACAACATGGGACATTGCTAACACCATTAACATCGGTGGTTTGGGGTGGGGGGGGGGGGGGGGGGTGACAGGAGATTGCAGAACTTAGCAGAGACAGAGGAGGATGGCAAATTCTGACTCTGGCGGCATTTCATGGAGCTCCTACCAACAACAGCGATCTGGGAGGGCTAAAGAAGATCATAGAAATCACCACAGACAAAGAAAGATGGTGTACACAGGCGGCATTATGTGGAGCTCCTACCCACCACAGCGACAGGTAGGTGACACCCTTCCCTTCTCACCCCCTTCCCCTGTTCCCAACAGCTTCCTCACCACACCTCATTTTTTGCCCCTCTCCCATTTCAGATCAGCCCTTATTGTTCAGCTGATTTAGGAGCAAAACAGGGCACAGACATCCCCTCCATCTTACAGCCCCCGTCAAAAAGGACAGAGAACAACAGGGAGGGAAGTTGTACGATCTACGAGGTCTTTCTGACCCTGAGGTTAGCCTGTCAGCTTTCAAAGTTCTCGCTTCCAGGGTCTTCAGATCTGGTTTCCCCCGCAGAGATTGATAGTGGTGGTAAATACAATAGCATACATTATTCAAATCCTTTATATGGGGTTTTTTGTTTGCTTGTTTTTGTTTTTGTCTGTTTGTTTTTTTGTTTGGTTTTTTTTGGTATAGGTTTTTCTTTGGTGTAAAACTCCTAAGATATTAAAATCCATCTTCTCTCTCTCTCTCTCTCTCTCTCTTCTCTCTCTCTCTCTCTCTCTCTCTCTCTTTTTGTGATTGTATTTACTGTCAGGCGGAGATTTCTGACTTAGGGACTGATCTCTCCGCCCAAACCTTTTCAAAGCATTTGAGCTCATTGGTGTGAAATATAATTTATGAGGGGACCCGTCCATTGGGCGAAGATGGCGTTGCTAACCTTTGACCTCTGTAGATTTCAGTATGTCCATCGCTATTTTCTGCATTTAATCTCAACATTTAACATTTTCAAGATTATTTTATTCTGAGGTAGGTTATTACTGCCGTTCTTTTTAAATGGAAGAGGAATGTGTAAGTTATGTGAATAAGTGCTATATAATACCATGACACCAAACAAGAAGTCAAAGACTGAATGCAATGGAAGTATAATGCAATGAAAAACAAGGTGTTTAAGAGCAGATGCATGTCAAGTCAAAAATACTTGAACCATCCTATGAAAGTCAGTAATATATATATATATAAATAAGAATATACTGACGTTGAAATTTCAAGCAGAAAATAGCAATTAGCATGCTGAAATTCCCATAAAGGTCAAAGGTGAGCAACAGGTCATAGCCCAATTGAGGCATCAGGTAAGGCAGTGTGTGGGTGTGTGGGTGGTCTGGCTTTTCCAAGCTGGTGATAATTCAGCCAATTTTCACATTTTCATTCCTGGGACTTGAATAGGGTGGTGGTGCTTTAGTGGGACTGGGTGGGGTGGCATGTGATTTGGTTTGTTTTGTTGAAATTTTTTATGGTCAGAACAGACTGTTGTCACCTGGTGAACAGACCTGTGTAAGTGATGTTTATGATAGTGACATTCACAATCACATTAAATCAGGTATAGCAAAATCAACAAAAGCAAGAATAGCAAGAGCAAGTATAGTAATAATGACAATTATAATAAATATTCTAACATGATAATGATGATAATAAAGATAATCATCAGTATCATCATAATCGTCATCATCATCAGTAAAATCTTATCATGATCATTATCTGACTGAGGTGACGATTTCTGACACAACTCAAAACCTTTACCCAACTTTTAACTTTGAGTGTAGGCCGACTGGTGCAATCTGTCCTTGTAGACACACTAACACCACTACAAAACTCACAACTCCTTGCATGATAAAACCACTTCCCAGTGTCTTCATTAATCAACCAGACAGAACAGTACATGCCCAGCTTTCCATTAGATCAGGCAAGAACTGCCCCACCCATAATACTGACCACACAACACACATTCATTGTATACCCATCATTGATGTCATTCATAAGCCTATCATGGAGTCTCCACCCTGAGTCAAAGATATCCGACCCCAACCATATTACCCT
>CM060321.1:41596528-41609028 GCA_030674155.1 Stramonita haemastoma
GTTTTGCGACCCCATATTTGGAAGAAAAATGGCAATACTTTTGTATGAGGAAAAACAACAAAAAGGAAAAAATCAAGGGCGCGCGCGCGCGCGCACACACATACACACACACACACACTCGCGCGTGCGTGCGTGCGTGCGTGCACGAAGATGCAACGAGAGACAGAGAGAGAGGCACACACACAGAGAGGGTCATAAAGTGACAGAGAGAATGGGAGAGACAGAGAGAGCCAAAGTTAAAAATTAGAGAGTGAGAGAAAGACAGAGAGCGAGAGAAAGAGAGACAGACAAATACACAGAAAGAAAGTGAGACACAGGGAGAGACAGGCAGGGACTCAAAGACACAAAGAGAGTGAGGCAGACAGAAAGACTTAGTAGAGTCAGACAGACAGACAGACAGAATACCACAACCACCGCACATCTGAATCAAATGCGTTCACACACACGCACACACACACACACACACACACACACACACACACACACACACACACACACACACACACACACGATACACACACACAAAATCGAACTCAAAATGTAGAGCAAGAACTTTGACACAACTTTTCTTTTCAATTCCATTTGAAATCTGGATAGGCCTTAGCTTACGCAGCTTGTAACGGTCTGATGACGACGCCGACATTATAATATAAAGGCTCTGTGGAGAACCGATCCACGTCACTATCCACCTCCTCAAAGCAGATCGAGATCTCTGTAGAAAATGATAGGTCGAGGACCTTTGTCGACGCAACGAGTTGTTTACGTCAGCCAAGGATAGACAGAAGCTCCTCGACAACCGTCAAACAGACAAAATCCTGACAGCTTCGGAAATGAACCTGGACAATCATTATTACATAGGTGGAAGAAATCGTTCAAGCGAGTCGTGTCTTTTTTTTTTTTCTTTTTTTTTTTAACTGGTTCGGGGGAATCTTGGTTTTGAGCGTGGGACTGTCGTGTTTGGGAAATTTGTTGTTGTTGTTGTTGTTGTTGCTGTTGTTGTTGAGAGGGGCTGTTTCGTGAATGTGACTGGTTTTAAGGACCACACCCTATACCAAGGTTGTTTGAAACACATGATTATTGTGTTTTAGAATCCCTTATCGAAGAAACGGCTGTCGTTACATCTCTCTCTCTCTCTCTCTCTCTCTCTCTCTCTCTCTCTCTCTCTCTCTCTCTCTCTCTCTCTCTCTCTCTCTCTCTCTCTCTCTGTCTGTCTGTCTGTCTGTCTGTCTGTCTGTCTGTCTGTCCTTGCACGTGCATTTCATATGATTTCTTTGATTTTCTTTTTCCTCAGGGATTTCTTTGTTTGATACTTAGTGTTGTGTGTGTGTGTATTTTCTGTGAGTTTCATGTCGTATTGATTGTGTTGATGTATGCATATTTACAAGGACAGATTTTAAGACTACATTTGGCCGAAAATCTTCTTTCATTCGTTCTTTCTGTCCTTTCTATCTCTCTCGTCCTTTCCTTTCATTTATTGTCCACGCTTTTGCCACTACCAAAGTGGGCTAGAAGTTAATGCATATAGGACATGCCTTTTTGGCACCGGCTCAATGCACAGAGGGAGATGAGTTATTTACTAATAAGTGGGTTTGACATTTTTCACAAATATTCAACCGCCATCTTTTGTTATGTATGGCTTGTAACCCACATTAATTTCTCTGTTTTTTTTAGATCCTAAAGAAACATTTCAATTTGATTTGGAAAGTATTTTTTCGTAAAATTTGTAGTAATTCGGCAATAGTAATTTTAAAAAAATAAACACCAACAAAATTCAAAGACAGGACCATCCACGGCTACATTCAGAGTTTATGGCTGTATGAGATAGATCACTCAACATACAGGAACATTTCGCCTGGCAGTGTCAAGACTTGAATTTTTACACATAAATGAAATCTCGATTTCCCAATGACTAGTCAGTACGTGCTCTAGTCCAAAGATACTTGCTCTAGTCCAAGGGACCAAAACTCTGCTAATAGAGCCTGAATAGTGCTGCTTAGCGCTTTCAGCTGTCAAAATGGACCGAGAGGGCTGTGCTGAATGTCAATTTTACGGGTAGATCTTAGAGTACCTAGTTTAACAATGCGCTTCATTTAGGGGTAGGGGGGAAAGTATGGGTGTTAAACGGGTGTCTGCAAGCAGGGAGGGTCAAAGACCTAGCACCTGACTAATGATCGGTGAATGGGGTCAAACATCACGTACCTTTAGACTACCATGTCTCCAGAAATGTACTGATATATTATGCACAACTCTGTATAGAACCTTACAAAAAATGCAATGAGCAAATGCGATTCAAAGTATCATAACTTAAGCTATGAGCAAATACGATTCAAAGTATCATAATAATTCTAATAACAAAAAGAGTTTGCGTTTTATTCCTCCAGGTTACAGCAGTACTCTTTAGCTCAAGTTTGAAAACCGCGTCTTTGCTTCCATACGAAACACGGCAGCTTTGGATATACAAGGAATCTGAATATGAACATTAAAAAGCATTTTTGCTTCAAAGTGATGTGGTGGTTTCTTTTGTTTCGGTTGGGTTTCTTTTGTGGGGGAATTTTAGTTATTGCTGTGGGATTCGGGGGGGGGGTCCTTTTTTTGGAGGGAGGGGGGTGTTGTTTTTGTGGGTTTTTTTAGTTTTTGTTTTTAGGGGGTTGGGGATAGCTAGTGTTTCTTCTTAAAATGTCTGTTGTTAGGTGACCTTGACGTTTTGAATGTGGCCCATTGCCTGGAATTTGTTATTTCTTTCCATGGCAGGACAGGACACTTTAAGCCTATCAACTCACAGGGTTACAGGACTAACTTTTTTTTTTCTTTCCTTGCAGGTTATTTTCTAATAGGTAAAATTCTGGAAAACAAAATGATGAGCTGATCTATACCAGTCTTTTCCCCTCTCTTTACATTGCATTTTCCCTTATGCAGCATGGAAGGGCTTTTTTTTTTTAAATTTCTGAAATCTGAAGTCTTCTCTTTCTTTACTCTTACTATTCTGAGGTATGTCGGCCATGAAAACAGAAGCACGCAAACAAATTAGACGTCGACCATTGTCCAAGATAAAGGGCAGAAGGAAAAGAGGCAGACCAACAACATCCGACATTGCTAACACCACTAAGATCGGTGGTTCTGGGGGGGTGACAGGAGATTGCAGAACTTAGCAGAGACAGAGGAGGATGGCAAATTCTGACTCTGGCGGCATTTCATGGAGCTCCTACCAACAACAGCGATCTGGGAGGGCTAAAGAAGATCATAGAAATCACCACAGACAAAGAAAGATGGCGTACACAGGCGGCATTATGTGGAGCTCCTACCCACGACAGCGACAGGTACGGTGACACCCTTCCCTTCTCACCCCCTTCCCCCGTTCCCAACAGCTTCCTCACCACACCTCATTTTTTGCCCCTCTCCCATTGCAGAACAACCCTTATTGTTCAGCTGATTTAGGGAGCAAAACGGGGCACAGACATCCCCTCCATCTTAAAGCCCCTGTCAAAAAGGACAGAGAACAACAGGGAGGGAAGTTGTACGATCTACGAGGTCTTTCTGACCCTGAGGTTAACCTGTCAGCTTTCAAAGTTCTCACTTCCAGGGTCTTCAGATCTGGTTTCCCCGCAGAGATTGATAGTGGTGGACAATACAATAGCATACATTATTCAAATCCTTCATGTGGGTTTGTTTGTTTGTTTGTTTGTGTTTCTTTTGTTTGTTTTTGTTTTGGGTTTTTTTGGTGTAGGTTTTTCTTTGGTGTAAAACTCCTAAGATATTAAAATCCACTTCTCTCTCTCTCTCTCTCTCTCTCTCTCTCTCTCTCTCTCTCTCTCTCTCTCTCTCTTGTTGTGATTGTATTTACTGTCAAGCGGAGATTTCAGACTTAGGGACTGATCTCTCCGCCCAAACCTTTTCAAAGCATTTGAGCTCATTGGTGTGAAATATAATTTATGAGGGGGACCCGTCCATTGGGCGAAGAAGATGGCGTTGCTTACCTTTGACCTCTGTAGATTTCAGTATGTCCATCGCTATTTTCTGCATTTAATCTCAACATGTAACATTTTCAAGATTATTTTATTCTGAGGTAGGTATTACTGCCGTTCTTTTTAAATGGTAGGGAATGTGTAAGTTATGTGAATATGTGCTGTACAATACCATGACACCAAACGAGAAGTCAAATACAGAATGCAATGGAAATATAATGTAATGAAAAACGAGGTGTTTAAGGGAAGACGCATGTCAAGTCAAAAATACTGGAACCATCCAATGAAAGTCAGTAATATATATATATATATATATATATATATATATATATATATATATATATAATATATATATATATATATATATATATATACTGACGTTGAAATTTCAAGCAGAAAATAGCAATTAGCATGCTGAAATTCCCATAAAGGTCAAAGGTGAGCAACAGGTCATCGCCCAATTGAAGCATCAGGTAAAGCAGTGTGTGGGTGTGTGGGTGGTCTGGCTTTTCCAAGCTGGTGATAATTCAGCCAATTTTCACGTTTTCATTCCTGAGACTTGAATAGGGTGGTGGTGCTTTAGTGGGATTGGCTGGGGGTGGCATGTGGTTTGCTTTGCTTTGTTGAAATTTTTTATGGTCAGAACAGATTGTTGTCACCTGGTGAACAGACCTGTGTAAGTGACGTTTATGATGGTAACATTCATGATCACATTAAATCAAGTATAGCAAAATCAACAAGAACAAGGACAGCTAGAACAAGTACAATTTCAAAACAACAACAAAAACAATAATAATATGAATAATGATCATATTATATTATCATTATTATATCATTATAACAACAATGGGAACAATAACGATAATGATCATCATCATCATCTTCTTCATCATCATTATCATCAGTAAAATCGTTATCATAATCATTATCTGACTGAGATGATGATTTCTGACACAAATCATAACCTTTACCCAACTTTTTAACTTTGAGTGTATTTGTGTAATCTGTCAAGCACACACACACACACACACACACACACACACACACACACACACACACACACACACACACACCACACACTACAAACTCACACTCCTTGCATGACCACTTCCCAGTGACTTAATCAATTATCAACATAAACAGTACAGGGGCAGTTTTCCATTAGATCAGGCAAGAAGAACTGCCACACCCCCATTACTGACCACTTTTTGTCGTGATTGATTAAGTCCCAGCCGAGATTTCTGATTTAGGAACTGGTTACTGACCACACAACACACACTCCATTTATAGTACACTTCATTCGTATTATTGGGTCTCCACCCTTAGTCAAAGATATCCGACCCCAACCATATTACCCTTGTCACACGCCCTATCAAGCCTATTCTGCCTTATTCCACAACGGTCAAAAACGACAATGCCACCACCCTTGCCTGACTTGATAAAACGTCAGAGCGAGAGCAAGGGGCGGGGAAGCTCCCTGTCAGTTCTGTAAAGACCTTTTCCGTGTCATCCCGCCCAGCTCAGATAACCCTGCGCCCTGAATTGCACTTAGCTTCATAAAGACAGGGAGGGGTTTTCCCACTCTGATCGTTGCTCTCCTTTTTCCAAGGTTTTGGAGAGATGGGGGTTGAGGTTGGGTTGGGTTGTGGGGAGGGGGGATTGCAATGAGGGAGTAGACGTGGGGAGGGGGAGGAAAGATTGAAGACATAACCATGCACCCTGAATTGCTGTTAGCTTCACAAAGACAGGGATTTTTCCCACACCAAACTTGACTCTGGTTGCTGCTGTCCTTTTTTTCCAAGGTTTTGAAGAGATGGGGGTTGAGGGAGGGGGGGGGTGTGACTTACAATGAGGAAGTAGAGGTGGGAGGGGGAGGGGAGATTGAAGACTGCTCTTGATGTGCTCTCATATGGTTGGAAGCATTGTCTGTTTTGTCAGCTGAAGGGGTTTTACTCGTTGTAACTGGAAAGGTACAGGTAGAGTACGGGTCACTATAGGTATTGAAAAAGGACTTTCCGAAGTCGGATTGCAGCTATCTTAAATGGTGGGTAAAAAACGGTTGCATATATGCAAAATCTCGCCATTGGTGAACCTCGAAACTCTAGCCAAGGAAAGAAAAAAATAAAGGAAAAAGGACAGGTTTACATATGGCTTGACCATGACGTAAGTCTTGAAGTAAAAAACACACACTGCAGGCACAACAGTTCTGCAGCTTAAAAGTGAGTGAGTGAGAGAGAGAGAGAGAAGAGAGAGAGAGAGAGAGAGAGAGAGAGAGAGAGAGAGAGAGAGAGAGAGCATTTTTGTGAAGAGCATGATTTTCATCTTCGAGCTTTGCATTCTGTATCCATGTTCTGTCTCTCTTTTTTGACATTGTTTGTGGATATTCTCGGAGGACCCCCTATCAACACCCTGAGGGTCCCCCAGAATAATGCACTCTATCTCACTGCACATGGAAAACACTGTGAGACTGTAGGTATACACTTGGTGAGACATTTGCATACAACTATCCCTGTTTTCAATACCTCGCCATATAGACAGCCATGTTCTGACTTCAGAGAATTCTGTCTCTATAAAATGAATGGACAGTACAGGTTGTTATGCTAAGGGCTTGCCATGGGGAAAGAAAAATAATGTTAAATACTTTAAAGCATGACAACATTTCAGTGTAGGCTTTGGCCCTTAGGCCTTGCTTGCAATGGTAGTTGACAAAGCTTTTGGTCTGGGCCAAATCTTCTACATGATTATTTTGATGTGATTTTGTACAGCTATTCTTTGAGACTTTATGTTCTCTCTCTCTCTCTCTCTCTCTCTCCTCCTCTCTCTCTCTCTCTCTCTCTCTCTCTCTCTCTCTCTCTCTCTCTCTCTGGATTTGTTTTCGTCCATCGGCTAGATGTAGAGCTCCGGGACTTACCAATGGTGAAATCTTTGTGAGTACTACCTTTGTTCCCACCACTTAAGGTAGCTGCATTACAACTTCGGGACTGATGTTTAAACACGACACCAGTATGCATGCCTTTTAATCTTTGTCATCGATTCTTACCGGTCTAGGTCTACCCTTAAGAAAGGTGGAACAGGTTTTAACGTGTGCAAAATATTCTGCATGTGTTCATACATGTGACCTCGATTTTCAGACACATCCTAAGGGCTTTCAGGGGAGTGCAGTGAGTGTTGATGTTAACTCCAGGGAGAAAAAACAACATTGAACGGAGATGGCTTAAACACGGGCTCGAACCTGGGCCTTCAAATGGTTAGCATAACGCTCTAACCACTAGACTATACCCCTCCTACCCCCCCATTTTAAGATATACATTACAGGGGATAAACCAGAAAACCCCCCTTTTAAACCTTTTAACTGTCCACTTTACCTGTCAAGTCGCTGACATCAGTGTCACGATCAGTATAGCATGCAGGTAGATAATGGAGTCTTGGATTCCCTAGAGGAAACTGGACAGCTCAGGTGTGATAGGCTACTCCACTTGGAGCACTATGGATGACGCTTCCCCACCATTAGGGTTTTTTGGTTGGGTTTTTTTGGGGGGAGGGGTTTGGTGTTGCTTGGTTCTGCGTCACTGGCTTTTAGTGTTGCATTGCTCTTTGACACAGGCAGCTGATAGGGGACGAAGAAGCGAGGTAGAGGCTGAGCTCCCAGTTTTAAAACGTGAGGGAAGAGACACCCTTATGTGTGAGACTGATCTGCTTAATGAGTTACTTATCTGACCAGAGTTTTAAGTGTCTGTGCGTGCTGTAGCTTGCAAAAGTATTATTATATATATATATATATATATATATATATATATATATATATATATATATATATATATATATATATATATATATATATATATACCGCGTCCTGCGCCCACACTACACTCACAAGCGCGCACGCGCGCGCGCACGCACACACACATACACACTTCTACTTAATTTTATCTTTCTCTCCTCCTTATCTTCTGTCTAAAATTTAGTGGATAGACGTTCAAACGAAAATACACATATTGTGTGGGGGGGGGGGGGGGGGGGGAGTGGAGAGAGAGAGAGAGAGAGAGAGAGAGAGGAGAGAGAGAGAGAGAGAGAGAGAGAGAGAGAGAGGAGAGAGAGAGAGAGAGATGGGGAGGGAGGGGCAAGAAGGGGGGGGTGGTTTAAATATTGGAAATTTGCTGAGTCAGTGTGAACACGTTAATTCACCAACCAGACAGACAGTACGTCAATACTAGCGTCATTGTCAGTCTTTCACTGCAGTATGTGTGAACAGACTGATTCAACCTTCCATGTTAATTCAAACATGATAAGTGATTCGTTCATCTCTCTATAGACCTTCCCTGTTCTCCCCCCCCTCCCCCCGCCAAAAAAAACACACACCGGTATTTGAACAGAAGTACACTCACTCCTAAGACATGCTCCAGATGGGAGACTTCAACTTGCTCTCTTTTGTCGGCAGGGGTACAAGCACACACCACAGCTTTTCATGCCCGCCCCCCCCCCCCCCCCCCCCCCACCCCTCTTCCCTTGTCTGTTTTAACCAACCAAAAGTGCATTTAAGAAAGGAAAAGTGGCAAGACGGTTTGTATACAAGTTCATCTGCTTAACAACTAAACCGTGAGGTTCTGGGTTCGATTCCCAGCCTCGCCCTTTCTTCCCAGTTTGACGGGGTAAATTGAAGTGAATGTCAAGTCTTTCAGAGGAGAGACTCTTCACTAGTCGGACCCATGTGCTTACGGTCTTATGCACGTCAAAAGAATCCACGGCATTTCAAAGTCGGAAAAAGCAAAGAGGCCCTACTTCCGACTGTCCTGGCAAAATTGGAAGATTCAATACCCAACTGTGTCCCCGAAGTCTAAATGCAGCTACCTTAATGGTGGGGGGGAAACGGTCGCATTCGCAAAAATATTATCATTGATGAAACTCTGAGCTTCGAGCCTAGGGGCAGGAAAACACCTTGTCAAACGCAATGGTTAAAAATTCATGATGTATTTTTGTCTTACTAAAAGTCAATATATAAACGAAGACAGATCGAAGTATTGACCAAACTAAATAAATAAAAGCCACGCGCAGGCTGTATGTCTGTACGAATATATTATTTTCTAATAAATGTTTAAACCTTTTTGTGCATACATACCCACGTAAAAATGAAAAGAAATAAAATCGACGTGCATTATGTTGTCTAGTCTGGATGTCTGTATGAATATAATTAATGTTTTTTTCATTTTCTAATAAATCGGCCTAGAACTCAACAAAACCCTGAGAAAGGCAGAACAGAGAGAGGAATGGAGGGAACTGGTTGCCAAGTCTTCATGGGTGCCCATACGGTAACCAGACTAAGAGATAGATAGATAGATAGATAGATAGATAGATAGATAGATAGATAGATAGATAGATAGATAGATAGATAGATAGATAGACAGACAGACAGACAGACAGACAGACAGATAGATAGATAGATAGATAGATAGATAGATAGATAGATAGATAGATAGATAGATAGATAGATAGATAGATAGATAGATAGATAGATGTTTAAACTTTTTTTGTGCATGCATGCATACCGACTTACATACAAATTCACTTTTGCAAGCGGCATACTATGCGTACTGAGTGTGTGTCTGAATGAGCGCGTGTACACCCATTTGTGTACTTTTGTGGTTTATGCGTCAGTGCGTGCGTCTGTCCAGTTTCTGTGCCTTTGTAGTGTCGCATTCCGAGTGGTCAGAAGACTGGGCCAGACATTAGAGGGAGGAGGGGGGGGGGGTGCTCAAGGCCACGTTCCTAACAGATCACACAGGCGTGACAAAGATGCCTTTCTTGACGCTGTCTTAATTTGACCCCTCTACTACCCCCACCCCCACCCCCTCCCAATCCACCCACCCCTGCCTTCTTCACATCCCCTCTTCCAGTCCCATCTACCCCTCACACGGTTCGTCTGTGGCTCTCATCTTTGCATCAAAAAAAAAGAGTGGGAGTGAAGGCAGAGGTAGGGGTGAAAAAGGAGGAAGATGTTATGGTAACCTTATTGTAGCAAAAAAATCGTTAGTATCGTTTTCTAAATCCTGAAAAATTGTATTTCGTTGAAAAAAAAAAGTACTTTTAACACTTTGGGGGTGGGAGGCGCGATAGCTCAGAGGTCAGAGCGCTTGCTTTCCACAAGCTAAGGTTTTAAACAGCCAAAAATAAATAAATAAATAATTATAAAGATAAAAAAGGTTTTAAGCAGCATCAGGCGTGGCTACCAAATGGATGGGTGACTGTTTGGGCGCCTTGGCTTCGGTACGGTCCCCCAGTTCACCCAGCTGTAAATGGGTTCCTGCCCTCTTTATAGGGCCAGGAAAGGTAAAGCAGCGAGGGAGAGGAGATGGGTGCCGCCCTCAATACATGTATGCTGGCTCGCGGAGCAGCTGAGGTGTCTGATGCCTCGCTCCCTTACGACCACATAGGTCATGGAACACCTTTACCTTTTACTTTTTTTTGTGGAGGTTTAGATATCTGTCTACAGTGTCTGAAACTAAAGTTTTTGACACAGTTCAGTGTTTCAACAGTCACAAGTAGTAGCTGGTTTGTTGGGGGTGGGGTGGGGGTGAGGGTTGTTCCTGAAAAGTAGTAGTTATGCTTTTAATACAAATAGCCATGTGCTGCATAAAAAAAAAACACACAAAACGATTGGCCCTAGCCTTACTAGGTAAACATACATCGGTTTGGGGATGAAGCTCAACCTTTTGTTTCCTTTTTTTAAAAATTCTTTTATATGGAGGATAATGGGATAAGCACTCGTGTGCTTTTTTTCACCCAGTCCCCGTGTGTATGCAGTTGTGTAAATCTTGTCATCTGTTCCCACCGGCACACAATGACCTACTCTTACGAAAAGCGGAACAGTATTTAACGTGTGCGCAAGATGTTCTGTGTGCGTTCGCACACGGGGCCTCGGTTTACAGTCTCATCCGAAAGACTTTTGGGAGAGTGGAGTCAGCACTGATGTTAACTCCAGGGGAAAAATCCCCTTGAACGGGAATCGAACTCGGGTCGTCAATGTTCTGACGACTATGCTATCCCGTTCCCCCATCATTTGCTTAGTTCCCATAACCTATTCTTTAATCAGCTATTGTGGTTATTCCAGTGTCTTTCCTCATGTTGTTCTTCAATTTAACGTCTATTCACAATCAGTGATATTAGACACAAAAAGACAAACAATTCAGAAAAAAGGAACTGTCTAACAACTATAACCATAATACAATGAAGTAATTGAATTAACACATCAAGTAACTGTATAACTAATGTAACTACAACAGAATAAAAGGCAATATATATATATATATATATATATATATATATATATATATTATATATATATATATATATGTACAATACAGTTTACAATGTCGAGAACTATACCATGGTGGGCAGAATGCCTTTGCTTAAAATCAATGAATGACACATTTACTTGCACTATAACAAATTACTGACACAACTCTCTTTCAACAGCATAGCAATTTCACAGAGCAATTTACAATTATTCAAAACTTTCTGCAAAGATCTCTCAGGTATGGTGGGAAGGTACTTTTTTAACACTTGACATTCCAAAAGAATATGAAAGTTTGAGATTGCCCCACCACACACACAATGCACATTTCTGGAAAATGTTGTATGGAAAGCATTTAACTTCAATCTATTAATAAGACTTATGACTGGCCTTTGGCGGGATATATCTAACCCGTAACGAGAAGAGAGAAAGAAATTTAATTCAAAAATAGAAGAGGTACCATAGGAATACCCCGCATCTTCTTGTTTTTTCCTCACATGTTTCCAGCAAGCACTTTCCAACAGGTTATAATTCTCATGAACTGACACTGGTACATTCAAGATAGCAGCAGAGTCTGAATGAGCTGCTGCATTTTTAGCTGCTCTGTCAACCTTTTCATTATAAAAAATATTGCAATGAGATGGTACCCAGCAAAAGGTGACACTGGTGCCTCTTAAAGTGAAAAATGTATAAGATGATTTATTTCAGTTATAAGATCTTGCTTAATATTAGACCCAGAGTTTTTAAGAGATTGTAACACATATTTTGAATCAACACATAACGAAACCTGTAAAATAGGCAGAGGAAAGTCAATTAAGTAATGTAAGGCCATCAGAATGGCAGTTAGCTCTGCTGTAAAAATGGAATGATTCTTTCCAATATGGTATAGTTTTTCAACCTTTAAGGAGGGAATTATGAAGGCTGCACCTCCATCAGTACTATTTAGAAGAGAACCATCGGTATAGATTTTAAGATGTAAAGGGTAATTAACTGCTATGTGCTCTTTCACCTGAATACTGAGAATGTGACTACCTTTTTCTTTTTTACAGGTAGAATGGTCAATGTCAAACGAAGCTTTTTGAAGTTCCCATGAAGGACTAGGAGATAAATGAGGCGAGGACTGTGTCTTTCCTCATGCCACCGCTAATGTGTCCTTGTTCTCGTGTTACCTAAAGTTTGTATACAGTCTTGTAGGAGAGGCCCTGGTTGGGTGTGTATGTGTGTTTGTGTTGGTGGTGGTGGTGGTGGTG
>CM060321.1:41611528-41614028 GCA_030674155.1 Stramonita haemastoma
GAGAGAGAGAGAGAGAGAGAGAGAGAGAGAGAGAGAGAGAGAGAGAGAGAGAGAGAGAGAGAGAGAGAGAGAGAGAGAGAGACTGTGTCTGTCTACCTGCATGCCTGTGTATTCATGCACCCGACCAGCAGAATTACTTTTTTTGTACTAAAGCTGACCCTGACTTTGCTGACCTGGTCAGTAGTGACTGACATGGTACCTCGCAATCATAGCACGCCAAGAGCATGTGACAGGGATGTGTCCGGCTGGGAACAGGTACAGGGTTGATCTATTTCCATCTTGCTGTTTAGGGGTTTGGGTGGTGTGTGTGTGTGTGTGTGTGTGTGTGTGTGTGTGTGTGTGTGTGTGTTTATTCTGAGCCCTTATCCAGCCAGTTGAACACACACACACACGCGCGCGCGCGCGCGCGTGCACACGCACACACACACACACATGTGCACACCTACACCACACTACATTACACACACGTACTTTCAAGAGTTTGCCAAGACCCAGAAAAACCTTGATGGACGCGACAACGCTACTCTATGTATGCAGAGCCACTGTCCCAAAACGGTAAGTGCTGTTTCCACACAAACAGACAAAGTAGACCTCGAGGTCCCCGCTCTTTCTACGCGATCCACCAGCCCTTCCTACGCTGAGGTGGCAGCGCGATCTGTACCTCCGACCATCAAAGCCACCAGCAACGCGTCGCGAAAGCACGGTACAGGTCAAATGAGCGGTAAAGACAATACACCGGCTAAACCTAGGCCTACTCAAAAAAAGAAAGAAAATGACGTTTCAAGAAAGAACATTGAAACATCAGTCCAAACTTTACGTCATGAAAAACGTGACGTACAAAGTCGAAGGAAAAAAGAAGTCAATAATAAAACAAACCAAAGTAGAGTGTTGGGCAAACAAGATGATAGACAAGAAGATCAAGATCTTAAAAGAGAACACTTCAAATCTGAAAATACATATCCAATAAATGCATCAATTCCTCAAAATAACACCACACAGTTTCCTACAGCTTTCATAATACATGATTCTGTTTTCAAACGGATTGATGCGCACAGGCTGGGCAGATCCTATGGGTTTCAGGCGACCATGAAAAAAGTTACTACAGCTGAAGACATCACTCAAGAAATGGAGCATGCTAACCTGTCTTCAGCTGAAGTCGTTCTGATCCATGTGGGCATTAATGATTTAAGAAAAAAAGAGCCCAAAGAAGCCAGTAAAGATCTTGTTGGTATTGTCACCTCTCTGTCAGAAAAATATAAAAATATCAAGGTGCTGCTAAGCAAAGTTTCTCCCACATGTAATCGAGATTTAAATGCAAAAGCAGATTTATTCAATGCTTACAATAATTCAGCCCTGCTAGAGCATCCTCGCGTTTCTTTCGTGTCCCATGAAAATCTTAAAACAGGTCAGGGACGCATGATGCAAGACGGTATCCACCCATCTTACCGTGGCAGCGCAGTTCTCGCTGGGAATGTTGGTCGATCTCTTCAGCGCCTTCTGTGGGAACGTCCCAAGAAAAGAGGTCTCCAGCGCCAGCGATACCAGTGGCCAAGAGGCTGTCCCTCCTTCAGCAGACATGCCTTGCCCACAGACTGGCAGTCTTGGTCCGGTGGAAACTTGTATTACTACTATTGACTTTGTCACTCATATTTGTTCCTCGGGATCCCGATTTTTTGTTTTTTTCCTCACTTTTGTGGCTTAAAGTGCACAGATAAGTGTTTATAAGTTGTGCTTCAGGAGTACCAGTTGATTAAGATTTTCTTTAATTATTCATTGCTACATTTTGCTTTAAATCAGTTGTTTTTTGGGGGGTTGATTGTTTGTTTTTCCCCCTTGTTTTTCATTTAAAAGATAGTTTTTTTGTGTGTGTGTGTGTGCGCGCCCGTGGGTTTTGTTTGTTTGTTTGTTTGTTTGTTTGTTGTGTGTGTGTGTGTGTGTGTGTGTGTGTGTGTGTGTGTGTGTGTGTGTGTGTGTGTGTGCCAAAATGAATCAGACACTTCACATTTTTCAATGGAATGCCCGAAGTGCTACTGTGAATTTACCCTATTTGCTTGACCATCTATCATCTAAAAAATACCAAGTTTTAGTGCTGCAGTCTCTTAATGTGTCGTCAAGTCAGTTGCCAAATATCCCGAATTTCTATTACCCACCTATCTATGACAAAACGAAGTCTGTGTCACGGGAAAAAATATACACTGCTATTTATGTGCAGCAGGGACTTCAGTATACCATCTGTGAGTCTCCTGTACCAAGCAATACAGCTGACGTCTTCTCCTGTGCAGCATGTGTGAAATTTAACAAAAATTTAACAATGAATGTGGTCTCTGTCTATTTTCCACGAGGTCCAAATAACCAAAATTGTGACTGGTTACATTCATTAGATGACTCCAAAGTGAAGTGGTTTATTGGTGGTGACTTCAACGCACATGCTCCATTGTGGGAGAAAGACTGCACTATAGTTACTAACAACCGTTTTGTAGAAAACATCGTTAATTCTCCA
>CM060321.1:41624028-41629028 GCA_030674155.1 Stramonita haemastoma
GGGGGGGACCAGAAAATGGGTGGGCAAACAGACAGACAATTGCTTATATCATGCCTCCACTCACCAAACCTAAGGTCTGAAAGGAGGACAAGTCAGACCTGATTTCTTTCTGCTTTTACTGTTTTTACTGTTGGATGCAAGTGATGTCCAGTACTGACTAATGCTGTTATTACTGCTGCTGCTGCAACTGCTGCTGCTGTCACTGCTACTGCTGTGGCCGCCGTAACTGGTGGTGGAAGTGGTGATGGTGGTGGTGGGAAAACCAGTTTTAGACAAATGACAGGGAATAAAAAGAAAACATGTTAGCATAATCAGGCAGTAAAATGTGCTGACAGAATGGTACTCTGAGTGACGGGATAGCCTAGTGGTCAGAACATTGCGCTGGCAATTTGACAACCCGGGTTCCATTCCCGTTTGAGGGGATTTTTCCCCTAGAGTTAACATCAGTGCTGACTCCACTCTCCCCAAAAGTCCTTCGGATGAGACAAAAAACCGAGGCCCCGTGTGCGAACGCACGCAGAACATCTTGCGCACACGTTAAATCCTGTTCCACTTTTCGTAAGAATAGGCCATTGTGTGCCGGTGGGAACAGATGACAAGATTACACACACTTGCACTTCACCAAAAATGTTAATAATGGTTAAACTGCTGACCGCTGAACATTAATAAAAGAAAAAGTGTGTGTGTGTGTGTGTGTGTGTGTGTGTGTGTGTGTGTGTGTGTGTGTGTGTGTGTGTGTGTGTGTGTTTGTCGGCCTGTCTCTATCTCTGTCTCTCTGTGTGAGGAAGGGGGGGGGGTATTTTATTTCAAGGATAATGGAAGAAGCATTCATGTGCTTTCTTTTACATCCAATCCCTATGTCCAAGCGGTATGGTAAATTTTGTCACCCGTTCCCACTGGCCTACTCTTCCGAAAGACGGAACAGGCTTCAATGTGTTCGCAAGATGTGTGTTTGGAAACGGGACGTTGGTGTATAGTCTGCATGTTTATATCTGTGTCCGTGTGATACCAGTTTGATGCAATTGTACGATTACAAAAGATAACATGTTGAATATGTACTAGCTCCTGAAACTGGGTTTGTTTGTTGTTGTTGTTGTTGTTGTTGTTGTTGTTGTGGGGTTGTTTTGCTTTTATGTTTTTTGTGTATTTCTTTTTCGGGGGGAGGGGGGTGTTGGGAAAAAAAACTGACCAACGCACACGAATGCAAATTAGAGTACCAAATTCTCAGCTACATTAATTTTGTTTCACTTTCGTTTTATTTTATTTGTGTGGCTAAGCTGACTACAGAAGCCATTCCGGGTATGACACAACCATTTGCTACATGCAGCTAACTTTTTGACATACATGGTCGTCCTGATGATTTCTGGATACTGATTACAAACTGAAGTTTCTTGAACATGCTACTGCTACTTTTTGATACTTTTAGTGCTCTTCAAATCATTATAAAAAAAAGAATATTGGAGGTGCAAACTTCAAATGCATCAAGCACTTGGACTATACAAAGAAATGGAATTTTCTGCAACAATGTATAAAATTACATGGTACTGTACAATCGTACAAAACCAGAATCAATAACGCCATTGGACCATATGAAGAGCTCTTGACTTAAGTGAAAAAAACGCAATTTAAAGTAGTATGGGCATGTCACACGAACAACCTACAGGGAACAGTAGGCTACAAGGAGGGACATAAAGAGGCAGGCAGAGAAAACGAGGGGAAGACAACATCAGAGAGTGGACGGGACTTGGGTGGAACGATCTGCTACAGAAAGCAGAGGATCGCGGGTAGTGGAGGAAGCTGGTTGCAAAATCTTCGGTTATAGCTCCAAAGTTCACCAATAGTGGGATTTTGCGTATGCTCCAGTTTTTGCCCGCCATTAAAGTAGCTGCATTCCGACTTCGGGCATGTATGCTGGGTATGTATGTTTAGCGCACGTAAAAGAACCCACGGCAACAAGAGGGTTTCCCTGGCAAAATTCTGCAGGAAAAAAAGCCACTCTGATAGGGATACAAATACAGTTGCAGACAGGAAAAAGAAGAAAATAATGGACAGGCCCTGTACTTGTGGCGACGTGGTCTCCCTGGGGAGAGCAGCCCGAATTTCACACAGAGAAATCTGCTGTGACACAATTGGTATAAAATAACATAAAAAATAAGATAAAATAAAGTGTGAGCAGAGGCTTAAACTGGAAAAGAAACTTAATATGAGACAGGTTATGCACGAACCGAATATTGTGCAACCCCATGTCGATAATTCGCCGATGCTAGACTAGTTCCAAAGATGCTGTCGAATGAAACGTGACGCAACATGGTGACGCCATACTGTATACCCCATACCCCTTACACACCTTTTCCTGGTAAGCCAGACGTTTTCTTTACTTTAGGTGCTTAGTCTTTTCGGTCATTGCAATGGAAACGTCTAGTCTGGCTGAAGGGGGAGGAAGGGGGAAGGGGGGAGGGTAGAGGGAGTGAGTGAGGAGGGAAGAAGGGAGGGGTTCTCGGCTTTTTCTCGGCCAGCAGTTGAGTGGAATGCCGCTCCATTGTTCGTGTTGTTGTTTCTAGCAGTCGGCCTCTTTGGCACACGCCTCAGTGAGGATCAGTCAGGCAGGATCCACCCAGCCCAAGATTCGGCATGTTACGGTGGAGGGTCAAGAAAAACAAAACGGGCGTTGATGCCTCTATCATAACTTCACACTTATTAGCCAAACCTCATGTCATGATGGAATTGGCGCTCTGGTAGGTCGAGGTAATTGGGTACAAAAAAAAGAAAAAGAAAAAGAGGTGATGAAAAGCTGAAGGAGAAAAAAAGGTGGGAGGGTAGGGGGGAAGAGGGATGGGGATGGGGGTGGGGGTGGGGGGTCTAGAGAGCAAGGAGGTAGAGGGTATATTACGTGTTTTTGATTAGTAGTTGTCATCCAATATATGGGTGCGAATGACGCTTCGTGGTGGCTGAAGCCTGGGACCGTTAAATCGCGAGCACAAAACCATAACCACTAGGCTACAACCACCCCCACCCATCCCCCTCAACACACACACACACACCACCCCCCCATCCTCCTCAACATTCTCTCTCTCTCTCTCTCTCTCTCTCCTGCTTGTTTGGTTAATTAAACTGGTTCTCCTTTATTTTTATCAATTTTATTAAACTACTTTTCTTTTCGTTCGCTCCTCGGCTTATGCTCCGAGGTTCACCGATGGTGTGAGTTTGCGAACCGCGACCTTTACCCACCGTTAAGATAGCAGCATTCTGACTTCGGGGATGATGTCAAAACACGACACTAGTGTGTATGCGTCTTTTGTGTTTATTTTGTTATCCATTCCTATTGGCACATCTTGGCCTACTCTTCCAAACGGCGGAAAGGGTTTAAGCGTGAGTGCAAGATCTACTGCGTGCGTTCGTACACGGGACTTCGGTTTAAAGGACTTTCGGGGGAGTAGAGTCAGTCAGTACTGATGTTAACTCTACGAGAGCTCAACGATCAAACCACTAGGCAGTCCTTGCACCTCCCCCCCCCCCCCCACCCCCCCTCCAACAACTTGATATGTATATGCGTTGGTTACGATGGAGTTTGCATATTTACTTAAGAATAGTGTATGAATTTGTCGACTGATTTTAGATGCTGTGAAGTTATCCGACACAATAAATGTTGGAATATAATTATCATGAGTTTACTCCTTGTCCTGTTCAGATTTTGCCTGTGTTCTGGTGGAGCCTTCGGTTTTTTCAGTACAATTCTATTTGATTAAACCAACTTTTTGTACTGTTGCTTGGTTTTCCTACTCCCAAATTTTGGAGGTTTGGTTTTTTTGTTGTTGTTGCTCTTTTTTGTTTTTTTCTGTTTTGTTGTGTGTGTGTGGGGGGGGGGGGGATGTTTGTTTGGTTGTTGTTTTTACAGACACACGAGAAGGTGGATAACAATACATTGCGATGTTAGTACCACACCTTCAATTTTTGTAGGAGTTACTTTTCTGTCTTCTATCTTCCTGAAATGCCTGAAGGCAGTTGCAGCTCCCTCCCACCCTCACCCCCACCCCTGACTGTACTTTATAATTCTTTAAATCAAGACTCTATTGCTGATTTTTTTTTTAAAATATATTAAAACATAAAAAGAAACCCTCTGGATGAACTCTCCTTTGATGATAAAAGCTTAATTAATGTTGCGAGCCGTTTTTTAGATTAAAAATTATATTTATAATTACTTTTCTTCATTCGCGGGTTTCCCGATTTGTGATGCTGAGAACATCATACCACTAATTCTTAAGATTGTTACCGTGGTCTGGTTAGAGAGAGAGAGAGAGAGAGAGAGAGAGAGAGAGAGGGCGTTTCTGTTTACCCTCAGCACCGGTCCATTTTTGCCGCACATTCATAAACTTGAAATGTTTCAATTTATCTCATTCTACGTGCATAGAGAGAAAAAATATGGCATTCGTGAGAAGATTTGCATAGCAGAGTAATTATAAGTAAGCGAATGAAAATAAAGCAAATTTTTGAGTACAAGGCTTGTGTTTTGAGTGCAGAGACTGTAACAAACTGGAGTGTTGTTTTATATGTAGTTCCCACCCTCGTTGGGTCTATATTACAACAAAATGACACGGAGTGAGGGTAATATGTATGCCACAGTCAAGAGGACTGTGACAAGACATTCACTGAGAGAGAGAGAGAGAGAGAGAGAGAGAGAGAGAGAGAGAGAGAGAGAGAGAGAGAGAGAGAGAGAGAGAGAGAGAGAGAGAGAGAGAGAGAGAGAGAGAGAGAGAGAGAGAGAGAGAGAGAGAGAGAGAAGAGAGGCAAAGGCAAAGGCAAAGGCAAAGTCTTTTATTCGAGGATAATAGATAAGCACTCGCGTGCTTTTTTACATCCAGTCCCCGCCCTTTTCAGGGATACATCAAGTTGAAAATATACTAAACAATAAGACTTTACGCAGTACCAAACAACACACAAGAATAAAGGACACTATATATGATAAGGTAATAAAATGCACTCTTTCAGAAAACAAAAATCAG
>CM060321.1:41634028-41659028 GCA_030674155.1 Stramonita haemastoma
TGTATTGTAGATGGACAAATTTGAGTCAACTGCTTGTAATTAATGTAAATAAAGATCCCTTTAAAGCAGAAGTATCACCAACAAGCTTCTGGGAAACAATTCTCACACTTTTGGTGTTCAAGAAGGAAGTTTGGGGCCTACATGTGGGAATTACTTCTCTTTTTTTGTGTGTCATCATGTTATATGACAAATATTGAAATAATGAAATATTGAAATAAATTACACACATTTATTTCATTTTCTTTTCAAAAATAAATTTAACACAGAGTGCTGAAAAAAAAGGCTATAACTTTTTCTAAACTTGCCCCAAATGCTGACCTTTAGAAATAATCATAATGTGCCAATTCTTTCTCGTGATTCCCTAAGTGACTTTGTATTCCAACAGAATTTCGCCTTTTTAGAAACATCAGTAAACATTACATTTAAACTTACTAAAATGCACAGCAGTGGAAAGCCATCATGAAATCCATCATTCAGTGTTTGCTTCCTATGCTTGCAGTCTCTGGAACAGACAGCATGGTCAGACTGTGGAGTGCGTGGGTTTCTGATCGGTACGAGTGTGGAGGGGAAAGGTCTATGTGTTAAATGTGTGGGCCAACCAAAGCAATACCGCTGGCAGTAACACAAACAGCAGCAGCTTGATAGCTGATCTTACAGTATGCCAGCATCACCTCTGTGCAGGTAAGTGATTATCAGTATCACATACATGATATATCCATGGTTACAGTAATCTTATGATTATAGCTCTAGGATGAAACAACACAGACTCTAAACTAAGTTACTTAGTTTAAAGCTAGAAAATCTTATGATTTGGAAACATACCCTTCAACAGAAATGTGTCCATCATGTTTATATTACAGTATGTGAGCTAAGATGCTCTTTGTGGTCAAAGGCAAAGTCTAACTTTTATTTTCAGATGGTACATTGAGTAAGCAGTACAGATGTTGTTGTTTTTTCCATCAAACCATCCATCTAAGAAAAAAAAAATCATATATGAATATGTATGCAAAAAACATAAACAAAACAAGCCATACAAATCAAAACAAACAGAAAAAAATCTTTTAAAAATTATAACACCCCCCCCCCCCCCCCCCCCCCCCCCCCCCCCCCCCAACAAACAAAACAAAATTTTTTTTTAAAAATTTATTTAAACACACACACACACACACACACACACACACACACACACACACACACACACACCACACACACTTGGGTGGGCGTCTCACTCAGTCTGGCTCCGCAACTCAGCTAATACTGTCGTTATTAGGGGGCATAGTAGGTGGTGTCCTGCATAGGTTAGCTCAAACGGGCACCTCTGAACACCACCAAAGTGACCCAGGAGCAGTGCAGGGCCCCTCTGGCTGGTGGTCCATGGCAGCCTAATACTGATGAGCTCCCTGTGGACTCCCGACCCCGGGGATGAGACACAAAGAATCTGGGTATGGCTGTGGTGGTGAGATTAAAACGAGCGGCGTGGGAACAGCAGGGTTGGGAACACCACAGATGATGAGGCAGCAAAAAAAAAAAAAAAAAAAAAAAATCTAACCTGTGTGTTTGTGTGGTAGAGAGGCATGTAGTGTGCCTGGCAAATCCTGTAGTAAATTTATGCAAACAGGAAAGAGACATGCGATTCATGCTTACAGATACACACCCCCCCCCCCCCCAACACACAACACACACACACACCATGCACACACACACACACACACACACACACACACACACACACACACACACACACACACACACACACACACACACTCACACCCGAAAATGAGTGACACTGATTCTAGCAACCCCTCTATAGGGGAGAGAGCAGTCCAGATATCACACAGGAGAGCTATGGTGTCTATAACATAACAAAATATCAAAGATCTATTTTCTAGTCATGGACACAGGCTCCGATGTTGTTGGTGTTGTGGTGGTGACCAAGTCTCAGATCAGTCTGAAACTGAGAATCATGTGGCATCGCTACCTCTGGAAGTGCAGGTATGATGGAAAAATGAGACTAAAGATCTCTCCCAGTAAAGCACAGTGTGTGTACAAAAGTGTGTGTGTGTGTGTGTGTGTGGGGTGTGTGTGTGTTTGTGTTTGTGTGTGTGTGTGTTGTGTGTGTGTGTGTGGTGTGTGTGTGTGTGTGTGTGTGTGTGTGTGTAAGGGTACCTGCGCTTGTGAGTTTGATAGATTTATAAAATTGTTTTTGGTTTGAATTTGCAAAAACGGAAGTTATATATATATATTTAAGGGTTTGGGTGGTTTTGTTTTTTTTTATGTTTCCACTCAGATCTGGGTGAGAAAAAATGAAAAACCAGTGTAAGGGAAATGTTATCTTTGATTTGCAAATTTCCTTTTCTTTTTTTTTTAATACTTTCTCTCTTCCTTTTGCTACTCTTCCTTGTTTTCCTTCTTTCCTTTTTCTCCTTCCTTCATCCCATCTTTCTATCTTCTTTCTTTTCACCATTCTTTTATTTCTTCTTTTTTTCCTTCATTCATTCCATCTTTCTCTCTTTTCACCCTTTTTTCATTCTTTTAGTTTCTTCCTTCTTTCCTTTTTTTCCTTCCTTCATTCCGTCTTTCTTTCTTTTCACTCTTCTTTTAGTTCTTCCTTCTTTCCCCTTTTTTCCTTCCTTCGTTCCATCTTTCTCTCTTTTCACCCTTCTTTCATTCTTTTAGTTCTTCCTTCTTTCTGTTTTCCTTCCTTTCAGGTTTTTTTTTTCTTTCTTTCTTTCATTTAGCATTGCTCATACACACAATCACATCCATGTTTATGCTGTCTGGCTGTTGAAGAGGACAGTGGCCGGCCCCCTGTTTGTCGTCTGCACCGCCCACAAAGCCCAGTCCCCAGACAACGCTAGCGTCGCCTTCCACCATTATTCCCCAGAGGACAGGACCTTGAACCCGTTGGCGCAGAAGCCGGTGGCAGACGGCTTCGATGCCGAGCAGGTGACCTTCCGGCTTCACGCCAATCTGCCCATGCAGCTTCAGCTTGACAACAGCCAGCCCACTGACGGTGAGGGGTTCGGTTCTTAATGTTCAGGTTGGAATGAAGGGGGAGAGAGACAGACAGACAGACAGACAGACAGACAGACAGAGATTTTTTATGTGGTGTGCATAGTCTAGTGTGCTGTGAGCAAACCTTGTGTTCTGTCTACTCGTGAAACAGAGTGGACGACTCTGAAAACTAAGGAGTTGGTAGTGATAAGAATGACACCCCCCCACCCATCCCACCCCTCAAGTAGCTGAAAAAAATCTTAACGAAATAAAGATTTTCTTCTGGAGAAAGATGCCTTCACCCATTAATATATATATGTGTGTGTGTCTGTGAGAGACAGAGAGAAAGACAGACATTTTAAATCCAGTTTCTGTCTGATGTGCAGTTTGAGGTATGGGGGAAAAAAATGACAAAAGCCTTCACCAGCTTGCAGGCTGCAATATCCTCAGGCAGTTACGTGTTTGGTTTCCACGATGTGCAAATATTTCTGTCAGAGAGCTCCATCATCGGAACCAAGAAAAAAAAACACCACAGTACAGCAGCTGTTATGATGCTGTCACCGAAGATGTGGACAATCCAGGGCGTAAGAAGAAAAACTCCAAACAGGTTAGATAGTATTGCCGTTTAACATTTGTATTGTTGTTGTTGTTGCATGTACCCCATCTTATCACCTTGGGAGTTTGCCAGAATGTGCACTCTGACTCACTCATCCCACCTTTGGAATCCCTTTGGAATGAAATTGCACTCTGGATGAGAAGTATGCGTTTATGACTATTTTTAGGTACCTCGCTGTATAGGCAACCATACTCCGTCTTCAAGGGAAATGTTGATGGTAGGGAAGGAAGTATGGAACTCAACTGACACTGAAGCAAATCTGCAGTCGCACCCAAGTGAAGTCTGGGTCAGCCCAATCAGGGAAAAACAATACTGTGCCTGTTTGTATCTTCCTCTTGCTAACCTGTCCTATGATGAAATATTGTGGAATTTATGTATCAGACAAAATTGTTATGTAATGATTATTGTGTTGTTAGTTCTGCTCTCCAACTTGAGCTGTTTTAAAGACTCCTTGATGGAGTTGATGACCACAAAACTGCTGAAAAGTTTGGGGTTTTCCCCTGGTACGTGCTTTTGGTAGAGTTGGGTTAACTCTATATTTGAATTTTGTTGTCATTACAAAAATAGAAAACAAAATAAGAGTAAATGGTGGTATTCTAAAGTGTAGTGTTACTAATTTGCAACCAGCAGATTTTGCACAATGTCAAACATGATATATTTCAAAATAGTTATCATAAACAGCTGTTGACCTGAACAACTGCTTGTAGCAACAAGATAACATTTTCCTGCAACGTATTTGGAAAGCCAGGTAAAACAACCATTCTGATTCAGCTGCCTGTACACGTGACTTGTAACCAGCAAGTGAGTGGGGTAAATGACCACTTTGCCACCCACCTGTGCAAACTGCCATCCTACAAAAGAAATCATCTTCTTGACCATGAGAAAGTCTTATCAATTTCTTCCTTTCAGAAGCTCCACAGAGAAGTGTTCAAATTCTTTTAATGTCTTTTCACAAGTTGTGATATTAGACGGACAGAGAAGTGTTTGCATCAAAATATATTCATTTTTTTAAAAAACATTATACAAAAAAATTTGGGGGGGGGGGGAAGGGGAGGTTTTGTGTAAAAATGGTGAAATTCTCCTTTTTGTGAATATTTAGTAAAAGTTAAGATTTTTTTTTTTCCTTTTATAAAATGTGTTTTGTGAAGATGGTGAATTCTCCTTTTGTGTAAATATTTGGAGTGGATTTTTTAGACTTGTGTGTGTAAGTGCATGTGTGTGTGTGCGCGCGCATGCTCACACGCATGCTCACACGCTTGTGTGTGTGTGTTTCCAGGTAGTTTCCGGTTTCTGCAGCTGTTGTTGCCAGTGGATGCAGTGGTGGAGGTGGATGGAGGGGAGAAGGTGGAGGTGGTTCAGGAGCTGTTCAGCACAGCTGTCATAGCCCAGCTTCAGGCCATGCACCACTGTCTGCAGCAACACCGATCCAAAGTCAGTCAGTCAGTCAGTCACGCCATCGCTTTTGTTAGTGCTGGTGGTGTTATTGTTGTTGTTGTTCTCTGGGTTTTGTTTGGCTGAGGAGATTCTATCTAGCTTGATTTTTCAAAAAAAAATTTTTTTAGCAAATACTTGATATATTGCATAACCTTTTTTTTTTTTTTTAGCAAATACTTGATTTATTGCTGAACCTTTTTTTCTCTTTCTTTTTTTTTGCTGCCTCATCTTCTGTTACGTTCTTATCCCAGCTGTTTCCACGCCGCTCATTTCAATCTCCCCACCACAGCCGTACCCCAGCTTCGCTATGTCTCATCCTCAGGGTTGGAAGTCCACCAGGGATTTATTGCATAACTTAGTGCACTGGTGATGCGGAGGGTGTGTGTTGAGTATTTTGGTGTTTTTATGCTTACTAGGTACTGACCAGAAATATAGGACAGAGATAGACATGTTCGTTCGTCCTTCACCATAACAGTCTTGTACAGCCTTGAGAAGACAGCACTGTACATTGACTACCGCCTGATGTACCCACTTTTTACCAGTATGATAGAGTGTCATGATTATGATTATTATAACCACAGTTTTCAGCATTATGAGTGAACACACTTTCAATATTGTATGTTGATATGATTATCAGTGTGATAAGTTTTTTTTCAGTATTGACATAGATAAACATTTTTTGTTGATATTGTTTTATGAATCAGCCTTCATTGTGTAAACATACCGCTTTCTGATGAAACTTAGATGCAAGTTGTCACAGTGTGAACATAGCTTTCATTGAATGTTCTTTGAAGGAGCAAGTGTTAAAAGTAAATGACATCTACCCCTGTAAAAACATGACATTCGCATCACTTCTTGGTTTAGTTTTGCCATGATGTGTGATAACAGGCTGGTGGTTGTTTCAGGAGAATGAGTTTTACACACCGGAGCCTTTCCACTTCAGTATCCCCCATCGGCATACCTGCATCACAGTTGTTTACCCTAAGGGCATCTCTGAAAACAGTTTACGTAAGTGTCCTTGGCTGGACTGCTTTGATTTTTAAAGTGTTTTTTTTATTGATATCTGAATTAACCCTTTTCGTTGCTATCATATTTTGCTCAGGCACAAGCTGGACAAAACAGAGCGAACATTCAATCATGACAAAGAGTGATCGTCAACTGAGCATTGCTGGTGACGGTTTCTATGACGAATGCTGTTCGTCAACAGGGCAGTAAAGAATTTAAGAGTGGGAGGTTGTTGGTTTATTCTGTTGTTTCATTCCTTAGGTAGAGCTGGGAGGTTCATCAATGGTGAGATTTAGTGTATGCAACCATTTTTGCCCACCATTAGGATGATGTATTTTCAAATTTGTTGTCGTACATGTGTGTGTCTGTGTGTGTGTGTGTATGTATGCATAAACCCAGACATTTACACTTATTCCTCTACATTAATTCTCTGTTTCTGTCTCTCTGTTGTGCTGAAATTATGTCTTTGTAAAAAAAATGTTTGTGAGGATGATATAATGATTGTTTAGGGGGGGGGGTGTCTCTTTTTTTTTGTTGTTGTTGATCATAATGTCATGGTCTTTGTGTCTTTTTTGATATGATAGAATCCCTAATGAGGCCAGGCACTGGAAGTAAAAACAAAGCACATAATCTTTGTTCCTCAAAACAAACCATTTTGGCCTTTCTCTCTCTCCCTCCCTCCCTCTCCCTCTCTCTCTCTCTCTCTCCTAATGATGCATTTATGATGACTCTCTCCCCTATCTCCCTCCGTCACACACACATACACACACATCACAACACAACACAACACAACACAACACAACACACACACACACACAACACAACACACACACACACACACACACACACACACACACACACACACACACACCACACCACAACACACACACAACACAACACAACACACACACACACACACAACCACACACACAACAACACACAACAACACACACACACACAAACAACACACACACACACACCTCTCACTATCACATCCATCATAATATCCTGATCCTCTCAGCTGGCTTGATTTGCCTCACAGGGAAGCGGAGGCAGTGTCTTCACGAAAAGATGTGCATGGGCCTGAGGAAGCCAGTGTTCAGAAGAGCCAATGTCCGGATATTCCCTGGTCAGCTGGCTGAAGGGGGCTACATCATCAACCCCCATGTGGGTCTCCCTCCTTCCAAAGGTCAGTGAGAGAGATGGATGGGTGATGATAGTGGTCAAAGTGCAGGAAAAGAAGACATATATATATACACATGCGTGCAGGCATTCAGAGATGCGCGTTCACACACAAGAAAACTGTCACCTATGCGTGTTACACACAAGCACGCATACATGCACATTGCAATGATTTTTATGAATGTGTCCATATGCGGATAAAAAAAATGTTGAAGTGTGGGAAATGGTTGCCTGGGTCTGTGATTTTGATTTGCAGTATTTTATGTATACATGTTGATTGTTTTTAGCCATACTTGCTTGTAACCTGCACAAATTTCTCACCCTTTTGGAGGCATTCAAGATGTTTTTCGCCATGCTTGCTTGTAACCCACACGAATTTCCAACCCTTTTGGAGACATTCAAGATGTCTGTAGCCATGCTTGCTTGTAACCCACACGAATTTCTCGCCCTTTTGGAGACATTCAAGATGTCTGTAACCATCCTTGCTTGTAACCCGCACGAATTTCTCACCCTTTTGGAGACACTAAAAGAGCTCGCATTCATGTATTTGGACGCATCAATGATGCCTGGTTGAATCCTGTGTTCAGTGGCTGGAGGAACACCCACCTGGTGCAAGGCAGCTACAGCTACCACCACTACATGCAGGACCGCTTTGACGACGACAAGTGGGGCTGTGCCTACGCTCCCTGCAGACCCTCTTCTCCTGGTTCAGGTTCCAGGGGTACACCGACAAGGCCGTCCCTTCCCACCGGGAAATACAGCAGGTGGGTGGGGTCCTTGGTTAGATGGTTGGTTGGTTGGTTGGTTTGGTTAGGTGGTGTGGTTGGTTGGTTAGGTGGTTGGTTGGTTGGTTGGTTGGTTAGGTGGTTGGTTGGTTAGGTGTTTTTGGTTAGGTGGTTGAGTGGTTGGTGGGGTTGGTTGGTGGGTTAGGTGATTGATTGGTTAGGAGGTTGGTTTGTTGTGTTAATGAGTGAGTTGGTTGATTTGTGATTGCTTAGTTGGTTGGCTCCTTTTTTTGACATATTGGAAGACTTGAGGAGTGACTGGCGCTAGAGGATGTGAGGGAAATGGGTGAAGGATGTGGAACATATTGTTAGAGATGCAGATTTTTTTTTTTTTTTTTTTTTTTTGCAGTGTGGCTGATATGTTTCTGTTCAAAATCTTTTTACTGAGAAAAATAACATTGTATTTGTGTATGTGTGCATGCACACAAAACACACACACACACACACACACACACACACACACACACACACACACACACACACACACACACACACACACACACACACACACACACACACCCCTTTACACTCGCTTTCAAAAAAGGAAGGTTTTTAAACATATATATGTTTATGTGTGTATGACTTCCTTTTTTTTTTTATTTGCTTGTCTGCCACTGGTGAGCAGACCTGTTTTTGAGATAAAATGGCTGGCACTATCTGCACATGGCTGAAAGCTAGCTGTTAATTCTAAGGACCAACCCACAGACTGCAAATAAGGATGTCTCTTTCTCTAGGACTTGCTCTATTGTCATTCTCGAGTCTCGGTGTTTAGATTTAGTATGTGACTATGCTTGCTAAAGCATCGGGAAGTTCATATGTGTTGTGTTATTTTTTCTGTTGGCAGGCGCTGGTTGCAGTTGGGGACAAGGAGTCCAATTTTGTGGGCAGTAAGAAATGGATCGGTTCCTTTGAAGTGTCGTACTGCCTGGAGCATCTTTTGGGGGTCAGTTGTGTGTTCCTCCGTCTTTTGTTTTACGTTGTCTGAGCTCTAATGAGGGTGATGGGAGTTTTTTTTGGTTGGTTTGGGGGCTTCTTTGTCAAGGTTTCCTTTGTCATGCGTGTAAGAGGTTCATCCCAAGAAAGTAATTAACAAAGTATGTTGTATCCCTTCTATTTTTATTATCCCTTTTCAAATAGGTGGATTGTGATTATTCGGGCATGTCAGAAATAATAATGATAGTAATAATAATAATGAATGGACTTTGTATAGCGCTATATCTTGCAAAAACAAATCAAAGCACTAAAATGCCTATTGTTGGGCAACTGAGTTACTGTTGTACACGCTGAGCCACCTACTCTTCTAAGTTATTCAGATTTTTATTTAATACATATGTAAGTTGTGGACCCAAATTATGCAAGTTTTTCTTCTGTTTCATGCCAGGGTTTTGAGACACAAATCATGGATGTGAAGTTGACTTTTGCAAGAATCCTACTTAGTTCTGTTTTTGTTGCTGAGAATAGTCTGCATACATACACCTCATGATAACACACACAGGTACTTAGGGCACCTCAGGTAAGAAATATTCCAAATGGAAATGTTTTCTTAGAAACTTTGCAAACAGCAGTTGTGTACTCTTTCTTTGCCTCGTAAACTTAAAAAACAAACGACCAAAACCCTTCACAGTTCTTTTGAAAAAGATGCTGTCTGTCCTGATTAAACAAAAATCTTATTCTGGGTCGCATAACAGTAGTACGTTAAAAAACAGAATGGAAACTTCTCTGTTCTGTAGTTGTTTTCACAGAGGAAGAAACAAGAAGGACCGGTGTAAAGATTCTGTGAACGATACGCTGTTGTTTGACAGGTAACGTCCAAATTCCTCAACGTGTCGGCTGGAGGGGAGTTGGCCACGAAAGGGAGGGAACTGGCCCAACACTTTGACACTGAAGGAACACCCGTCATGATTGGTAAGAGTGCATTTGATATGAAGTCTGATAGTAACCAATATATATATATATATATATAAATATATAATCTGTTGTATAAATTTGAAGATGTGACAAGACTTTGTCAGGAATTGAGGGTAGTTTTCCTTTTTTTTTTCAATCTTATTCTGATGTTATTTTTAAAGATCAAAATACATAATAATGAAAAGCTTCAATGTCAGCAACCTTTCAACTTAACTGGCTTGTGCTAAACCTAGCTCTTTCTGTCATGTTCATCTGTGCTGTCATAGAAATAACAGTATTTTAAAATTGGAAGAGCATGTTCCTGCTTACATGTTTTATACTTTGTGAACTGTGAACACTTTTTTTCAGAATGTGGCCTTTCCATATTCACAAAATATAGTGTTGGAGAAAAAATATTTTCTGGCAGAGTTGTGGTGTTATGATATCACAAGAGGCAGCTGGAATTCTTTGAGATATGGCAGATCCATGTAACCCTTCACTTCAATTTCTCCATGTTAAGTCTTCAAAATGCACAGTGTAATGAGCAGATAATGCCGTGTTACAGGAGGGGGGGTGTTGGCTCACACGATTCTGGGTGTGGACTACAGCGAGATGTCAGGAGACATCAAGTTCCTCATCCTGGATCCTCACTACACGGGTGGGGAAGATCTGCCAACTATTCAGAGAGAGGTATGTAGGTAACTCAACCTTCACAGCCAGGGAATAGGTTAGAGGAGACCCCTTTGGTTCACATCAGTACTTTCCTTGGGGGTCTCTGTTATAAATTTGACAGTATGCCTTGCAGAGAAAGAAAATTGATTTTTTTTTTTTAAAACAGTGCTGTGAATTTAGTGAAGAAATTTCATAGAAAATATTTTGAATAGGTGGATTTTTATCTTGTTCAGTTTCCTGACTTTAGTTCTGTCAAAGAGTGTAAGGCAGGCGTCAAAAATGACTCCCTGCTGCAGTGTTGTTTGTTCCTGCATCACGTTACATAGGCTCTGCAAAAGATTCAGATATTTACAATCATCCATACCAAGGTGTGTTTTATTTGAGGTTATTATCTTTAAAGCTTTGTACTATCTATCTGTGATGCACTGTTCTGAGAGAGAACCAAGATATATGCAGTGCCCATCAGATAATTAATACTTAGAAAATGGTATTCATTCGTCAGCTTTGAACATTTTACTGCTGCGGCAATTGTTTGAAAGCACAGGCTTTCCTCTAGGGGAAAAGGAAGGGGACGACTGACTGCACTTGTGATGATTTGTTGGTTGCAGTTTGTTTTTTCACACATGTTCAGATAGTGAACTTGTCTTGTCTGTCAAGCTGGTTAAGTTCTGACCAAAGGCTAGATCTTTGTTGTAATTTTGTGAGAGTAATGTAAAAGAGTTTGCAAGGCCTCCAGTAATCCTACTCTATGGAACTTTACTGCAGAAGGCCAAGGGAAAAAATGTGAACATCTGTACTGAAGGCATTGTGTTTGCTGTCAGGCCAAAGCTGGCATAGAGTTGCTAAGACAATGCCTGTACCATAGTTAACAAGGAAACAGTTACTGACATGATTTCTGTGGCGATTGTACCATGATGTAACAACAAGGTCTGTGTGTTGTTCTGTCAGGGCTGGTGTGGCTGGAAGGGACCCGACTTCTGGAACGCCACAGCACACTACAACCTGTGCATGCCTGTGAGGCCTGTCGGTTTTTGATTCTCGCTCTCTCTTGGTGGTGTCATTCCTTCTTTCGTCTTTCAGTGACTCATAAACTGTGGGGGTGGGAGAACTGTAGTTAACTTTGGGGAGGGGGGATGTGGGGGTATGTTAAATGGAGAGTGTTATTCAGTGAAATGATTGGAAAAAGGTACAACACATGAGTACGTATGTTTGCCTGAGAGCTTTTTGTTTCGTTGTGATCATGTCACTATGTATGGAAAGGTGTGTACTGGTGCTTTTCCATTTGATCAGTGTAGGTCATCTGGATAGAATTATACATTGTTAACATTTTGTGAAAAGCTTGCGACACGAATATACATACTATTGTGTTATTTTGTGTACACATTGTGACATGAATATACGTACTGTTGTAACATTCTGTAAAAAGTCTGTGACATTATTAGCCAAGACTGGGGCATAGACAATACTCAGGAAAAGGGGATTGAACTAATAACATGACTGGACCACCACTCTTCAAGACTTAATTTCAGCTATGCATCACAAACTGAAGAAATCAGATGTTATACAAATCTTGCAGTTGTGTCAGATCTTCACGTTCATCACCTTTGCACAATGGTTAATACTGTGTTGGCTGTTGGTTGAGGGTTCAGTCCCATCAGGGCTTTGTCTTAATCGTTACTTTCAGACAAGCTGTATGCTGTTTTCAGCTCCTACCCAGAGTAGAGAATGCTATGGGAAGTTGAAAACCATAATACAAGTATCCATTGTACATTTCAGTGTTTGTAAATATTGTTAGAATTGTTTGACCAATTTCTTAGGGTTGACTGATGTTGAGATAAGATACAAAAAGGAAGTATGAAAGTACCACCTGGATGCTAAGTCTCTGACCAAATTTGATTCTTTAGCACCCCCTTTTTTCATCAATGAATTAATCATCATGCAATAAGGAAGATGTCTCAGGATTCTGTGTCTCTTCACGCCAGGTCTCAGTTTTGGACTTCTTCAATTTGTGTCTGTGGTGAGCCCCTGTCAGTTTTCATAGTTTGCAAATTCATGGGAGGGTGTCATTAATAGGGTGTGATGATTGACATTTCACACTCGGTCTAGCTGGCAATCAAATTTTTATCATCTTTTTGAATGACTTGGTAGTGTCCTGCCTATGTTGGATCAGAACAGATACTATTGAAGGCCTTTTTTATTATTATCAGACTGACTTGTTTTTTTTTAACAATGAATTCAGTTTTATTTCTGATCATGACAACTTCAAGACATCAAAGTAAATTTCATTGTTGTGCAAAAGCAGTATTTAAACATAAATTGGATAAGTTAGACTCACATTGATAGCTCCCAAAAAATGTACTGGTTTTGAAAGTGCGAAAGAATAAGACTGGGTTTGATTGTGAATGGTGAGATTGGGATGAGTAGAGAGGGAGTAACGAGCAGTTCTGGGATGTCAGAAATTGGACACTTCAAAGTGTTTTATGGCGTGAAGGTATGCATGTAAAAAGAAATAATCCACTTCGCAATGTGGAGTTGAAGAAAAAAAAAAAAATTTCTATTGATACATGTTATACCTGTGATACCTAGTTAAATGATGATCCTTTCATGAAAAGGCAATACTGTGAGGTGTTTTTTTTGTGCTTCGTTGATCAGATTAGAATCGTTTGGTCCAAGCCTTACTCGTGATTTTGTCAGTTATATTTTGGTTAGAATAATAGACACTTGTAAGGGACCATGCATTGTGATTGAAGTCAAGCATATTTGGTGTCTGTGTGTTTCTTATGTAGTATGTCATGATTTTCATTTGGACTCATCCCTCACCTTGTTGGTTCCCAAACCTGTGAAGTGTTCTACGAGCATACTTCCAGGTGGAACTAACCAGTCATGTAGAACATCATACAAACATCATATTGAAAAATAATGTCTCTTTTACTGTGAAGTTGTAGCATAAAATGTATATTTAAGTAGGATGCTGTTTTGTTAGGTTGTGTGCCGTGCTAAGCAATGAAAACTGTTTGTGTTGCAACATGTCTTGGAGAAATATTAAAAGAAATCTGCATGAACAGATACGTACACATTTTCATGTTTGAATATTATAAGGGGCTCTGACAAATATATTTATCCATCCATTACCTTTTTTCTTCTTTTTTTTAAAGATCTTTGTTGAAGTTAACACTTGAAAAAAGTTGATCGGAAAAAGTACCAACAAAAAAAATTTGTCAAAGATTATTTTGTATTCATGATCGATGAAAGAGGTTTTGCAGAGGGCATTGTGTGTTCTAACGACGACTGAAAAATAAATCGCCCACTTCTGCCTCTTTCAGTTATAGTCTCTTGCTGACACTGCTGGGAGCTTCACATTTTATACATGTCCACAATGATGAAGAGATTACACATGTGTATGAAGTGTGTCTTCCAGACATGTTGCTACTTTTACTCATGGTAAACCACATGACTATTTATTAAACATTTCAGTTTAATTTTTAATGACAACGTAAATTACAGACTCCCTGGAAATCAGATCTGTGCATAAAGGCAATAAACAAATATGCGGAAGAGCTTGAAGTTGTTCCAAGAGGGGGGGGGGGGGATTTTTTTTCCTTTGGTAATGCAGAAATTACCATCAGTCTCCTGTTTTGGTGAACATCGAGTCAAGATACCATTAATATTTTTTCATCCAATATTTTTAAGGTATGAAGTCCGTGTTTGGTTTGTGTTGTATGCATTGGGTGATGGAGAAAAACTGGCAACATAAAACATTTCAAAAAGCATACCAAAGGTTTTGGTTTGGGGTTTTTTCTTTGCATGATGATGAAAGTGTACTTTGCAAAAGGAGATACTCTTTTCCACATCTTCCTTCCCTCACTTAATCCTTTGGCTGCTATCATATTTTGCTCAGGTACATGCTGGATGAAACAGAGAGAGTGTTGAATCATGATGAACAGCGATTGTCAACTGAGCATTGCTGGCAACGGTTTCTGTGACAAACACTGTTCGTCAACAGAGCAGTAAAGAGGTTAAAAGGAGCGCCTGCATGAAACTGAACTCTAGTTAGTTGCATTCACATTCTCTCACTCACAGAAATAACAGGGATGACCACATACTTTCCATCACACCGTCTTTATTTGTATTTTGCTTCTTTACTCTATACAAAATTTACAGTTTTCAATTTCCCTACCACCAAGAACACATTAAAGTGTTAATATAATATTTTTGACATGAAGGAAAAACCCACCATAAAAAGTAGCAATTCAACAGTGACATTACAACCTGATCTTAAAAAAAAAACAAAAAAAAAACCCTACCCTGAAGAAAGTTGCTGTCAGCCTTCACCAAGTCACTGTTTTAAGAAATGCCGGGCTTTCAAAAAGCACCTACTAAAAATACACCTAACACCAGTACGTACAAACTGTCTTGCATTCCTTTCAAACTCAGTGCCCACTGAGAACCTGGTCTGTTTGCTGGAGAATGTTCTGGAAGGAAATGAGCAAGCTTTTCCTCTTGGCAACCAAGAAAAATGTCTTCATTTACCCTGGATTACATCAAATATAAAACGTAGCTATTTCGTGTCTTTGATTATGATTTGTATCAATATGCCTGTTAGTATTGTAATAGCCCTTCAGGGATGATTAAAGTGTTTTTGACTTGACTTGACATCATACCAGTTCCTGAGAAAGCCTGACGAAATGCCACACACATTCCAAAGTAAGAATAGCATAGGCACAGGATCTTTGTTGAGTGAGAGTAATCTGCTCGGGATCCATTTGGCACACAATTTCTTTTTTCTTTTTCTGTATGCAGGCTTACAACTTCAGTGAATGCCCCAATATGAACACACAGACAGACGACACACTTCGACCTACTCAGTTTACAGCAGTCTCATCAGACTTGTAAAAAGAAAATTGCACACTGGTTTGTAGCACCAAAATCAAATAAATTTCTTTATAACTTTGTTAAATCCAATGAAAGCAAGCTAAATGTATGTTTATGAATATGATGCCAACTAACTTTTCAAAAGACTTCTGCCCTTTCCATTTTTCCCACATAATTATACTTTTTAGCAACTATTGCACTTACTGACTTGAAACGCTACAATATGATAATGAAAAAATGATAAACATAAAATCCCATGATCTCTGGAAAATCTTGTCCAATACATAATCTTTAAAACATGAAATTCCCTTTTCAGTATTAAAAACATGTTTAAAAAAAAAAATTATGGTTCAAAGGGTGATTTAAAATGAACAGAATTCTGGGATAATGAGTTTTCAATGAACACTGAAAACATTAAAGAAAAAGAAAGATGTTTCATTTAAAAAAAAAAAAAAAGAATAAACCCAAACGCAAACTTAAATTTTTTTTTTAAATGTCGTCTTCAAAATGATATTAACCAAGCAATAATATTGATCACACATACTTAGCAAAAGTTCTTGATGCAACAGACCTGCTCCTTAGCAATAAATTCAGAAACTTATAGAAATATGTTCGGAAAGGCAGTACAAGAACTGCAAGTCTGCACTTCCCTGTTCTGTCTTAAGTACATGATGCCAACTTAATTTGGACATCAGTTCTTGACACCACCACCTCTTGCTAAGAGCTGAACACTCGACTGAACTGAACATCAGTGGAATGACTAAATGGTAAAACGGTAAACAATGAGTAAAGTTCAGCCTCAATGCGCTGCCAACCAACCAACCAACCAACCAACCACACATACGTCACTGCTTCACTCTCGCCTGTTCCTTTCGCTCCCAGTCCTCTCTCTCACTCTGCCCTGGTTTTAACAAGAGATTCACACGCCACTGCTCGTGTCAGTCTGAGGGTATCTCACCACTGTACACCCAACTCTCTTCCACAACCACCTTCACTTTCTTCTCATACTCTCGCCGATTCTCCTGGTACATCTTGGCAGCCATGTTATTGGCAGGACTGTTGGGTTAGGTTCGTCTAACAATGACTGGAACAAACCCACACATTCAACAGTGTCAACAGAAGAGTGGAACAAACTCACACACAACACCAATCCACCAAAGACTGGACACAAAATTTCAATCTAAAACACGCCAATTTAATTAACCTTGAGATTTCCAGTGTGCTTCTCTATCTTTGAACATAACAACAAAATTCTCAGATTTTTTTTTTTTTTAAACCAGCCATTAATCATGTTTGAAAAATCATGAAGTTGCTATGAGTGGAAAAAAAAAATGTATGCAGAAGTTCAGACAATGTTTCCTCCCCCATCATTAAAATCATTCACAGAACAAAAAAATTTTAAAAACCAAAAATTAAAAAAAAGACTGAGTCAAACACAAAACCATGACAAGTGAAAAGTTTATCAACAGTGGGTCATGAACAGCTTAAAACAAACAACTTTTCTTCATTTTTTTTTTCCCTTTTGTATACATTTATAAATATTTATGTTGTTTTTAATTTTCAGGTGAAGATTTGATTTAAGTGTGTTTGTGCATTTGTGTAATGAGTGCATGTATGAGTGCGAGTAGTCAATCATTTTGTTATCATGGCTTTTATTTACAATTATGGAGGAGAGTGGTTTTTTTCCTTCTAAAAAGTCCTTTTCTTAGTTCAAAATGTTACCCGACTGCTGTGTTAAATCACATTAATGACCATATCTGAACAAGATGATGGTTGCAGAATGCAATGAAAGCACACACTTAAGTACACAGTTTGAGAAATCAAACAAATTTCCACTGCTCCAAAAATGTGTCTACAGACATTAGTTGCATTTCCATGACATTTTTTTTTTTTTAGCTAGTCATAATTCTTTCCTCCAATTTTTCTTTTTGCGTTAGATATGCGAGACATATTTTTTAACCAATTATAATTTTTTCTCCCAGCTTTTTTTTCTTTTTTTGTTATATATGCTTAACTCACGAGTTTTAGAGGAATTCTGTAAGAACAAAATGGTTTCCTTTCAAAAGTGCAAATTGCTTATAACATTGACAAGTCCTTGGTTTTCTCATTTTAGTTCCGAAGGACATGCTCACAACACGCTGCTGAAGGTAAGTAAAACATTGCAACAGAACTTATTTACAGCTCTCTATCAGGAATCTGCTATTCAACAATGAACATGGAACAGGAACTACCAGGCATTTTGAGTATGATGTATATAATCCTCTCATTGTCAGGTCTAAACCTACAAGCCTATCTGGAAATCACTAAATCAAACACTTGCACCCTTCCTGTTAATGTTTTCCTAGAAGATTCCTCACTGTTATTTTGACTAGTGTCATTTCATACGCATTCTTGCAATATAGAAATCATACCCAAAAGACAAATCTGCTTCCTTCCTCATAAACTGGATTTTCAATCCACAATCAAGTCTACGACCACATACACCTACAATTAAATTTGTTACGTCTCCTCAGTTAATGAAAACAAATCAGAACATTTTATGTCAGAAAGGAAAAAAAGCATCAACACTTAAAACAAGCTTGTTAAAAAATCACAAAAACAGGTGTGGGAAATCCAAAGAAACATGCATCTCAAACCAGGTTCCTTCACCTTTTTGTCACAGATAACAACTATTATGAAGTTACTTCTTACTGAGAAAGATCCAGAACTCTAATTACGTATTATTTTCAAAACTTTGCAACATTTTTTTCTTCAAGTTCTAAGTCACCATATTTATATTTAGGGGTTAATACCTTTTAACAAACAAAACTGTTAACATTCCAGTGATATACCACTAGTTTTAAATTCTGTGTGAACAGAAACCTCAAAAATCTTTTTTGCTAGTTTCATACACAGCATCTCCAACTAGCGTTTACTGAAAGTGTAAATATTTTTATATTTAAATGAAAAAAAAAAATAACTTTGTTCAAATCTGTCCCCATTACAAGTCATAAGAAAAAAATCTAAAACATCTATGTTGGGCTGTCAAGAATTCCTCACGAGAATTTTTTTCAAAAGATTTACAACAATTATGAAAAACAGAACCCCAATATCCATTCTCAATCCTGCATTTGATAATGAAAACAATAGAATCTCTGTTAAATTATTTCCACAACTTTCAGTTCTGTATATTAAAAAAGCACACACACACACACACACACACACAACACACGAAAATCAAACAAAACTGTTCACAGATGGTTAACATTTGTATTTATAAGCAACTGGAGGGAGTGTTCCAGTTAATACTGAAAGGAATGTATCACCCAAATATGTATCAAAAATGCATGAGGTACAAGAAAACGGGACTGGAAAAAGGGACAGGAATGCTGATCACAGAATGATCTGTACACCATGGGTAGCACCACAACTGTTCATGAAATCACCCCAAATAGAGCGTAACCCTCATGTTCAACTTCCACAGAGAAGAGTTAGGTCTCTATAAAAAAACAACAACAGGTAAAACCACAGCACCAAAAGCAAACAATACGTGCTAAGATGCAGGTTTCTCTTCCTCCTCTCTGCTGTCATCACTCTCATCATCTTCCCAGCTTTCCCGTACAATGGCTGCCACTTTTCTCTTATACTCTCGCCGATTGTCTCGATACAATATTGCAGCTGAAGTGTTGGCTGGGTTACTTATATCAGGGTCGTGTAGCAAAGACTACACAAGGTAAACAAACACCCTCCAATTAGAATTTAAAATATAAATATATATATCTACAGATCTTTAAATTATGATTTGCTCAACTCAATAATATGATGATGTTTATTTGGGTTTGTTTTTTTTAAAACAAAGCCCATATCAATTCAGATCAAGAATATGACTATCTTTTGCAGAAAAGGTCATACACTTATTTTTGTTGGAGTTATGGATTTGCAAGGCACATTTTTCTGGATGTAGACACAACACTATCCACAAATACATACTATATACACACATGTACATTCTCACATACATAAAATAACACTCCAACTTAATCAGCCCTTCTTCTAGCTAAATTCTGAAAGACCCCCCAATCACAAGTTCTAAAGCTGACATAAAGAACGTTACAAATACACTGATACCTATTTATATAAATATGAAAAGTGCGGGGCACACACACACACACACACACACACACACACACACACACCACACACACACCACACAATGATCTTGATATATGCAAACAATATAAATGCTGTGCATACAGTTATACCCAACTGATATTTATAACATGAATATAAAAAAAACCTCAAGTATTTTACATGACTGACAGCCTTTACTGCAAGTGTTTCAGAAGAACCAATATACACAATACACTTACTAATACACCATGATATTTATAACAAAAAGCATGCCAACTTAGCGGCTGAGTTATTTCATAACACTGCTATTTCAAACAGAAATTCTTTCAACATAACGAAAAACAAATCTAAAAAAATAAAATATATATTTATATAGACTCCTGCAGACTTCCTCATGGTCAATTTCATCAGCCCCTGACTACTCTTAAACTTGTGTGCATGTGTGCTTTTCTGTTTGTTTTGTTTTGGTTTTTTTGGAGGGGAATCTTTGGTTTTTTTCTTTTTTCTTCCGTTTGAATCATGAACTGAGGGAGTGAAACTGAAAAAAGAATTGATCAGGTAATGTTCCTTTAGCAAAGTGGTTAATTCTGGACACAGCTGTGAGATAAGCAATCAACCTCCATCACAGGCACACCTTCTTTGTGTTAATTCTTAGCCTCAATGGGTTCCTGACAACTGCTTCACAGCAACAAATGAAAGAGAAAAATTTAGAATTCTATAGAGAACTACACTAATCATTTCTTTTGGTGATGATTTGTGTGTAATAAAACAATGCAGCATTTAAATTTTAAAACAGAAGACCTTTGCGATATGTGCTTTATGAAACAACATTTACCTAAGGTCCAATTCTAACCATCTGCAATGTGACTCCACAAGCACAACTGCTATGAGTTTATTTCTAATTTTATTCAATCTGAAGATTCCAAGAAAAGGCTTATTAGCAACTTTTCAAAGACTTTTCTTCAAGATATATATTTTGGTTCAGCTGCATGGAAGTCCCGCACTTTACTCTCCCAGCTGAGGCTTTGCTCTACTATGATTATGACTAAATGTATTCAACATGAGGCATTTATAAAAATTTTATGGTGGTTTTTTTGTTCTGGTTAAGTCACATCAACTACTGTTCAAACTATATGTTTTGCACCATTTGTTGCCCAGAACAGAAAGGAAACAGATTTTCTATCATATATGTATCTGAATGAGTATTATGGATACACTCTGATCACACTAATCTGTTAGCAATTATGTCAACCACATCAAAATCAGTTAAGAGTGACAGCTCCATTGCACACTATTTCTAAAATTATGACAAATAAAATCAATGCTGAGATCAACCACTGCTATTTCGATAAACACATTTCATATGAGTAACTTGACTTACCTGAATTGATGTGAGAATAGCTGATACATCATATGTAGGACTCCATCTGTTTTGTAAAATGTCCAAACATATACTGCCATCAGCATACACTGCACAACAGAATATAAATTATTTTAAAGCAAGTGATAACTGGTCTTTGTGTTAGTTTGTTTTGTTTTGTTTGTGTTTTGTTTATTTTTTGTTTTGTTTGTGTTGCTTTGTAGGTGTTTTGATTTGTTTTGATTTGTTTTGTTTGGGGGGGGGGGAGGGGGTTGGCCACAGCTTTTTTTTAAACATTTTGATTCAATGGCCATACCATGGTGCCTAAAAACGATGGGGTATCAAATCCAAGGTCTGAATAACAGATAAACTACTGGTAGAATTTTGCTTAACATTGTAATCATCACTGTTCTCCCCCATTATTTTCTCCATCAGTTTCTGTATGAATTCTGTTTATATTCCTTGATATGTCAGCACCGAGCATTATTTCCTATTATGAAAGTTGTATTCTGGCACAAAGATTCAGATCCAATCATGGTCTTTATTACCTTCAACAAGTCAGATTAAAGATTGGGGAGGGGATCTTTGCAGGAAAATAAAACAACCGTCCACAGGTTTTATCTACCTTGATATCTACTGTAGTGTGCATATCCCGATATCATGAGCAAGCACACATGTATGCCTACACACACACACAACACACACACACACACACACACAACACACACACACACACACAAACAACACACACAGAACACACCCCACACACACACACACACACACGCATGCGCACACGCACGGGCGCGCGCGACTGTAATGCAGTCAGACATACCATTTGGATGGAACATTTTGGAGATAAAGCGAACTGAAGGTGGTTTGTTGGGGTACTCTTCTGTGAATTCTATAGTTAACTTAAATGTGCCATCTTCAAAAGGAGTGTCGTGTGGCCTGGAACAGATCGAACAAAAGTAGACATTGCATGTTAGCATAATATTTGATGTACTTAATAAATAAGAAAAACAGATGACATTACAGGGCAAAGTTTGTGCTATACAAACAAATGGCATTACATGATATTATGTACAAGTGAGTTTTTATGATATATAATATATATATAACTAAAATTAATGGGTAATCAGATTTACACATATATTCTGAATCTGAAAACATCAAAAATGAGTTTTTCTTAGAATATTGGTATAATTTCTTATAGAAAAATGTCTATCATTTTTTTTTAGCCAATATTCTCATAGTACAGTAGTATATTAGTAGTGAACAATCATGCCAATGAATCAGAATTATATATTTTATTTCTTTTGCTTGACTATTTAGAGAGCTTGTCATTGTGTGCATTAATCATCATCAACCTAATCAGTAGTCTGCTTGAAAAACAACCAGCTAACCATAGATAAATATAAAAAAAATATAAAGGAGGGGTTTGAAAACCAAGATAACTGATAGTGATAGTGATATAGCTGAATGCCTTTATGTGAATGCATTGAAACAATTTTCTGAGTGCACCAAGGACATTGTAAAGCATGTCATCTGATGTATAAATCTTCAATTTATTTCAAGCTGCTCCAATCTTATATCCTTATCAACAGTTTTTACTTGGCATTTAACTGGTCTTAGATTACATATTTCACAGCCAAAAACTAAAGTTGATTTACCCAAATATAACTGCATTCCACAGCATGATATTGTTGTCAGAAGGGCACCACTGACACCTGCTGGGGGGTCTTCCTGAAGTCTGAAAGAGGAATGCACACACACACACACACACACACACACACACACACACACACACACACACACACAACTGTGACACAAGTTTCTTGGATTATCATTTAGGCCTAACCAAGCTGATTTTGATCTATGTTTAGGTGATTCTTTCTAGAATAATCAATCCATAACAAAACAAAAAAAAGAGGCTTTAAATGATTAGGCTTATTACGATTGATAGTAGGCAGAATGCCTAGTGTAGTAATACAGTCTCAGTCTTAGTAATTTAGTTCAACTGCTGGTTGGTAAAGGTAAAAGGTAAAGGTATGACCCTACTGCTGGTGACGCTCCACCACATAAGGAGTCACATTGCACAAGAGGTCAATTTTTAGTTATTGATGTTATTAATTTGCAATAAAAGGGCTATCCAATACAAAAAACAGATTGGAAATCGGACAATTCTGTGCAAAGTTATTACAAACTGAAATGATAGACTGCAGGATATGACAAAATTTGAAACCAGCAAGTTTATTTTTCCTAACAGGTTGTCAGAATGAAGGCTTGGGTATTTTCAAAACACATTTAAAAGCAAAAGGAATAAAACGTATGCCTTGATATTTCATTATAAGGTAGATAAACAGGTATAGTTTAATAATCAATCAAATTCTCAAAATTGACAACTTGAACCCCATCTGCCTTTAATGGCTCCTAGCGCAAAATTGGGTAATGTGCTAAGCGACTCATTTCGTGGTGGAGCGTCACTTTTTTATACTCTTGTTTTAAAAATAAACTTAAAATCAATTTAAATCAGATATCTGTATCTTTCTCAGTTACCAATACATATAACAATATAAGTGAAGTAGTGCCCACATGAATGCGTAGATTGCACACCTTCTGCATTCTTACTTTTAGTTTCACAATATGGATGTTCTGCGGAAACCTTATTTGTATCTATTATACTAGGATCACTTTGAAACAGCAAAGGCTACAAAGCGACATTATTTCGACAATGCTTTTTTTTATCCAACAACATTCGAACTAGGACCACAAGCATAAATATTATCATGTCTCTTCTGTCGCAACTAGGCTACTACGATCCATGATAACCGAATAAAAATTATAGCTCAGACGAAACGACGGCCATTTTGAAAGCAGACTCAAAAGACAATGTGTGGCTAACCTGACACAAACAACGTAAAATAAATCTAACCTTTTGAAATCTCTCATCAAACGTCGACGAGCAGGTGTGGTCATTTTTGTCTTGTCGGTTGGTCTCCAACTATCTCTACAGGAGAAACTGTTCCTTGGTCTTGCACGGTTTGCAATCGGTAAAAAAAATTACTTACATCCGGGTACGTTGTAAAGCCTAGTTCGACGTCAGTTTGTTTCTAAAAATAATATAGGGGCTTTCCTCGGAATTTTTACTGTTTTGGTAATTTCTGTTTGAATAAGAAGAAGAAAACAAAACAATGACAAAACGTCTGTTTGCCCGTGTATTGGTTATATAATGGTTTATTTCAAACAAGCACGGGCGGCTGGACCCCAGCTTTGAACTTGGGTAAAGGAAAACTGTCAAAACCCAGCCCCCCCACCCCCACCAAATTTGTATTACAGATTAATAGAGAGAACTTATCAATATTTGATTTTGAAAAATTCTATTATACTGTTCCATACATGTCATTACCCAAATATCCATCAGAAAAAGAGATAAAAATAATAAAAAAGGTGAGTTGTAAACCTACAGTGCAACTGGCACAGATCTTCCTTTAAAGATTAAAAATAACCGTAGGTCAGTATTACATAAGTTTGTTTCAGGCCTTCTTACATTTGTGGGGGGGGGGGGGGGGGGGGGGGGGGGGGGGGAAGGGGGGGGGGGGGGGGGGGCAGCGGTGACAGAAAGGGGGAGGGTGATGGGGCTAGCCTAGGCTGCATCAAGAGTTCGTGCATACAATGTCGCCTGCTGAATGCTGTTCTGCTGCCCTCGCCTTGTTCTGCCCAAACCAGCCCAGATTCGAACCAGTGACCCTAGCGTCTGGGGTGTCTCAAGGTTGAGTCGCTTTCTTCTTCTTCTTTTTCTCCTTCTTCATCTTCATTTTCAGTTTCTTCTTGTTCTTCTCGTTCTTCATCTTCTTCTTTGTCGAACGCTCAGATAGTAATTATTGTTGTCTACCATATGAGCGAAAATGCGTTGCGCTGTTAATTAAGTGTCTGACACTGTACTTCAGGCCCAGCGCATCCGATTTCTGTGTGGGAGAGAATTGTTGTCATTTAAGTCTTTCTGGTGGGAGAAAAAAAGGGCAAGAGAAACTACCAAGAAGGGCTGACGGGAAGAAAAGAAACAAGGTATAGACAAAGTGAGGG
>CM060321.1:41664028-41666528 GCA_030674155.1 Stramonita haemastoma
AAGTCTATCAGTCTTGACCACCAGGCTATCCCCTCCCCTCAAGACAGCATACACTCCACAAGGGTCAGGACTACACCCACTCCACAAGTGGTCACAGTGACATGGTCAGGTCAACTCTGATCAACTGGCAATGACAGATCTCAAAAGATGTGGTTACAATGGCCTTAGACCCCATCAACAGGACCCCATAATGTCATGTCTTGTGAACAAAATTAATGGTGACGTGGATGCGACCCAACTGTCAATGTGACCATATAATTATATCTTTGTAATGGCGACGTGGATACACCCAACTGTCAACGTGACCATATCTTGATGTTACTTGCCACATCATCATGACCTTGGGAGAGAAAAGGGAGAAGTATTATGTAAGGAAAATATAAAAATATAGTGTTTCATAGGACTCATGCAAATGCAATATTTTTAATTCCTTTTTTTTTGGACATTCTTAAAGTAATAAGAGATTAAGATTGTCTTTGTAATTAATTTACTAATTCCTCTCAATGCGGATTATACTGGAATGAAGTGCTAGTTGCGAAGCAAGGTGTACATAACTCCTCTAGAATATGTAATTTTAAGATTATCAGCATATGGAACTTGTCCATTAATAGAAAAGCAATGTAACCATGTCCATCAAAATATACAAGAAATGTGGTTGTTTCATGTCATCGGACTTTTTCACAGGACTCATGGAAAACAATATTCGAAAAAAAAACTCTGTTGATCTATATGCCACAATATATATTTCTATTCACATTTGATTTTTTAGCGTCCACTTAAAAAACGGGAAAAATCGTTGGACTTCATTAAAATTGTTACTGATGCTAAGAACACTTTGAATTGGAAATATGCTTGGGGTCTTCGTCAGTTTCACTATCAGACATGGTCTTCTATATCTTCCATTTCTGCCATCTGAACTATCAAACCCTGCGTTTCCCACAAAGAGTTTTTGGAGTTTACAGTAGCTGAAAAAGGTGGCGCACACTTGTTGGGGACACCGTGGAGAATCCAAGATTTGGGGTGAAAATGAATAGCTAAGTGACGCTCTTTGTTTGTGTTGAGTTGGCAAAATATTTCTATGATACAGATAAATGTGTTGCTTTTTTGTTGTTTGTTTTGTGAATTATTGCTTGGAGTTACAAATATAATTATAGTATGTAAGATTTTTTTTCAAAAACGTTTCCACCAATAGCCCGTTGTAGAAAATTAAAGGAACAGGGTTAAGTAACCCTTCTTCGTGTGGTATATGTTTTTTTCTGACTGTTGTTTTTATGTATGGTTTGTAACCCACTTCTCTTTTGTTTGTTTTTTCTTTTGTTTATTTTTTTTTAGATCAGATTTCAGACTTTTCTGTCATCAACCTCGTAGCCTCGGCAGCACTAAATAGGGAACCTCCGTTTTCCTACTGCCTTTGTAAAGGACATGACTAATTGATCACGCATCTCTCTCTCTCTCTTCTCTCCTCTCTCTCTCTCTCTCTCTCTCTCTCTCTCTCTCTCTCTCTCTCTCTCTTCTCTCTCTCTTGTACTTCTCTGTTTATTGAAATAATAAAGTGTTGGTATTGGACCACCAGCCAACCCATCAACAAACAAACAAACAACACACATTTCCATCTGAAAAGTATAAAAAAAGAATAGGACTTACAATTAATTTCTGACCACACTTCAAACTCGAAGCCTGGGTGACTGTCCCCACTGGTGACGGCTTGAAACGTAAGACGTGCATACTGTGTTGACGTCGCGTACGTCTGACCCGCAGGTTTCGTACCACACCAAGTCTGCATTATTGGCGAATACTTGCTGTTGCCTGAAAAATATATAACTCATAATTATGCATGAGTTGTTGTTGTTGTTGGACTTTTCCCAGCTTAACCCTTTCAGGGCCTACCAGAATATATACTCTTTCTTATCACACCCGGGGATCGTCGTGAGACCTAAAGTATTTGTGTGTACACTGGATAAGAAGTTTTCGTGTAGGCCTATAGCTGTTTTACAGTACCTCGTCATAGTATAGACAGCCATACTCAGATTTCAGAGTATTTCTTCTGGTCTGATGAAAAATACAGGTTGTTCTTCTTTCAATGAAGAAAACAGGTTGCAAAGACGTTGTTAGAGATAAATAAAACTTCAGCATAACATTCCAAAGTATAACAACATTTTGATGTAGGTCTTGGCACTTTGTATAATAACGATACTACTACTACTACTACTACTACTACTACTACTACTACTACTACTACTACTACTACTACTACTACTTCTACTTCTACTACTACTACTACTACTACTACCACCACCACCACCACCACCACCACCACTACTACTACTACTACTACTACTACTACTACAGTAGCAGTAGCAGTAGTAGCAGTAGCAGTAGCAGTAGTAGTAGTAGTAGTAGTAGTAGTTATAATAACAAATGGAATTTATATAGCCCTTAATCTTGTCCAGCCAACCAATCAAAGCCCTTGCATTCATAATATTCACAGGCATGCAACCGT
>CM060321.1:41674028-41689028 GCA_030674155.1 Stramonita haemastoma
GAATCGAACCCGGATCGCCAAATTGCGAGTACAATGTTCTGCCCACTAGGCTATCCCATCCCCCTTGATAACCTTGATGTCTGGGCAATCTTCAAGAGGCTCAAGTTCTGTGCTGATTTCAAAGTCCTGATTTCATGATTCCATATATATATTATTGGTAACTTTTGTTTATATTTATTAGTGTATTACTTTTTTTTTTTTAATTCTCATCTTTGCTAACTCGATTAAAGTTGGACTAGGCAGCAGTGCCACCATGCTGGGGATTGGTTTTGAGGGGAGGCAACAAGGGGTGAAACGTGGAGCTTTTTTCGGTGTTTTTTTTTCTTGCTTTTTATGTTCATTATGTTTTCTAATGTGTCTGAATTGGTTTTTACATTTTTTTTAATGGTGTACTTTAAAAACCTAAATCAGATCTATTGCAATGAATCGAGTCACAATTTTGTCTTTGTTTTTCTTAAAGGATGTTGGCAAATGTATTTGAATGTAATTTTTTGTTCACTTGTGAATCCAAATACTTTCAAAAATTTCATTTTGAATCCTGTGTCTATGCGATTTTAAATCAAATGGAAGCAAATGTTATTGGACTTTAATGGAACTGAATGAAATGGGCAACTTTTCCCACTGTGGTGACTTGAAAACCAAAGTTATGGAATCGTGAGTATGTGATTTTAAATGGAATTGAATGTTTCTGGGAATCGTTGGAACTGAATGAAATGACAGCCGGCCTTTTATAGCTTTCCCATAGTAGGTATAGGTATAGGTCCCACTGACTCATCGAATACAACCAACATGAAGCAAAATTGAAAATGGATTTTTGGGTGCGGCTGGGGCAGGGATGCTGGCACATTAGCATGGTAGGGTATCTCTAGGTTATTTTTGTTCCTCCCCATATCAAAACGACCTCTGTATTTTTGTTAAAGGTTTTATCACAGTGAATTGTATCATTAGTATGTTCAGTTTATTGGGTTTTGGGGTTTGTTGTTGTTGTTGTTGTTGTTGGTTTTTTTTTTTTTTTTTTTTTTTTTGGGGGGGGGGCTGTTATAAGTTTTTTTGTTTTGTTTTCTGTTTGTTTATTTCCTTTACTTTTTTTTTAACTTGCATTTGGAAATGCTCGTTTACATTTTTATTTTATTTTAAAAAACAAATTAAACGTAATGATTTAGAACTCTACCGACATTTTGCACATGACACTTACATACAAAAGATATGTGACACAACTTTTAAAAGAATAGATTCTAAGGACAAGGTTATTTTAAGGAATCTGGTTTTGGTTTATCTTATTTTATGTGTGATCCATGTGGGTTTTCCCACAACACGTTGGCCGTCCTGGGCTGACCCTCATGGTTGACCAGGGCAGTCGATACAAGCAAGGACAGTTAAGTTGGTTTTATACCCCGTTTCTAAACTGTATATAGTTGCACACTTTCAATATGAAATTTTAAAATGTGACAGGTGACAGCCCGATAGGGCCTGTGGGCGGGGCTGTAAGCAACATCATGGATTGGATTGGATGAAAAGAAATAGATAATACAACTTATAAATACTTATTTTTTGTGTTACTATATTTCATGCTTCTACATCCAATTTATTTCATGTCACACAATAAAAGTTGCCTTATCATAAAAAAAACGCGGCGCGGTCTGTGTCTGTGTCTGTGTGTTGTGTCTGTGTGTCTGTGTTATGTGTTGTGTGGTTGTGTGGTTGTGTCTGTGAGTGAGTGAAAGTCATAAGTCAAACTGTTATTTCAGACGGTATATTGGATAAGCGGACAATTGCTTTGTTTCATCGGGGCTTCTACTTATAAAGATCATGTTTATACATATTATATAAAAATAAAACCATGAGCATAACAAGCCTAACAAATTAATTAAACAGAAAAAAATTCTTGAAGAATTACTCCCACCAAGAACACACCCATGCGTGCGAGTGCACGCGCCCGCACAAACACACAGAAAAAAAACCAACTGATGGTGATTTTCTCTAGATCCCTTGGAGGCCCAAGATATGTTGCACTTAAAAGGAAATTACAAAATTGGGATCGGAGGTTTAGTTTTGGCCATATGATAAGGATTTGCAATCAGAGTTGATGTCTGTTAATTTTGACCTCTTTTTTGTTTGTTCCTCCTGTGACCCATTGGGCTTTGCCTTTAGCGGTTAAAAAAAACACCCTTTCTTATGATTTAAAGTACTTACAAAAAAACTGGTCTGCTTAATTCTTTATGAAAATAGGGTCAGTTTCTTGATAATTTTAGACTCAACAAATCGCAAAGTAATTTTTAACAAAACAACAAAAAAAATTCAATGTTGATTTTTTAAAATTAGAAAACAACAACAACAACATTTTTTAAATTCAGTATTTAAAAAAAAATTCAATGTTGATACTAATGAGATGACTGCTCCTGGCAGTCACAGTTCACGCCAGACATTCCTATCATTTGTTCAAGCTCTTGTTTGGGTTACGTCAGTGCAGCTGATTTACCTTTTTTTCCACACTGTATTGGTTAGTCTGGTTCACAAGCATCTCACGCATATCACCAGTTAGATATTCATGAAAGAAGTGAATGGGCCAAGGCAACTAGCAGTTGTCAAGAAGCTCCACAAGACTGCCCCAGTCAGGTGGTTCAAACCTGCCTTTGATCCACACATACTCTGGTTTCTTCTGTGCTTTTGCTGAAGATGCTGTTGGCTTGCATTTCACTGACGATGATGTGGATGGCTGTTGCTGCTCAGGCTCTTCTTCATCTTGTGGAAAAAGAAGGCTCGGGGTCGGAATCTGTCTCTTCATCACCTGGTACATAAGTCTTCTGTTTCGCCATCAGTTGATTCACCTCCAATGTCACTATCATCTGGGTCAAGAGCATCCAGAAGATTCATGCCTGACAGAGGTTGTACCTCCTCCTTGTGCGATGTGACTGGTTGTTGCCATTGGACGCCATTCTGTGAAATGCAACCTAAAAAGAAAGCAGTGTGGTTAGCTTTCATCAGTGATTCATCTGTGTATCTTACTTATTTTATCTATATTAATTTTATTCTTTTATATCGAGGATAATGGAATTTTATTTATCTTTATATCGAGGATAATGGAATAAGCACTCATGTGCTTTCTTACAGCCAGTCCACGTGTGTATGCAGTTTTGTAAATCTTTTCTGTTCCCAACGGCACACAATGGCCGTACTCTTACGAAAAACGCAACAGGATGTAATGTGTGCGCAAGATGTTCTCTGTGTGTTCACACACGGGCCTCGGTTTATAGTCTCATCCAAAAGACTTTTGGGGAGAGTGGAGTTAGCACTGATGTTAACTCCAGGGGGAAAACCCCCTCGAAAGGGAATCAACCTGGGTCGTCAAATTGTGAGCGCAATGTTCTGACCACTAGGCTATCCCGTCTCCCCAGGTACACACTAACAATTACTTTCCTCACACAAGCATGCACACACACATGCACAAACACACACTGCATACACGCCTATGCATATAGATAGATACATGTATGCCCAGGGTACAACATTATGAACATATGACATAGCCTACTCATAATTCAAATAGGCATGCAATGATGCATAGGCCTACATGCACACATGCACAGACACAAGATAAATACATGTATGTATGCATGTTATACTTCATAAGTTAAAAATGGATGAAACTTTCATTTTAGCAATAGATAACATTCAGTACTGATGCCTTTTAAACTACCAAAGCCCGTTGTGTCACCGCGACTCGTGTAATCACTCAGTTTGACCACTTAGGCCATTGAGTCCTGCACGACACATCACTTTTTCTAAAAGCAAAAATGTAGTAAAACCCCTTTTTTTCTAAATACATAACCCATCCTACCATTAAATACGCATGTTAACAAGAAATATACGAAGGATTATGTTTAGGGCTTACTTTGTAGGAATTGTGCAGCTGTTTGAAGCCAGTTTGATAGCCGAAAACACATATCCCACAACTATACACATTCACAACACTTACATAAAAAAACAACAACAAAAAACACAAACAAACAGAAAGCAACCCAAACAGAAATGGATGCAAAGCAAAAAGTAAATACATGTTACAACATTTTACGATCCATCACCCCCCCCCCCCCCCCCCCCTCCTCCTCTTCCTCGTCCGTTTTTCCACAAGCACGCATTCAAATTAGCTACCTTGACAGAATAGGCACTCATTTTCATTAGCATGGTAAAAGTGTTAACAATGACACCCATTCCCTCCCCTTTCCGCCGCCCCCCCCCCCCCACCTCCATGCATATGTGCTTTTCAATCAAAAATATTTGATTCAGCCTTTTGTCGAAAGAACGCAGAAAGGAAAAATAAGTTAAAAAAAAAATCTCCCACAAACTGGAAAATCAGTAACAATATTTAAGGCAATCCTATACAATAGAAACAACAACAACAACAAAAACAAGCAAATAATACAAACCTAGATAACAAGCATACCTCCCCCCAAAAAAAAACACACACACAAAAAAACTGTAAACTTGAGCTGTACACATCAGTCATGATCATTTTGACTTGACTTGAATAAACAAAACAAAAAACAAAAAAAATCAAGCAAAACGACCCCCCCCCTAAAACAACCCCCCCCCCAAATGCACCCCCCCACCCCACACCAACAACAAGGTGTGTGTGTGGTAAGCAGGCATACCTGTTGAACAGACAGATTAATGTTACTATAGTTACTAGTTAGCCTATGCAAGGCATAGCATTGTTGCTTCAGTTTTGTACTACTTTTAGGGTGGCCCGCGGCGCCAAAGTGGAATGACTTGCGGTTACCACAGCCCCTAAATCGGATATTTCGCTGGGATTATGATATAACCAAAATAAAAAAAGCATAACAACAGCTATTCATGGGGGAAAGAAGGGGACAAATGATGTAGAGTTACTCACGATTAAAGTTATCTCCCGTCACACGAACAAAATGGCTGACAGTCGGAACAGGAAGAACCAATGCTAGCGATACTAAACTTTTTTTCTGTGATATTTACTCGATAGTACCGTGATTATTTCATTCACAGATAGTGAAATGGATCGAAAACAAACTCCGAGTAGTCAGGAGAGTGCATCGTCTCCCCTCGTCAAAACTGAAAGCTGCAAGCCGGGATTCACTTTCTGCCCCAGAAAAGAGTTCGACAGCAGAATCGCCCAGTCTAAGCTCCAAAGGGAGTGATGGTTCGGCCTCAAAATCTTTGTGTTCGTCTGCATCAACATCGTCAGAGAACGTGGAGCACTTTGAAATGAAGGTCAATATAACAGTTTTCGGCATTTAAAGTGTTTTGATGCTATAGACTTGTTGATCATCTGCCTTAGGAGCATAAAAATATAGTTTATTAGTATTGATTATTATTAACAAGAACCCTACATGCCCCGTAATTGAATTATGATGATAAAGGGGTTTGCTTGAAGGAAAATGTTGAGGTGGGGGTTAAATAATTTTAGAAAGTTGGAAGGAAGCTTACTTTGATAGCTTTAAATTGTATAGCCCATGGAATAGTTGATCTACTAATTAAATATACTATAGTATGGTATCAAACTAATAAAACAAATCTTTGAAAAAAAGTAGAAGATGATTTAAAGTTCTGTGAGTGTGATACACCATGTAGTGATATTTTGCAGAATTTTTGCTAAGGCTATAATCATGAAATACACAAACAGAGCAGGTGATTTTCTGTAAATTTGTATTAATTATGATTTCATGTTACCTGATCACTGAGTTAGTTACCAGGCCTTTAAGTTTTATTAGTTTTAAGTTGTATTTCACAGCTTGATTTACAATTTGCACTAACGTTACTGATGGCGTGAAATAACAGTAGGAAACATGTTTGCTTTATATCTTAGTCATAGTCATAACATAACTCATAATCTTGACAGTTAACCAAAGTCAAATTTATTAGTTTTTTTTTTCTTTTTTTTTTCTACATTCATAAGTCAGTTTTTTGTTTTGTTGTGGCTGTTGTTTGTTTTTATAGCAGTGCAATATATTTTTTTTTCTGAAATGCAAACGGAATAGAAAAAAATACTAAAAATAAAAATAGGGATTTCCATGAAATATTAAAATGAGAAATAATGAACCAGGAACTGGAAGACTATGACATGTAGTGTGTTCATAACAAGTCTCTAGTAAAAAGTATCAATTATCACAAATAGTGCATTGCCATAATATTACTAGAATAAAAAGAAAAAAAGTTTTTAGTTTTTTAAGTCAAGATTGTTTTAATTTATGCATACATATGATGTATACCTGTTTGGCTATTGTTATTTTTTGTTGAAGATTCATATTGTTTTATGCCTAATAATGTAATGTAATTGTAAATTTATGCAGTTTATGCATGTTCAACAGTGTGTGTGTGAGTGTGTGTTTTATTTATTTTTTATTTATTTATATTTTTTTAATATATTTATTTATTTTTGTTCTTTTATATTGAGCCATTTGAGGATAATGGAATAAGCATTCATAATATGCTTTTTTACATCCAGTCCCCTTGTGTATGCAGTTTTGTAACTGGATAAAGCACAAGAGTGCTTATTCCATTATCCTCATATAAAACTTAAAAGAATAAATCAAATCAAAACCACATAGTCACATAGTGACCTACACACACACAAACACACACACACACACACACACACACACACACACACACACACACACACACACACACACACACACACACACACACACACACACGGTAAGGACACATGCTGCAAGGCATGCATACATGTACACATAGATCTCTCACCAGCTTTCTCTTTTTACCATCATCACACTATTTTAAAGTATTTCACACACACTTCTAAAAAAAAATTTAAGCAAACTAAAGCAGTGCTTTAGCAGTGTAGTTAAAACTTGGTGAAATGCATAACCGTCCCAATGAATTTTTTTTTTTTTTTAACTTTGGCACAAGAAACTATAAAGCAAATAAGTTTCTTAAATTGCAGATAAGTTTCTTATTCTATTGAGCACTGAATTAAAGAAAAAAAAAGTGAGATAGAATGAAAGATCAACAATGTCAGACATTTTTGTTCTATGGAAAAATATCACAACTTCAAAGAAAGTGTTGCGATGTAAGGGAAATAATGCTGTGCGAAGAGGAAACTGTTACGCGTAAAGTGTAATTGGATGCATGTAAATTATAATCCCTTTGTAACAAGTTTCCTAGTCAGTGTTGTGTGAACACTGCAGAACTTTGCCGGTTGAGTTGGGCAAGAGGAAGCAAAGCGACAAACACCGAAACAGGATGTAGTGTATGAACTTCTCAAACTTCTTTTAAATGGTAACAGGAACACTTTTACGGTGTATGATTGGATTTAGATATTATTATGAAGCATTTTGTTCTTGGATAGATTCCGTTATGTTCATAATATAATATATATAAAAAAGAGATTCTCAAAAGACAGACATCTAGTAATATCATGGGTGTAAATTTCAAGTTTTTCAAGTTGAATTTTGAATGAACTGAAGCTATCGTCTACTAAATTGAGTAACTGTTGTTTAGGTTATGTATACAGTATAGTTTTCTATTGATTCACTTTACATTTTGCAGAAGTACTTCGCGTAGACTCAATACACCAGTGCTGTTCAGTTTTTAAATTAAATTCTTTACATGTTTAATTAATGTGATGATGTTGTTTCTACTTCTAGTCTCTGTTTTTTTCTTTTAAATTGTGAGTGTGTGTGTTTGTGTGTGTGTGTGTGTGTGTGTGTGTGTGTGTGTGTGTGTGTGTGTGTGTGTGTGTGCAAGTCAAAGTCAAACTTTTTTTTCCAGAGGGTACATGTAATCAGCAATGCGTGATTTGCTTTTCAACATCAAGCCATCCATATAAAAAAGCAACCTATTATAATGCTACAAATACTGAAATAGAATCAAGAATAAAAAAAAACTACAACAAGCAACAAAAAAACCTCAAACAACCTCCAGAAAAAAAGTGCAAAAAGTGCAAAGTAATACAATGTATTGTAAAAAAAAATATATTTTTCAATCATGTCAACCATCCCTTCTTTATCATTCTTCTGCAAACACATGGTCTTACTTTTCCCTTTATAGACTAGGCACTTATTACAGAGTTTGTGTTCGCATGAAGACAAAAAGTGTCAACAATGGTGGTGTGTGTGTGTGTGTGTGTGTGTGTGTGTGTGCGTGCGTGCGTGCGTGCGTGCGTGGTCGGCGGTGCGTGCGTGCGGTGCTGCGTGCGTGCGTGGTGTGCACACATTCAGTTCATATGTGTGTCTACACATGCATATGTGTGTGTGTGCACATATGTGTGAATGTGCATGCACATATATGTTATATGTATATGTTGTTGCGTGCACATTTTTCTTTATTCAAAAAAAAGTATTTTATTCTTTTATATCAAAGATAATGGAATAAGCGCTCATGAGGTTTTTTACATCCAGTTCCTGTTTGTATGTGGTTTTGTAAATTTTGTAAATTTTACATACATATGTGTTTGTGTGCATGCAGGAAATAGTAAAATTTGTGTTTTTGAAAACATGGAAAAATTCCTGGATTCCATAAGGGATGAAATAGCCTGGTGGTTAGTGTTGTGCTTGTGATCTGACAGCCTGAGTTTGGGTCCAGGTTCGAGCCACCATTGAGACACCTGTTCAAGGGGATTTTTCCTGTGGAGTTAACATCAGTGCCTACTCCACTCCCCAAAAAGTCCTTCAGATGAAACTATTATGAACCAAGGTCATGTGTGCGAACACATGCAGAACATCTGACTCATTAAAACCTGTTCCACCTTTTGGAGGAGTAGGTCATTGTGTACCTGTGGGAATGGATGGCAACATTTACAAAACTGCATGCACACAGGGACTGAATGTTAAAAAAAAAAACTCATGAAGCTTATTTCATGTTCTGGGAAAAAAAAGAAAGAATAACACAGAAAATTGGAAAAGAAAATTGAAACTGAGCTTGATTTGTGTTTGGGACAGACCATGCAAGAAAACCTGAAGCCAGCGCAGTCAGACGAACCACCACTTCTGGAAGGAGAATCTGTCAAAGGAAAAGGTGGGCAGGAGGTTTTCTTTTTCAGCCCCCAGTTCACCCAGCGTCATGGCACCTGCACTTATAGGTCACTCAAGGTAAAGCAGAAGGGAGAGGAGATGGGCGCTGCCCTCAATATGCTGGCCCCTGGAGAAGCTGAGGTCTCTCATGCCTCACTCCCTTATGACCACATAGGTTTATGGACACCTTTACCTTTTACCTTAGTGTCAGCAGTGCAAGAACCTGCAGTGTCAGTTACATGATTGTAACGACTTCATGAGGTTACACAAATGTTACATAATTCTGGTGTGGTTCCAGTCTCCAGATTAACCGAGAACTTTTTGTTGTGTTGTTGATATGTTTAGTCTTCCAAGAACTGATTAAGCTGTCAACTTCAGAGTAAGAGCTGTTACACACAATTTTATTTATTTATTTATTTATATTTATAACCACTTTAAGTTACACACACAACACACACAACACACACACACACAGAGAGAGAAAAATGAGCGTGAGTAAGTTGCAGACATATGATCAGTATGATAAATCACATCTATAGATGTGGAACAGAATCGGGTATCGCCCCCCTTTCATTATTAGTTGACAATAATTCTGTGTCTGAATAGGGAACTGTAGGATGGGTTGTATACTATTTTTCTGTCTGTATCTCTGTCACTCTGTCTTTTTCTGATAATTTCTGATGTATTGCTAAAAGTGAAGACAGACCTGCCTGGAGAAAAGCTTTGTCCAAGGTACAGCGCATCCATGTAGTTCCCCTGATGACCTTCTAGGTCAAGGAACATGAGATAATGATGATGATGGTGGTGATGATGGTGACGTGATGATGGTGGTGATGATGGTGTGTGGGGTGGTGGTGTGAGATATGGTGATAATGCTGATGGTGGTGATGCTGATGGTGGTGGTGATGATGATGGTGTGATGGTGGTATGATGTGATGATGGTGATGATGACTATGGTGATGATGGTGAAAGTTGATTGTTTTCAAGATTAGCGTATTAATTCATGTATATTATTATTAAGTGGTGATGATGATGATAGTGATGGTGATGATGGAGGAGTGATGATGATGATAATGTGATGTGATGATGATGATATGGTTGTTTTCCAGGCTAGATGTGACGTACCTGTGTCCCTACAATGGACCAACTAGGGGAACACTGTCTGTCACAAACTACAAACTGTACTTCTGTAGCCTGGAGCGGGTAAGTACCATACAGTACTTTCCTTCTTGTCGTATGATTGATGTGGTTCATGAAAAGTCTCGACTACTCTGCTTTATCAAGTCTAGTTATTATATTAGGGAACAGCACTACAGGGATGTTATAGCAAAACGAGAGAAAAATAAGAACATAAAACCAATGTCCATTGTAGCTGTTTTGTTCATTATGCCCAAGTTGAGGTTCTGTTTGGACTATGTGGAAGAAGTGTGAACAGTGTGTAGGAACTTTACAGATCTTTTTTTGACCCCCCTTCCCCTCTCAAATGTGCATGCATGCTTGGACACATATATGTACATGGTAGCATGCATGCACATGTACATGAATTCATAAATACATAGATACAGGCACAGACACACACACATAGGCATTTTTAATTTTTATTATTCAATAAATGCCTTGGTATTGTTAAAAAAGCAAACTGAGTGTCTCAAGTGATATGTGAGATGATTTAACATCAGAACCCCCCAATCTTCCTAAAAATTCTAGTATTAAATGATTGTATTGAAAATGGTGATATGCTGTTTCAGGAGCCTCCTTTAATCCTGGATGTGCCCCTTGGGGTGTGCAGTCGAGTGGAGAAGATAGGTGGCTCCACCAGCAAGGGGGAGAACTCCTACTGTATGGACATCGTCTGCAAGGTATGGAGGCCTACTGCTCCTGACTTATTTTCTTAGTGATGACATAAAGGGAAATAGGGAAACAAATACAGTTGCATGCAGGAAAAAGAAAAAAATAATGGGTATGCGCTGCACTTTTGGCGACGCGCTCTCCCCGGGGAAAGCAGCCCGAATTTCACGCAGAGAAATCTGCTTTGACATAAAGTGGTACAAAATACAAATACAAATCAAAATACAAAAATACTCGGCCATGCTGTCATTGAGTTTTGGATGCAGGCTGGCTTGCATGGAATTTTGTATTTAAATACGGACATTTGTTCATTCACACTCTGCGAGCAGATGTACGGGGTAGCAGACTTTGATCTAAAGTCCTCCCCCCCTCCTTACCACCCATTCATCTCTGCAATAAAACACACATATGCTTCTCTTCTCTCTCTCTCTCTCTCTCTCTCTCTCTCTCTTCTCTCTCTCTCTCTCTCTCTCTCTCTCTCTCTCTCTCTCTCTTTTATACTACACACACACACACACACACACAACCACACACACACACACACACACACACACACACACACACACACACACACACACACACACACACACACACGAGCATTGTCACACATCTTGCAAGAGCATTTGGATGCACAATGCTTGCAAAGCATTGTGGTGCTTGTAATGTGTGTGTGTGTGTGTGTGTTGTGTTGTGTGGTGTGTGTGTTGTGTGTGTGTGTGTGTGGTGTGTGTGTGTGTGTGTGTGTGTGTGGTGTGTGTGTGTGTGTGTGTGTGTGTGGTGTGTGTGTACATAGGTTTAGTGTGTGGTGTGTGTGTGGTGTGTGTTTGGTACAGTGGTGTGGTGGTGGTGTGTGTGTGTGTGTGTGTGTGTGTGTGTGTGTGTGTGTGTGTGTGTACACAAGTTGATGTGTGTGTGTGTGTACACAAGTTGATGTGTGTGAGTGTATGTACACGTGTGTAATGAATCTTCATTTTGTATTGATTGAATCCATGAACGCCTTGACTCTTGTCTTTTTTTCCTGTTCAGGACTTCAGAAATCTGAGATTTGCCCACAAACAAGAGAACCACTCCAGACGCCCGATCTTTGAAAAGATCCAGCAGTTTGCTTTTCCCATCACCAACAAAATGGTATGATAACCTTGAGTATATACTCTGCCACTGTGGCAGAGTACACCTGCTTCACAACCTGATATACTGTGTGAAATTATTGTGTGATTTAAAGAAAATATGTTATGAAATTTATTGTACAAGTTAACCCTAGTAGCACTGAATACATTCCATAAGATTCAGTTCTGCTGGCTGAATTAAGGTTGGCAGTGTAGTTGTGGTGTAGTTATGAAGCAGGGTGGGATTAAACAACCCTGATTATGTACAACTGAACTAAGTATTAAAGTTATATGTCACTAGAAAGCTTAGATGATATGCTTTTACATGAGCATAATTTTATAGCAATTTATTTTGTTGAAAGCTTTATGGAAAAAAGAGAAAATAAATTACTTGTGTAGTACCTATCACAATCACGCTGTCATGGTCCCCAGGTTGCTTTCAACGCTATAAGCATTGTTGTTGAGGTGCAAAAAATGTCATGAGTAGTCAAGTCCTATCTTATGGAATTTAGTTTTGAACAAATAAAGAGTGTGTTGCTGTTGTGATTCAAAGTGGATGAAAAAGCCCAGAGATGAAACTGGACACACTGTTAAGGGTAAGGTAATCATTGTAGATTCAGTGAAGAAGAAAAGTATGCAGTATTATCTGATCCTGTACACAAGAGAAAGTAGCTTGGCGTTTTGTGTGTTCCAGCCTTTCTTTGCCTTTGACTTCACCAGCAACTATGATGGAGAGATGGCTGGCAGGTGTACGATCCTGTGGCAGAGTATAAACGCCAGGTAAGCAGGTCGTTTGTTAGCCTCTGATTATCACTACCTGTGGCAGAGTATAAACGCCAGGTAAGCAGGTCGTTTGTTAGCCTCTGATTATCACTACCTGTGGCAGAGTATAAACGCCAGGTAAGGAGGTCGTTTGTTAGCCTCTGATTATCACTGTTCTAGGCTTGAAAGACGGAAGGTTCATATGTTGAAAATTTTAGAGAAGATTCTGGATAACAATTTGTGAGGTGTGATTGCTTTTGACATCATGACACAAAGTAAAACACAACTGTAGAGGGCTAGGTAAGTTTTTCATCTGAAAGTGGAGGCTGTTTTAGACTGAGCAAATAGTTAAGCGATTGTCGGCTGTTTTGAAGGGTGCAAACACATGCACATCTTGCGCTCTTGTTAAAAAGCTATCCATATGAATGTAGGTCAGTAAGGACTGGTTGTATGCGTGTTTGAAAGTAATGAGCATGCACCTTTGGCTTGACTTGTGCATTGGGTTATGTAGGTGAACCCTGACAAATAGATTTCTTGTTAGGTGTGGGATGTGCAATATTTCTCAGGGTTCATTTGAAACCTAGATATGCTTGGACATTGATGTTCGACTCAATGATGTATACTGTATGAAATAATGGATGAATTGTCTTTTACCTAATGGCATTTCCATAGTAATAAATGGCTTTTCTGTTGACAGGATGTCCCTAACGAGAGCTGGAGAATCACACATGTCAATGAGAACTATGAGGTGGCTGATTCTTATCCTGACCTGGTAAGGACAAGTTTTATACATATGCCTTTCTTTCTTCTTCAGATATTGGTGCTGCAGTAGACGGGTCTCTTCTGTAGTGTGTGTGGATGAAGGAAAAAGTAGAGGGAAGATTTCATTCAGTTCAGTATCTTGTATTAGTTCTGTAAATGTTGACTGCAATTTAGTATGATGCATTATATTTATTTCATAAATTGATTGAATAAAGATAAAGTTTATTGCAGAAAAATGTCTCCTCTTTCTGTAGAAAGCTTTGTGATTGATTCTATTTGTTTGGCATCAATGTGGATATTTATTTTCACAGGATTAAAAAAAGTGTGTGTGTGTGTGTGTGTGTGTGTGTGTGTGTGTGTGTGTGTGTGTGTGTGTGTGTGTGTGTGTGTGCAGAAAACCCAATTTAAAAAAACAAGAACATACATAGAAGATCAATTTCCAGACATTTTGATTATTGTAGATTTCAATTCTTTAGCGCTTGCTAAGTTTGGAAAAAATGGTCAGATTGTTCAGAATTCCCTGGCAGCAGTGCAGAATTTAAATACTGCAGGGGATTTATTGATTTTATTTATTATTCTTTAATCAAGGAACTAATGGATTACACATCCGTTGACACGTTCAGATAAATAATAATAATTTTTTTAAAAAGCATAACACATTTGATCTCATCTCATATCCTGTAGTCATTTCTATGTAAGGCTCACTATGGATGATCATACAACCAGCTCTCTCCATCTTTCTCTGTCTTTTGCCTTGGGTAGTGTTTTAATCAGCCTCAGGCCTGTCCAGTCTGCATACAATGTACTGTCATGTAAACTTTTTAGTGGTGTGTTGCAGTTGGTGGTCCCTAAGGCAGCGACTGATGAAGATCTGAGGCATGTGGCTGAGTTCAGAACCAGAGGCAGACTCCCTGTAAGTATTTTGTGGTGAACAGTGTTGCTACTGGCCCAGACCAATAGCTCTGTCAGTTAGTGATGATGTCAGCTAAGTGCTGAGGCCTACATTTAAGTGTTGTTATGTTGTAAAATGTTAAGATTATTCTCAGCCACGACAAGCTCTTAGCATAAAAACCTGCATTCTTCTTTAAAGGAGAAAAGATGCTCTGAAGTCAGAGTATATTATTTTGCCTATGTGGCAAGGTACTTGAAAAGGGTCATTTTTATCTTGTTCCACCACTGTCTGAAAAACATTTCCCAGTAACGTTGTGTCAATTTTAATATAAGCAGCATCAGGGAGTCTTTCACATTATTGAAGATTTTGGAAAACTGCACAATTATTGAATTATGAAGCAATGTTTCATAAATATGAAAAAGAGATGAAAAAATGTAGATTTGCAATTCATGTATTTAGTTACAATCAGAAAAAATTCCCAACAATGCTTTTGACATTCTCACCAAATATCACCAGTATCATGGAGTCTTTTAAGCGAGCTAGGGGTGGAAACCAATTTTAAGAAATAAGAGCTATGTTAAAAATATGAACAAGCTGAAAAAAATTAGATTTGCAGTTT
>CM060321.1:41694028-41736933 GCA_030674155.1 Stramonita haemastoma
TCTCACCCCACCCAGGTGTAAAAGGGGTACCAACCTTGTGTTGGGGGTTAACCTTGCGATAGACTGGCGTCCTATCCAAGGGGGAGTCTATGACTCTCAGTGGCTTAACGCCACAGAAACCGGGATAAGCACTGGCCTGATGAGCCTTAGGCTGGGGACAGACTTTAACTAACTTACCCTGTTGCAGCTGACCTCGCTGGCCATGCTGATGCTGGACCCCCACTACCGCACCATCCGCGGCTTTGAGGTGCTGGTGGAGAAGGAGTGGATCAGCTTCGGCCACAAGTTCCGCCAGAGGGTGGGCCACGGGGAGGACAAGCACTCCGATGACAACCGCTCCCCCGTCTTCCTGCAGTTCATCGACTGCGTCTGGCAGATGACGCAACAGGTGGGTAACACACACCTGTGCTGTGATGGATGTACCGTACACCTTTCTGTTCTGTTTTTGTTTTCCTTCTTGACACAGTGTCTTATGAAGGTGTGGATTGAAGGGCCGACCCCCCCCCCCCCCCCTTTCTCTGTGTGTCTAGGTAAATGGACTCTTTAGCTGAAGAGGACAGACACCTCCCCCCCAAACATTTGTAGAGTCTTGTAGCCTTTGGCACATCTTGGGGGTCTATTTAGCCTGTTAAAGTGAAACAATGCAAAGTGTTGTTACTACTGTTGTTTGTTGTTACTGTTGATGTGTACTTGCCAAACCAGTCTAGCTGAAAAGATTCTTGAACCACGCAGTGCGCAAATCCAACATCACTTGGTCAAGAATGCTAAATGTAACATGCCCCTTACTTTTACCTTGTCCATGTGTGGTCATTTCCTGCTATATTTAGCACCAGCTGAGCTAGGATGGGATGGAATGGATAGCAGCTGAGAGCAGCTGAAAGTGGATGAAACTGACAGCTGTGTGTAGAGTTTGGTACCTAGTAAAACAGATGACAGTCAATGTGATTTGATGAGAAAATAAGCTGAATGCTGTGTTGTGTGTGTGTGTGCCCAGTTCCCAAACGCCTTTGAGTTCAACGAGCATTTCCTGATCACCATCCTGGACCACCTGTACAGCTGTCTGTTTGGCACCTTCCTCTACAACTGCCAGATGCAGGCCATCAAAGAGGTCAGTGCAGCGCAACTGCCCCTCTGTTCTGTGCAAACTTGGACATCTGTGCTAGTGTTGTTGTCTAACAAATTTATTTTTTCTTTCTTTATTCTTTTATATTGAAATGATATTTAATATTATATTGAATATATTGGAATAAGCACTCACGTGCTTTTTTTTCATCCAGTCCCTGTGTGTATGCAGTTTTGTAAATTTTGTCATCTGTTCCCACCTGCACACAATGTCCTACTCTTACGAAAAGCGGAACAGGATTTATCATGTGCGCAAGATGTTGTGCATGCATTCGCACAAGGGGCCTCGGTTTAAAGTCTCATCCAAAAGACTTTTGGGGAGAGTGGAGTCAGCACTGATGTTAACTCCAGGAGAAAAGATCCCCTCGAACGGGAATCGAACCTGGGTCGTCAAATTGCGAGCCCAATGTTCTGACCCCTAGGCTATCCAGTCCCATTACAATTTAGCACACTAGGTAGCTTAGAAGTTTGTAGACTTTACATGTAGGTAGCCTAGATGTTTGTAGGAACAAACAGGTAGCCTGGAAATTTGCAGGTAGCCTGGAAATTTGCAGGTAGCCTGGAAATTTGCAGGTAGCCTGGAAATTTGCAGGTAGCCTGGAAATTTGCAGGTAGCCTGGAAATTTGCAGGTAGCCTAGAAATTTGCAGTAAGATATTGGTAGCCTAGAAATTTGCAAGTAATTTGCTGGTAATGGTATACATATGACCGAATTTTTGTGTGTGTTTCTCTTTTCTTGTCTGCTTTCAACTGTTCTTCTCATCTTTTTATGATTAATTCTCTCCTCTTTATTCATTTTCTTTCTTGTCTACTTTTAACCTTTCACCTTACATCACCATGATCATTCACCCCTTGTTTGTCTCTTTTTATGTCTGCAGGCTTTTTTATGTTTTTTATTTATTTTGCACTGTTCTCCTGTTCTCCTGTGCACTGCTATGGGGGGTGGGATAGCTAAGTGGTCAGGGCGCTCATTTTCCACTGTCAAGTTAAGCAGTGTTGAGTGTGGTTACCAGTTGGATGGGTGACCGTTTGCGCACCTTGGCTTCAGTACAATCCCCCAGTTCACCCAGCTGTAAATGGGTACCTGCCCTCTTTAGGGTCAGGGAAGGTAAAGCAGTGTGGGAGAGGAGATGGGCGCCACCCTCAACATGCTGGCCCCTAGAGAAGCTGAGGTCTCTGACGCCTCGCTCCCCTACAAGTGCCTCACAGTGCACAAATCCAACATCACTCAGTCCAGAGTGCTAAATTTAGGGCGCCTTTCCCTTTTACCTAGTCCAAGTGTGGTCAGTTCCTGCTATAATTAGAACCAGCTGGCCCGACCTGGGCTGGAATGGGATGGATTAATTAGCAGCTGAGACGAGCTGAAAGTGGGGGAAACTGACAGCTGTGGCCTAGGTGATGGGACACCTTTACTTTTTTTTATACTACTGTTCTCCTGATGTTCCTGTCACTACATGGTCATTGATGGTTGGTGGTCAGACGGTGAAGGAGAGGACGCAGTCGCTGTGGTCGTTCATCAACTGTCAGCTGGAGGAGTTCACCAACCCGCTGTACGCTGCCTACGTCCACGCCCACGTCCTCTTCCCTGTGGCCAGCCTCCGCCGCATCCACCTCTGGACTGGCTACTACTGCCGCTGGAACCCCCGCATGAGGCCTCAGGTACCCACTTGTGCGCTTAGGAGTGATTGTGTGTTTTGTTTGGAGTGATTGTGTGTTTTGTTTGGAGTGATTGTGTGCTTTGTTAGGAGTGATTGTATGTTTTGTTTTGTGTGTGTTTTGTGCTGGAACCCTCGCATGAGGCCTCAGGTACCCGCTTGTGCGCTTAGGAATGGGTGTGTGTTTTGTTTTGTGTGTGTCTTGTGCTGTCATGAGTGTATGTTTTGTTTTGTGTGTGTCTTGTGCTGTCATGAGTGTATGTTTTGTTTTGTGTGTGTCTTGTGCTGTCATGAGTGTATGTTTTGTTTTGTGTGTTTTGTGCTGGAACCATGGCTTGAGGCCTCAGGTACCTGCTTGTTCACTTCGGAATGATTGTGTGTTTTGTTTTGCGTGTGTGTCTTGAACAAATCTGTCTCTCTGTCTGTGTCTTTGAAGAGTAAGTGTATGCGTGGCAAGTGTGTGTGTCAACTCTTAATCGAGCTAAAATTTTGAGCATGGGAAAATGTCTCCTGACAAACCATTTGGTAAGCAAGAAAAACACACAACTTAGTGATCAAAAGTGAATATTCATCAGGGCCATTTGTCTGAATGTAAGTTTTCAAATTGCATTACAGAGAAGCCAATTTATATGATGTGATAAGTGGATTTGGTTTAGCAGCACTTTCTAAGACTAGCCTGTGAGAGGACTGACCAGTAATAATGGGACGTGTGCAATATTCAATTTTTTGCTGACAGTTTGATAAAGGTTTTAGAGCACTTCCCCCCCCCTCCTTTCTTCTGATGGCACAGACTGTTAACATTTTGTTCCCAGTATGGGTGTGGAAAAATATTGGAGAGGGCATGGAAAAGGTCTGGAATTCTGTTTGGTTGAACTTGTAAGAACCCTGAAAGTGAATTATAAACAGAAATGGTATATTTTCTCAAAGAAAGAGTAGGCCATCGTGTGCCGGTGGGAACAGATGACAAGATTGACAGAACTGCATACACACGGGGACTGGATGTAAAAAAACCCCACACAAATCCTTATTCCATTATCGTCGATATATAAAAGAATAAAATAAAACAAAATAAAATAAAATAGAATAAAATAGAATAAAAAAATATATATATATATTAAAAAAAAAAATTAAAAAAAAGAATCTGCCAGGTAAAACCTAGCCGCCAGGTAAGCGTGAAGTGAACAGTGCTGGTGCCGTGTGGATGAGTGACAGGGGCAGTGTGTGTGCAGGAGCCCATTCACCTGCGGAACCGGGAGCTGCTGGTGCTGAAGGGTCAGCTGCAGCGCTGGGTGGAGGAGCTGCAGAAGGAGCTGGCCAGCAAGCACGCCCGCGCCACGCTGCAACCCTCCCCCCCCCGCATGTCCTCCCCCGTCAACGTCTAGCCTGCAGCAGCACAGCAGTGGTCAGTCACCTTGCCTGCTGCAGGGGGGCTGAATGAATAGGGAGGGGTATTTATTATTGCTGTCATGTCGTCTTGAGAAGATTGGAATTGTCGTGTGGAGACGATTGGAATTGTCGTGTGGAGACAGGTTGGAATTGTCGTGTTGAGAGGAGCGTTTGAGACGTTTGGAATTTTCGTGTTGTGAACGATTGGAATTTTCGTGTTGAGACGATTGGAATTGTTGTGTGGAGACGATTGGAATTATCGTGTTGAGATGATTGGAATCTTGTGTCAGCGATGATTTTGCAGGTGATTTTGAGTCCTGCCGTCAGTGAGGGTTGAAGTTGGTGCAGAATGATGATTTTGTGTGTGGTGTGTGTGTGTGTGTATGTGTTGTGTGTGTGTGTGTGTGTGGTGTGTGTGTGTGTGTGTGTGTGTGTGTGTGTGTGTGTGCTGATGTTGGGACTGTCTGTCTAGTCGGTTAGAATCATCACTGGATGAAACAGAATAGTCTTACATTCTTCCATTTGTCATGATTTTCGTGATGCCATACTGATTAGTACTCTAAAGTAATGTGATAAATATTTTTTTCTATATTGTAGGACAGTTTGGCCATCATGTTCAGAACGTTGCCTTTGTGCAGTAGACTACAGGCTGGAAGGTTGCAGGGTTGAACCCCCACCAGTGATTATTCAGGATGTGGCCAGAATTGTATATGCTATGTAAGACTAGCTTCACCACACATTTGAGCTTCATCCACAGTATAGTTCATCACCACCTCACAGTTACAGAAAAAAAAAAGGTTTGTGATCCTTTTCTAGTCTGTGGCATCAAGGTGGTCGAAGTCTTTGCACACTGTGGATTACTGGCTGTGAGGAAAGAGGAATGGAAACAGTTGGGCTGCAAGCACATTGAAAATTGATACAGCAGAGCAGAAACTTTACACAAAGAAGCACGTGCAGATGTACAGATTTTTTCAAGCACTCATTGTACATTTACCAAGTGGGAAAAAAATGATAAAACTATAGATATCAGATGGCTTGTGAAACTTAAATGTCAACCAGCAAAGTTTCATGCAGTGCATGTTTGTGTGGGAGTATGTTGGTATATAATGAACTTTTTTGTATATGTATATAGATGTCTGCATGTGTGCATATACTTTAATTGGTGAAGATTTGTCTCCCGGGAAGAAAACCACACAGTTTGATTCAAAACCTGTTTAGATGTAACCACAGTGTTTGTATTTTATTATCTGCTGAATATGTACATAATCTTTGTATACATAATGTCTAGAGTTGTTTGGTGTTGATGTTTTTTGAGGTTCAGTTGTGTGTAATATTTTGGTAGATGATTGAGGAAAAAGGTGTTGAAAGATGGGCGAGAGTGTCAGAGAGCAGAAAAGACCATATAACTTGATACTTCCTATAATCTTGTTTTTCACTATTCAGGACATGGTTTCTTGAGTTTCACCATCAATTTTTCTTTCTTTTAGCTGATATCACTTTATTTCTGTAATCATTTTTCTTGGGATTTTTTTTTGGGGAGTCCTTGATATAAGTACTGCAGTTGACTCTTTTAAAACATTGACAGAAGCAGTTTCATTTGAAGAAGGCACGCTTCAGAGTGGAGCAAGGTTATGCAAGATGAACTTAAAATGGAAAAACCAGTGGCAAAAATTTAACAAATTGTGTGTAGAGAGTATTGTTGAAGGGACTGCACAGCCGTCAGTTTCCCCCACTTTCAACTCCTCTCAGCTATCTATTCCACCCCAGCTGGTGCTAATTATAGCAGAAACTAATGGTACTTTGGACTTGGTAAAAGGAGGGGTTTAATTTTAGTACCAGGCCTGGCCCCTTAACTGAGTTATGCTGGATTTGCGTGCTGTGACTGGAGATACAAGTGATATATTGAGTTGTACATAGAGACTTTGATGATGAGACTACAGAGAGAATGAGTATTCTTGGTCACCTGAAGATTCATCTGTGCATGTCTAAATTTCTCAGGTTTCTCTGAAGATTTCTTCCATTTTTCCTTAGTTTTCCTCAGGTTTTCCTCTGTATTGTTGTTGTTGGTTGTTTTTTTTTTTTCTTTGTTTCTACCATATGTTGTTGAAGATGTAGGCAACATGATGAGAGAGTCAGAATGTGAAACAAGAGCATGGAAAGAATGTTTTTGATCTTTTAAAAGTCTTGTGAGATCCTATGTATGATTTACAGTGTTTCTTCATCTATTCTTTGACTGGACTTTTCCCTGAAGTCCTTGAGAGTTGCTGGGTGAGTGAGGCTCTGTGCACTGAATTTTCAGGTGTCTTGAGGAAGCTGATGAACCTCTCTCTCTCTCTCTCTGTCTCTCTCTCCAGACAACAGGGTCCATGCTGGGTAGGATTGTGTCATCCATACCATCAGCCCTAACTGGCCTACTTCTCTGTGAAATATGGATGGGATTTTGATGTGTGCACAAGCGTCCTGCAGTGTTAACACACAGAGCCTTGGCTTACAGTCTCATCCCAGTACTTGCAGGGAAGTTGAATCAGTACCAGTGTCAACTCGTAAATGGGGGAAATTGCTTTGAACAGGCACCTTAGTTGAGACTTGAACCTTTTCTTCTCCCAGTTGCCATGAGATCAGGAGTTTGATGCTCTAACCACTAGGCTTCCCTGAAGTCTGAGTATGGCTGCCTGTGTGGTGAGGTATTTGAAAAGAGTTATACATGCTCAGTGTGTACCTTTTATTCCACAGTGATTCCCAGGGGGATGAGGGAGTCAGAGTGCATGTTGTGGGTGACCCCCAGGGTGTTAAGGCAGGAACCATGTGCAACAACCACCCCCACCACTAGGCTATCTGGTCGTCTATCCTACAAGTGTCTGTACGTGTATAGCTTTGAGAAAGGAATGGAAGGTGCTTGTGCATTCAGAAGAAATATCACTGTGTTCTTAAAAGTCAGTTCATTGCATCTGTACAGTTTGTCGTTTTTTAACAGCTGGATTTCTACTGAACTGTACAGTTTTTTTTATATCTTGGGCAGAGAGTGATCTGTCCATAATTGTATTGCTCTCTGTTGGTCAGCCGCGTGTTGAGTCATCCATTTTGGAAAGTGGTCTGGTAGTTGAGCTAGTTTTTCTTTCCTTTATGTGAATGAATTTTTTCATCGATATGTTGGATAGATTAGGACATTTTTAAAATTAATTCCTTTTCATTGCAAGATTACAGCTGGACCTTCTTATGTCTCTTTTTAGTCACATTGGTAAAGCATTTGTTGCACACAAGTCTTTGTTCATCTTTGTTCTGTTTTTCTAGCTAGACTTTGTTGCTGTTTTTAGTCTGTTTCTTGGTTTATGTGGCTTCCAGACTGAAGGCTGTATGGAGGGAATGGACCCTCCCTATCTGTGAAAGACAAAAGCAGACCACTGCATGCACTACTGTATTCCATCTAAATGTATGCTTGTGATTCATGGACCTGGGTCTGGAAAAAATATCGCAAGTTTTGGAAAATATTTTTTATAAGATACTGAGCTTGGGATATTCTGTCCATGTCACTGGTAAATAAATGTGCCAAACCATCTGATTGTGACAGTATATTGGTCTATACATAATATCTTCTAAGCCAGGTTTATTTAGCATAATCTGTAACAGTTTCTGATTTTCCTTTTTTTTTTAAAAACAGTTTTCCTCACTTTTTTTATTTTTTATTTTTTTTTGTTATGATCAGTCTGATGGGCTTTGAGCCAACTGGAATTTGAAAATTATTATTAAAGATTTATATGATGATAGTGGTCAATGACTTTTGGATGTATTTAGGTAGAAAATGGAATGTCTTCCACTTTTTCAGGAACCCAGAAAGTGAAATAAAAAAAACAACAAACCAAGAACACCAGAAAATAAGATTTAAGAAAAATATCAGACATGTGAATTCATTTCCTCAGTGACATCTCTATAGATAGAAAACTAGTAACTTTATCACTGTTGTTTTAATGGATGTCTTTTTTTGGGTTACTGTATTTTAGTTGTTTTAAAAAAAAAAGTAATCTGGTGACAAATTTTTGAGAAAAAAAACTGAATGCGTTATAATGAAAGAAAGAGTGTGACAATTAATTTTGATATTATTTTTAATGTTGTATCTTCAAGGTTTTTATTTGTTTTGTTTTTTTTACTTTTAAGGTGGAACAAGAAGATAGAAGCCTTAGTGACATGTAACTAGAAAATGGAAAATACTGTCATAATCCCCTACAGTTTAGGTCACAAGGGGGTGTAGGTTTTAAGGTATGTGGGACAGATTATTGCTGATAATATGGTACATGCCTTTTTTTTTTTTAAGCCAAGTGTGAAAGTTAGTATAAGTGAATTATGTGACTCCTTTTGTTACATTAGTACAATTATGATATTGATAGTTTTGTTATGTTCTTATCATGTGCAATAAGATTGAATTGTTTTCTTGCCTTTGTTTTATAGCTGTTTTTGAATAGAATTATATTTAAACTCAAGCTGAGTTTAGATATACCCTGTCCCTGGTCATGGTGACAAACAAGAGCATAAGATCCAATAGATGCCTAGTCTTTTTCTTACTTACTGTATATATGCCTTCTGGAAAAAAAAATTCCACTGTTGCAAATTTATTTGCACATTTATATTCTGTATTTATGGTATACCTTTCCATGTAAGTTTGGCTTCATAATCTGCATTCTGCCAGGGCAAAGTATTATCAGTGTATTTGCTTCAGGTAAAATTCAGGGTAAAAAAAAAAACAACCCTCTAGATTCAGTTTTATCTCATTTATAATAAATCCAGGAAGGCAAGCAGTTTGCCTAGATCACCATGGTACATGGTTGTTGCTTACTGACTTGGGAGAATTTTGCCTGCAGTTGTTGCAATGTAATGATGAAAAACAGCACTGGCTGCAGCTAACAGTAAAACGCTCTTGATTTTGGTTCAACCAAAGCTCCATGACCAGAGAGAGAGAGAGAGAGAGAGAGAGAGAGGGGGGGGGGGGGGGGGACAAAGAGTGACAGAGGTTAAGGAAGAGAAACCCTAGCCACTGGCTCTTTGACAGTGTGGTTACAGAAACTAACAACTCTTGAAGAGCAAGAAAAGCATACAAGTCTAAAAAGACCCCAAAGCTTCTTCTCTCTAAAGAGTTGTTAGTTCACTCTGTCAAAGATAGTGGCCAGATTGTCTACAGTAATCCCCCTCCCCTCACAAAACCCTTGGGGGTGCCCCCACTCACTGGGTCAAAGGCAGTGGCCAGTGCCCCCCCCCCCCTACCTTCTCCCTTAACTCTGTGGCCACATTGTCAAAGGCAGTGGCCAGACCAACCCCCCCCGTCTAAGGCCACTCTAGTAAAGGCAGCACCTAGTCCCCCCCCCCCCCTAAATCTGTGGCTACCCTATCAAAGAGAGTCAGAGTCTACAACTGCTGCTCCCCCCCTGAACTGTCCTGTTACTGTTGAGCGCACCAAACAGGAGAACTTCAAGTACACATTCCTCCCTCCCTCCCTCACAGCAGCAACAACAGTGGGGAGCATTGCACGAATCTCTGACATAAATATGCACAGAACTATTTTCACCAAATCTTAGGAGAAGAAACTAGCAAAGATTTAGTTCAACGAGTCACAGGTATGCTAAAAGTCAAAGTCCCATAACTGTTGGTTTAGGAGCAGGCACAAACCAGGCCCAAGAGCTTGCAGTAGTCATCTATCTCCCTGCACCTTCACTACACGCAAAGAGGGCAGGACATTTCACGGAACTCTGTGCAGCATGCAACGGATACCCATGTTCCACGCTTATTTCTGTAAGGAGTAGGACCACTGAGTATCCGTTTGGTAACAGTATGACTTAACAAAAAGTACACCAGAACTTTGGCATTAGAAAAGCACAAGAGGTTAAATATCCAGTCTCAAGTCTTGCGCAAATATAATTTAAGTACACCTGGACATATGTCATCTATCAAGTAAATCATCAAATCTCAAATCATTGACAAAACATGTCCACTTTAATCAACAGCGGTTTGTTTTAACAATCCTTTTAGCCAACATGCAGTTGAACAGGATAAATTTCAAACATCGGATGATCACTAATAACATCAGCATATTGGCATAACACACAATTTGATGATGAATGTAAAGCACCCCTGATCATGACAGAAAAATGCTGTTATTGGCTGAACAAAAAAAAAGCTTAATGCATGTAGACGGACAAAAAGTATAAAATGAAGATGTCTAGTTGACTAAATTTAGCTAAACAAAACCACATTTAAAGCAAAAGAAGGTAATTGAATTAAAACACAAAGCTTCATTTGATTTAAAATGAAAGAAATTAAATGAATGAAAAAATGAAATCACATTCAAATACCAAAAATGTTATCAAGGACACTGCCAGAAAGAGATCTCTACAGAGCAAAACAAGGCCTTTTCCTAGCCTCTGTCACTGTGGAAAATACAGTCAACCAATGGAACCCTATTTAGTTAAGGACACAAGCTAACAAACACTGACACAAACAAACAGAAAAGTAATGCAATGGAGTTTTAACTCTTTATCCTATTGGTACCAGTAATGTATTAACAACTCCTTGCCCCCCCCCCGCCTGAAAAAAACACACAAAAAACCCCTGAAAACAACCCAAACAAACAAACCAAAAAACCTCATACAAAAAATCCTGTGCATAAAAGCTGGGCTGTTCTACCAACCTTCCCAAAGTAGGAATGTTGTCACAAACAACTTTTGTTGCCAGTGGGTTCTTTTATGTGCACTAAATGCATGCTGCTCATACAACATAATGTCTCGTCTCTGTGAAACACTTGCATCTATACCACCCCACAAAGTGTGATATTTTGGGAGAGAAAAGTTTAGCATTAAAATGAATGGGGCTTCCTGATGCAAAACAATGGGGGGCCAAAACAGATCAACAAGGCCAAGCATCATGCTGAGGCTCCTGATCCTCAGAACTTCTGACACTGATGGTTTGATCAAAAAAGTAGCGGCCATTTTACTGCCAGAGGATGTCTACACACTCACTGTTTCACAAACATTACTACTTAATTCATTACAGAGATAGGGACATACACAGCCAGGACAGCTGAAGAGTCAATACTTTTGTTCAAGTAACCTCAGATCCAGGCCTATAGTACAAAAGTTTGATTTGGGTTGATGATTGCTCTGTCCTTACTGCTTCACTGACAGAGCACAGGCTGCTTTGTTACATAGCCACACCTGCTCTTTTTCCATAAACATGTATTAGAACCCCAGAATGTATACATCTAGTCACTGTAAAAGGTGCACTGAAATATGAACATGGAGTAACAATTGATCACCATGTACTGTTGGTTTCTGTTTATTAGCTGTTGTGACTTTCTGCTTTCTCATCTTTAAAAAAAATTCCCCCCATAGATTCCTTTATTACATGCTCAGGCATTTTTCATGCCTACAACTTAGTGCTTCATTTCAAATGACAAAGATAATATACGCTGTAAAAACCAATCAGCTTTTTTTTTGCTTTTTTTTTTTTAACAAAAACTTTGTAGCCAAGGAAGAGTTCAGGGGAAGATTTATGCCCTCAATAACTCTGTCATCAGCTGTGTGGTGAGCAAAATGAACCAAAATAAACAAAAGTTGGGTTTTTCTTCTAGAATACTATCAAAAACTACTGTGTGCTGATTTCACATTCAGCATGCATAAACCCCAAGTTTTGCTGTAAGGGTCGATTTCAACAAAAAATCCCCACAACTACACTTAAAGAATGATAATTATAGTATTATTCAAACTTACATTGCAACCACCCCCTCAGTCATATCATAATTAATATTCAGGGAGAAAAGCTGTGAAAGGAATGGGGCACAGAAACAAAAGTTACAGCTGACAAAAACCCAAAATTTGACTTTCACATCAAAGCTACATGATCTCCATTTCCATCAAGCAAGGAGGCAGAAGTAAACATGGGCATCACTGTGAACATCTCTCAACAGGCAGTTGTTCAAACATTGTAGGTGCAATGAAAACAATAACTAACTTCCCCTCCACACCCAACCCTGAAAAATAACACCCTATACAACCACACCCTTTCACCTCACACCACACACACACATCACACAAAACACAAACGTATGTAAGATATTCTACCATCAGAATCATATAAACACATGATAGGCAAAATACCAGGAAAAGAAGGAAACCCCTGGTAAAAAAAAAAAGTAAATAAAAAAAAAAGGGGAAACTTCTTTGAGTTTTCAGATAACAAGGAAACGAATACAAAAAGAGACCCTGAAATTGCTACTGGGGTACACAACTGATACTATGGTTTCAAACTTTTTATCCGTAAAAAAATGTTAATGGCTGATATGCACCGAACCCTGATGACCACAAAAACAAAAGACAGGGGAAAGAGGACACATCTTTCACATTACATTTGACACCACTGCTGATCCTAACTACAGCCTGTACCTGCTTTAGGGCACTGACAATACAAACGAGTAAAAGTTTGGTCACTATGGACTCGGTTTTGTCTGCAAGCACAAACAGCAACTATCATCAATGTCAATATAAAAAAAATGTCAAAAGATCATCAGTCATTATAAGGCCCTATGAACAGATTTTATATCAACAATAATGGCTACTGGATAATTTCACATGTACACACAACACAACACACCCACACAAACTGAAAAACCCCAACCCAATTCTTAAGTGAGACACGGTCCAAAAGTGGCCCAAATCATGTTTTTTAGAATTAAAAATTGCTGGATACATTTATGGAGATTTCCCTGTGTACAATTAAAGAATTCTGATCATAAAATGTGTCTGTAGAAACAGTTACTCATACTAGTTATAGATAAAAAGGTTAGGAGTTTTGAAATATTGAGTTTTGGCGGCCATTTTGGATTGTTTCCATGGTAACAATACAGAAAACTGAGTAATTCTTTGTTTTATGCTTTACAAGTGATGCCCTTTCAATATATGGCATAACTTTTGACATGGGCTTGTAAACAAAATTTCATCAGTTTCGACCCCAGTGTCCCACCTTAAGACAAAAAGTAGAGAAGTGACAAATTCTTATCTACCTTGATATATTATTAGCTTCAGGGCACCTCTGTTCTTTAGTATTTTTAAAGGTAACCATCAGAAATATACCGGGGTTTGCTTAGTCATCATGAGTTGTTTGCTTTTTGATTCCCACTCTCCTTTCATACATGACGAAGGGAGATGATTACAGTGTTTCAAAGAGTAGGTATGTTCTGATTGTTTCCCTTGTACCAGGTTTCCCATTTTCTTTGGTTTTGGTTTGTGTTTTTTCCCCCCCATGCCACAGGTAACCCTACTGTGTTCAGAACTTTCAGCATTGTTGTTGCTGTCATCATTGTTCGTTATGTAAACTGTCTTCAGTTGGGATTTGTCTGGGATGTTATGGGTTAACCACCCCCCCCCCCCCCCCCAACAAAACCTGTTATTAGACAAACTTATTTGTTGTCATGCATGAAACTAACCAGTAAGTGGAAAAAAGAAAATACCCAAACAACTTATTGTTAAAAAGTAAGGAATTGAAAGCTGGGAACTGAATAGGGGGAGAATGGGGAATGGAAGAGTGCTCTGCAATCGTTTATTCACTTTGCTGTGATTTAAGGCTTCTTCAATGTCTTGCTGTGAATAAAACGAAATTTGCAAAACACAACAAAAATGTATCCCCCTCCCCTTAAAAAAATTAAAAAAAAGAAAAATGTCACTTCCTTTCCCTCACTCTGACAACACAAACTCTCTTCGCCAGCACCTCACAAACCACAACATGGAATGTTCTACCCAACAGCACAACACCAGTCTACAGATGCACCTCACCAAGACACACCGGTAAGTCAACAGACAAGCAATTGCACAGAAAAAAACAACCCAACCCCCTTCCTCAACCCCCCCCCCCACACACACACACAAATCAAAGTACAGAAACAAGGCCCCTGCCTGCCCAAGTCCTGGTATTGCTTGTGGATGAGGAACCACACTGGCCACCAAGTCAGCAGCAGCCACTCCTGTTGAATGTGATTGTCAAACATACTTTAGATGACCGCAACACCAGAGCTGGACAACGAAACAATTAATTAAGCATGATGTAAAATACAGGAGAAAAAAAACAACTGACTGCAGAATTACAGTTTTCAAAGGAAACTGTCACACGTGTGTCCTATACAGTCTTTGAAATTTTACGGAGCTATGTGAATTTCTTATTCCTGATATTGCTGCATCCCCAGTGTTCACTCGTGACAAATAACATCAAACATTAAAACCAAAATAATTCTGAACAGCAGGAAAACGGCTGGCCTTTTAGTTGGTGTCCTGTGAACTGAATGGCGATGGAAAACTACGCATAGGCACAAGTTGTTCAACAAATGGGTATCTCAACAAGTGAGCTCAATACCAGGAACAAGCCACACTTTAGCCAGAGGAAACAGCTCATTGAATCTGCCATACTGCAGAGACTCACAACACAAAATCACCTTGACCATGACAAAAGACCTCGGCTATAGAAACTGGTGAACAGCTCCTGGAGACAAGACCACAGAGTAAAGCGAGAAACCACACAGCAGACCTCATCAGTGAGCAGAACTCCAGATCCCAATGACCCTGATCCATCTGGCAATCCTGGAATCCCTCAAGGCAGGAGAAAGGCCTGGCTGGTTGTCAGAAAGAGAGCAGTCAGCTTGTAGAACACTCAATGACAGGAGGAAAACAGCTTGCTTTAGAGCTACAACAATGGACAACAACAGATCAAATCTGCTTTTCTCTGTTGTTTTATTTCCACCTATATCAGGGACAACACTCACTCTTTAAAGTCATCATCAGTTTCTGTTTCTTATTTGATTTGCCAGCACTAACAGCACCATGATCATGTATCCTTCTGTGTATGATTTTTTGTGTACATGACAAAAACATGATTCTAATCATCTTCAACAGTAAACATGATCATCCTATTATCATAATTATAATGAAAAGCATGATTACTTACTCTCTACAGAACAGTATCCTTAGACAATGTATGTAGTGTCTTGATGATGTACACTTTTCAACATTTCACAAAAAACATTATTTGGTACAGAGTCAAAAAAATCAAAGGTGATAAAATAATGAAAAAAAAAGGATTCAAAATACATTTCAGAGTCCGTGTGTTTGATCTTACAAAGCAGACAGCGCACTGCGCATGATCAGCAGATATGTTCAAAATGGAGGTGGAGGAGGGAGAACTTGCCTGAATATTACTTGCCATTTTCTTTTCATCATGTTTCAAGTAGAAATATAAAAAAAAGCAAGAAGATAAATAATTTTTTTAACAATATTTCTGTGCCAAATACAAAAAGAAGTACAAACAAAATAAACCACAGGATAACTACAATACTATCTCTTGGAACAAAAAACAATGACATATATCCAGACCATTTTGTTTCAATGTAAATTGTCCTTCCCCCATCCGTTCACCACTAAAAATAGGTCTGTGTGTCAAATGACATAAGTACACAAAGCAAACGGAAGAAAAAGCCGGTACAAAACCATGGCACCTATCAGCATTTGCTTATGCTTTTCAAAACTAAACTGTCCTCACAATTATCCCACTACCCCTTCTTTCCTCTTCATTCCATAACAAAACACATCAAAGCCATATACAAACCGATAACTCAAAAGAAACCCAAAATACCACCAGGTAAGAAAGCAGGCAAACCATGCCATGGTGTTAGCCAACACTTGTTCATGCCTTTCAAAACATTCCAATCCTCTTTGAAACCTGCAGTGCAAACATAAATTTGAAAAACAGCAGTGCAGACTGCGCTGCATGTCATTCATCATAAGCTTTGCATGCTTTTTTGTTGTTTTTTTTAAATCAAAGTGACATAAATCTGCCAGTTTTTATAAAGCAGCTTTTTGACACTGGTACAGATATGCTCTGTGATGGTTACAACGACCAAAATCCAGTATATGTCTCCCATCTTCAAACTGTCAGGTCTTAGCCAGTATGTACACACACTACTATACATAGTGCCTGTCTTCACCAGCATGTAATGCACTACTATACATAGTGCCTGTCTTCACCAGCATGTAATGCACTACTATACATAGTGCCTGTCTTCACCAGCATGTAATGCACTACTATACATAGTGCCTGTCTTCACCAGCATGTAATGCACTAATATACATAGTGCCTGTCTTCACCAGCATGTAATGCACTACTATACATAGTGCCTGTCTTCACCAGGAACATACACATGCTACTATACATGATACTCCTTCCCTTCTCTCTCTCTCATCCCTGCAACTTATGGCCTCTTCTATTCAGCACAAAGAATGAGAAAAGAAAAATAGTGGAAAAAGGGGGAACAAACCAAAATAGAAAATTACATACACAAAAAGGACAATTTTTAACCAATTCAATCAACTGTGTCTCCAAGTTGAACATTTCTCTTAACTGATCTAGCTGTTTCATCCAGAACAGAAGATAAGTACTAAACGGTCAAAGAAAATACACAATGAAGTACAGCATCGTCCAACAAACATGCACAGACCAGTTGTCAAGGTTTACCTCTAGAAGTAAAGAAAATATCATTTTCTTACTTTACAGGTTGTGAATATTTAGCAACCTCCTACATACTTTCCTTCTCTACTCTGCTATTCTTTCTGTTCTTATCAAAGGAAAGCAGTGGCTGAACGTTCAATTTCTTCAAACAAAAGCAAGCTGGAGAGAATTTGGGAAATAAACCAAGGACAAAATGGATGGATATTGTGTGGACATTCTAAGACATCAGATGCACACAGAGAAAAGTTACTGTGTCCAACAGCCCTGTGGTCATTCTTGCCACTTGTCAGCTCTTGCCATTCCCTGCCAAGGTTGTTTTTTTTAAAACCAAAGAAAACAGGTGGTAAGAGTGACGACAAATTAGACTTTGTAAGATAGTATTTTCTGCTGGAGGAATTAAATAAAACCTTAAAAAAACCCCACCTTAACAAACAAACTGCTATCATTTCCTTTTCTATCTTATTTTTGACACACGAGTCATTGTCGTTTCTGTTGATAAACACTGTGTACACCTTCCACTACATTTGAAACTTAAGAACTAAAAAAAAAAAAAAAAGGCTACAGCATAGCTCCTCCCATACTCTGTCTGCAACCCAGCCCTCTTCCCCAAACTGCCCTCACACACTCAGAGGCCCACATCCTTCTCAGCGGAGGCAAACAAGGTGTCAGTTTTGGCACGTTGCTGGGCAGTGACGGCAAAGTGCATGGCCCAGGACAGCAGGGTCTTGACGTAGTTGTGTTTGTCCACAGGGGGCAGCAGCTGGCTGTCGCTCAGCAGACACACCGACAGCAACGTCTCCACGCTGTGGAAGGGGTTGGGGAAAGGGACCTGAAACAAAAAAAATCGTCTTTTAGTGTTTTTTTTTGTTCTTTTTTTGTTTCCTCAGCTAGAGCTCCCAGGCTCACTACTGGTGAGATTTTGCATATATATATATCTGACTGTTTTTGCTCTCCATTGAGGTTGCTGCATTCCAACCTTAGGGATGATCTTTTAACTGTATATGACACCAGTGTGGATGTTTTTATTTTTAAAAGAACAGTCCTCCATTCCTCCTCGCATGCAATGACATACTCTTCCAAAAGGTAGAATGGATTTTAATATGTATGCAAGATGTTCTGCGTGTGTTTGCACATGGGATCTCAGTTTATAGTCTCATCCAAAGGACTTTCCAGGGAGTGGAGTTGGTACTGATGTCAACTCCAGAGGAAAAATCCCCTTCATCAAGAACCTTGATCCCAGGCTCTCAGATCCCGAGTGCAATGCTCTAACCACTACGCTTTCCTCCTCCACCCCCTCTACCCAAAATTATTATACAAATTGTGATCGATTCTGCCTTTCTTCCAAGTTTTGTTCATCATCAGTTCACTGGAAGTTATATGACATCCACAGACCTATGAAACATTCATTTCTTAAAGCCTGGATTCTTGATCCTCTCTCTGAGGTACTGCCAGGAACAGGGAAGAGAAGTGTGTGTGTGTGTGTGTGTGTGTGTGTGTGTGTGTGTGTGTGTGTGTGTGTGTGTGTGTGCGCGTGTGTGCGTGCGTGTGTGTGTGTAACAGACAGTAATGCTATCAGAGCAGCATATATGTCTGGAAAATTAAAAAAGGGAAGAGAACACGGACAAATAAACAAGAGACCAGAATCTATGCTTCCTGCAAAAAGAACAAACCATTCCTGCTTGGAAAAAAAAGAGAATGAACACCATCACAAACAAACGAATAAAAAAAAAAATTAAAAAATTTTTTTTTAGATAAAGTTTGCGTTTGAGAAAGAAACAGAAAAAAACAACCCAAAACCAACAAAAAAAATCAGAAAAAATAAAGCCCAGACTGACCTGGGAGCTGTCGGATATTCGCTTGAGTTCCCCCATGACGAAGTCCTGCTCGTCCTTAAGAATGGCCAGGGTGACGTAGGAGCGGCCGTACTTCTCATCCACAGGCAGGGAGTACCACTCGTCAGGCACGTTGATGTACTTGCCGGGGCTCAGCAACGACGTCGGCTTGTGCACACTGCTGTCCCCCCCGCCCCACCGACCTTCGCTCCCCCGACCCGACGACCCCGACACCGGGTCGTCCTGCCACAGCACGCGGCGCGAGCCGTCCCACTGCTGACCCAGGGTGACCAGATCCAGGTCGAAGTTGGAGTCTGGCAGAGTGTCCAGACCCGGATCTGAGGTCCCCCTGTCCTTCCTGTCCGCCCCGGGGGTGGGAGGGGAGGGGGCAGAGCCCGGGGAGGGGGAGAGGGAGCGAGGGGACAGGGAGGGCAGAGGTGAGGCTAATACTGCTGCTGCACCAGCGTCTGGGGACTGGCTGGCCATGGAGGCCGCCCCCTCACCACTACCACCACCGCCACCGCCGTTACCTGCACTAGTGCTGCCCTCAGGGTGTGGCGGCTGTGGGGGAGGAGGAGGGGGGACGCCCACATCGTCAATGTCCAGTAAGGGGTCAGCGGGCAGGTGGGTGGCGACTGTGTCTGCCAGCACTGGAGCGAAGGACGTGGTGCTGTCCAGCTCCTGAGGGGGTGGTGGTGGCTGTGGCTGTGGCTGTGGCTGTTGGAGTGGGGGTGGCGCGACAGCGTCTTGGCCACCTCGCGCGAGTGGTCGGTGAGCAGGTGGTGGGAGATGGCCTGGTGGATGTGGCCCAGGGTGTCTGTCAGGGCCAGGCGCTTGGCCTGCACGTCCCACAGCAGCCCCTTGGACAGCTGCAGCAGCCGCGACAGGGACAGCTGCCAAGAGCTCGCTCCGCCCGTGTCGCTCCGACCTTTCTCTTCCTCCTGCTGTGTTAAAGCACCGTCTCTACTCACCTTGCCCCCACTGTCTGTCTGGCTGGTGGGGCCCCCCTCGGCTGTGGTGTCCACACAGCTGTCCCCTGCACTCCCCGCCCCACCCCCCCTCTTGCTGCCTGCTGTCACAGACTGTGCACCCTCATCCCCGCCGTCACTGGCCAGCTGAGGCAAGTCCACACTGCTCCCCCCGTCCCCGTCCTTCCCCCCACCACCCCCTTCCTTCACCACCACAGTAGAGGTGGTGGTGGTACCCCCATCCTCATCTCCCCCACCACCCCCTGTTGTTGCTGTTGCTGCCTCTGGCTGGATTTCTCTTTTCCCCGCCTCACCCCCCTCAGTCTGGCTCTGCTGGGGATCAGAGCCGTCTGTCTGCTGCACCGTGACCGCTGAGGAGGAGGAGGAGGACTCCGCGCCCTCGGACACAGCAGCAGTGAGGGAGGAGACAGTGATGGTGGAAGCGGGCAGGGAAGTTTCGGGACGGCAGGCGTCCTGCGTGCTGTGGTGGTAGGCCTGCTGCAGGTAGTGCAGCACCGACAGGTAGTAGTAGGCCCTGACGCAGTCCAGCTGCTTGCAGCGCAGCGCCCCTGTCGACACGCTGGGCTCGTCCTTCAGCTCCGACAGGTAGCGGCGCAGGCTGAGGTGCTTGCCGCCCCCCTCCACGTCCCCCTGGCTCTCCATGTTGATCAGCACGCGCAGCGCTGTGGCCTCCTGCTGCAGCTTCAGCGTGTACTTGGGGCCTGCAGCACAACACAACAGGTAGGTAGGTAGGTAGGTAGGTGTGGAGTCGTTCTTGTGGGACAGTCTCTCTCCCCCAGTTTAATTAACACCCTGGTGGAGTGGGGGGTGGGTTATTTTGAGGGTGCGTGTGTGAGTGAGTGTGTGTGTGTGTGTGTGTGTGTGTGTGTGTGTGTGTGTGTGTGTGTGTGTGTGTGTGTGTGTGTGTGTGTGTGTGTGTGTTGGCGTGCACATGTGCATACAAATGCATGCATACCTGCACAACAATCTATGAAATACAGATATAACATAAGTGATAAGTTACTAAGAAAGAAAACATCTTAATCCTCCACCCCCAAAAAAAAAAATCCAGACAAAAACAAAAACATTAACAACAGATGACCCCCCCCAAACCCCCCCCCCAAAACAACAACCCCAAAACAACCCCCCCCCCCCAACAAACCAACTGCAACGTCAAGCCACTACAACAAAACCCCACTACACTACCACCCCTATGGAAGCGATCCAAAGCAGAGGAGTTCGAACCCTTTTTTTAAACTTTTTAAAAAAAAATTCATTTTGTTGTTACAAAAGCACATACAAATGCACTACAAGCATTAGCATTGAGAACAAGTGTAAACCATTTGTAGTCGTATGTTGGTGAATGCACAACACTATTGAAAGGGGGGGGGGGGGGTTGAACCTTGGGGCAGCAGAAGGCGGCAGAGGGCGGTGAGCAGGTGGTGGTGGCCCCCCTCGTGCAGGGCCGACATGGCGCCCAGCAGGTGAGAGATGGCCAGCGACGTCTGGTTGGTCAGCAGGGCCAGCAGCCACAGCGTGATGTCCGCACACACCTGCAGCAACACCTGCACACACACACACACAGGTAGACAGACATTGACAAATAGGCAGGCAGAAGACACATATAGACAGATAGGCAGCAGACAGACAGACAAGACAGATAGGCAGACAGACAGGCAGACATAGACAGACAGACGTAGATAGGCAGACAGAGACATATAGGCAGACAGACAGACAGACAGACAGACAGACAGACGTAGACAGATAGCAGACAGACATAGACGGACAGACAGACAGGAAGTCAGACAGACAAACAGATATAGACAGATAGGCAGACAGACAGACGTAGATAGGCAGGCAGACAGACAGGCAGACAGACATAGACAGATAGGCAGACAACAGACGTAGATAGGCAGGCAGACAGACAGTTAGGCAGACAGACATAGACAGATAGGCAGACAGACAGACAAAGACAGATAGAGAGACAGATAGGCAGACAGACAGACAAAGACAGATAGGCAGACAGATAGGCATACAGACAGGCAGACAGACATACACAGACAGACAGCAGACAGACAGACAGATAGGCAGACAGTCAGACAGACATAGATAGCTAGGCATAACAGACAAACAGGCAGACAGATAGGCAGACAGACAGATAGATAGGATGGCAGGTAGATTCTACGTCTCATTTTGTTGAGACGATATTTAGGTAAGTAACATTTTCCCGGTAAACTGTTAAATCCAAAACTGCAACAGTTTTTTGTCGGTTTATGTGTACACATAATACGACACAGACAAACCCGCCACAGACGCTTAGAAATGGGACCTACACAAAACGCTGAATGTTGTAAATCAAAGACTACGTCAGACTGTATACAACATTCTTGAATTTAAAAAAAAAAGGTAAAAGCCCTCGAGTATATAGTTCAAAGTCCTTCGGATGGGACTATAAACCGAGGCCCCCGAGTACGAATGTACGTAGAGCATCTTGTGCATACGTTAAAACGCGTTCCGCCCTTTGGAAGATTAGGCCACTGTGTGCCAGTAGGAACGGATGACAAAATTTACAATACTGCATGCACACAGTGATTGACTGTCAAAAACCCCATGGGTGGTTTATTCCACTTTCCCCGATATAAATTAAAAATATCAATGACTTAAATACGAAAATTGGCATATACCTAGATTAAAGATTGATTGAATAAATGAATATGCAGCATGTAAAGCAAATAAATATCCCCAAATGCAAAGCCATGAATTAATACAACCAAGTCCAACCCCCCCCCCTCCCGACGCTAATATTCATGTTACTAAAACGGGTTTTTCTTGCACTTACAAACGCAATAAACCCTTTTAGTCAGCTTCTGATGGACAATACATTGTCTACTTTTTTCTGCGATACTGTTATAATACACACACACACACAAGATAATATATAATATATATATATATATATGTATATATATATATATATAATATATATATATATATATATATATATATATATATATATATATATATATATTAAGACGCAGACAGATACTCATAAAACCCCATTAAAAACCAATAACAAAAAACTGCACTCGTGGAAGCACTTACAGACTATTTCCACTACACAAACCCCGTCAACCTTTCCATCCAGCCACCACCACAGTACAACACACAGTCACACTCTCAACCATCATCAGCTGAAACTCATGTACAACCAGTCCTGAATGCTGACCTCTCCTCCCCATCTTCATTCTCGTGTAACACAAACAAACAAACAAAAAAGAACTAGCATTTAATACTCAGCAGATGCCTGCATTGTCAGCAGTAATGTATGGGGATAGAGCCACCTTCCCACTAAGGGACACAGATGGATCATTATTATAGTCTCCACGCTACAGGGACAAGGCATAAAAGGTAAAACCGCTATGTTTGAAAAAAACAAACAACCAACAACCCGCAATTTGCACATAATAAAAAAGAAGCTTGGCGGCTCAGAGCTTTCCACCAGACAAAAGAAGGGACAAGTAAAAAGGGTGACAGTCCTTAAGGACGAATACTGGAGGGTTAATCCTCTCCCCTGTTGGAGGACACCCTGAAACAATGGATGGCTTGTCTGGAAAACACGTGAAGTGCTGATGTGTACGATGATGTGCTGATGTCATAGCTTCCCTACATGGTCATCATCATCATCAATTTATTATTATTGTTACTACAGACTATGATTCCAACCAAATCATGTGCCTGCCAGTGTTGTTATTACCTTTTACGGGATGAATAAACTATTTTTGACTTGATTCTGATTTGATTTGATAGTATGGTCCTCGAAAGTTTAAAGGTCAGCAAGTGTATCTGAGAGAATATGATTTTAATATACCTTTCTTCGGCTCTGAATTTTATATCCAAAATTCATTTTTGCTTCTGTTCTTTACTTCCATTATTCTTTTTGTTTCTGTTTTATACTCCCCCGAATCTTGTTACTTTTGTTCTTACATACAAAAACATTGTGGTTTTGTCAATCAATTTTATCAACAATGTGAATAATCTGATTATAACAATACCTCACATACCTCAGTATTTGAAAGGTAAAATTTATTCATAAACACATGCGTGGCCGCATGCACGTGGGTGTGCCCACAGTCTCAGACACACAGACTCCTCTCTCTCTCTCTCTCTCACTCACACCACCACACACACACACACACACACAACACACACACACACACACACACACACACACACTACTTTACCAAACTTTTTTTTTTTTTTTTTTAGGAAAAAACTCGGTGAATGTATTACAATATCATAGACTAACTAACGCATCATCTTTCAGGCACGCACTACGACTACCAGTGATGGATGCTCCACGACAAGAAACCCAACCCTGCCTATTAAATCACACACAGGCAGCAGAGCCTACCCTATCTTGAACGTCACGTTTAGTAACAAGCCCTGGATGGTAAATAGATATCTCCATTAGGCTGGTGTATTTGCTCTTTGCTACGGAACCAAGATACGGACAGACCTCATGAAGACTGTCTTTCAAGGCAAGACCAAGAAAAAAAAAAGGCAGAAGGCCACCAGCTTCTCTCATTGGCAATATCACCAAATCCTGTGGCATGAGAATCCATGAAGTCAGCAGAGGCAGCAGCGGAGACCGGAGAAAAATGGAGAAGGAGGATAACTTGGTGATGCCGACAGGTGAGACTTGCTCTTCGGTTCATGAACGCAGAACGTCTTGCGCACACGTTAAATCCTGTTCCGCTTTTCGGAAGAGTAGGCCATCGTGTGCCGGTGGGAACAGATATTTCCAAAAATGCATACACACGGGGACTGGATGTAAAAGAACACAAGAGAGCTCATTCCATTATCCTCGATATAAAAGAATCATCAATCAATCAATCAATCAATCAACCACCAACACTGGCCTACAGGATTTTAAAGCTTTGTATTCGCTGTAGTTTATCATAACATGCTTAGCACTCTTCCTTAAACTATGAGTAAGGTCCAGAGACGATAGGTAAGGAAGAAAAGTTTGAGTTTTGTGTGTGGTGTGTGTGTGTGTGTGTGTGTGTGTGTGTGTGTGTGTGTTGTGTGTGTGTGTGTGTGTGTGTGTGTGTGTGTGTGTGTGTGTGCTGTCACAGTGTCCAGAGGTAATATACTTGTTCAGAAAGCTAAATGCTGTGGGTTCCATTCCTAGCTGAGGTTGGAGGGTTGTGTTGTTTTGTACTTTTTTTTTCTGTTTTTTTAAAAATATTTTTTACATTGATTGGACTATCTTGTGGTAGTCTGGGTGCTAGTTTTTTGGATGAGACGATAAACTAACGCCCCAAGTCCATCGTATATTTAGAGAATGTTAAAGAATCTGCAGCTCCAAGAAAATTGTCCCCGGTAAAATTGTGTTTAAAAAATAATGTGAGAAAACAAATCTACATACTGTAAAAAAAGTTTTAAAAAAAGAGAAAACAAATGGGTGGCCCTGTACTAAAAGCATTGCAATACACTCTCCCCGAAGAGAACAGTCCATATTTTTGACAAGTACCGTACATTGCACTCTAATACAAATACAAAACGCGCATTTATAGAATAAAATGTCACCATTTAAACCTAAGAATAACGCATCCTGAATGCTACCCTCTCCTCTCTTCTTCCCATTCCCATGCCACGACTGTGGTGTCGTTAAATTAATTGATGTCGCTAACTAACTGGATTAGGTAGTTTAACTGCGCGTACCCTGTCAAAAAGTAACACGTGATTATTTGAAACTGATAAGCATATCATTTGCTATTAACACACTAGGAAAAATGACCCAAAATAATGGCAATGAAAAGATATTCCATAAATAAAAACTCAGTCGAGACCGCAAAAGTAAAACAAGTACTCCCTAACTTTCACAAGAAAATCTGTTGTTTTACCCGATTCACACTCAAACAGATAATGAGAATGATCAGGTTTGGAACCATTTGTCTTGAGAATTGCAGTCTGTGGAGCAGCAACCCGCATGGTGAAAGAAAGGAGAAGGCATCTTTTTCTCCCACAGGAAATTTCCAGACCGAGGGAGGAGTTCTCATCTCCGTTGAACCTGTCCACTTTACGACAATAACAACTTTAGGACACATCACACGACTAAAAAAAAAGTTAAACATTCAGCGGCTGCCCACACAGAACATCGCCCATGATGGACAAAGACTGAAGCCACCTCCCCACTAATGGACAGCGCAGGCATCATTGTCCTTTTCCTATTCACCACGCTACAGGGATAAGCCAGGAAAAGAAACATCACTGAATGTTCAACAATGCAACACAATTTCACAGAAAAAAGTTAAAGCTTCTTTTGCCCGAAGAACTTTCAACGTGACAAAAGAAGGACCAGGTAAAAGTGGAGAATGCACGTCCCTTATCCTCTCTCACATGCCAGAGGATAATCTGAAACACACAATGGATGGCGTGTTGGGAAAGCTGGTCGGTTTTGTAAAGTGCTGATGTTCACGAAGTTTGGTCCTCTCAAAACTTGAACCATATATACAGATTAGTTTTCCTGCTTTGTTTTCCGTTCTGTTTCTTTTCGTACTTAATTTCCATTCTGTTTTTTTCGTACTTCAATGTCTATTCTGTTTTCTTTCATACTTCAATTCTAAACACCTAGACCAATTTCATTGCTGGTGTGCACATCCTCAAAATAAGATTTTTTCTCATATCATACCCTGATATTTCCGAGGCATATTTATTCATTAAGCAAGCACGCACGCCACGAACAAACAAGCATACACACACACACATACACAGACAGTATATAACACACACCACACCTACACACACACACACCACACACACACACACACACACACACACACACATACACACCCACCCCACACTTTCCCCCAGCTTTTTGCAGACGGCAGACCAACTATAGCAGAAGTCCACAGACTAATGTGTATCTACAGCATCATCTTTCAGACGCGTACCGCGGTCTACACTTAATGCTTTATGTCAGGGGAAAACCCCCTTACCCATTACGTTATAAACAGGCAACAGAGCCTACCTACCCTAGGTGTCATATCTAACTAACCAGCCATGGAGTCTAAAGTGTCATTTATGATAACCAGTACAGCCCTGGAGGGAACAACTTGATATCTCTATCAGTCTGGCCTACTTGCTCTTTTGTTCATCAGCCCCCCAAACTGGCCTAAAGGTTTTTAAAAGTTTTGTATCCCCTTTAGTTTATCATACCATGTTCGGCACTTAGTGCTAAATAGGGCGGAAGACAAAAAGGGTAGGGGGAAAAGTTTGTGCGAGGTGTGTGTGGTGTGTGTTGTGTGTGGTGTGTGTGTGTGTGTGTGTTGTTGTGTGTGTTGTGTGTGTGTGTGTGTGTGTGTGTGTGTGTGTGTGTGTGTGTGTGTGTGTGTGTTGGGGGTTGGAGGGTAGTATAAAGAGAGGGACTGAATGCAAGGCTAGAGGCTATAACTCAGTAATCTCTCTCTAGCCTGCTGCAAAATTGCCCTTAAGTCTGCTATTATCAAACCGTTGCTATGTCACAGTTTTCCTAGATGTTCACAAAAATCCACACAACCATTTTTTTCCAAATCCACCTATCAAACACAAACACACACCAACACACACAAATATACGTCCAGAATAAATATGTGACTCACCCACACCTTCACCTACCAAAAAAAGAAAATGTATATAAAGAAGAGCGTAGAGAAAGAAGGAGGAATGGATAGAGGGGAAGAGAGAGGAGGGGGGGAGAGAAGAGAGAGAGAGAGAGAGAGAGAGAGAGAGAGAGAGAGAGAGAGAGAGAGAGAGAGAAGAGAGGAGAGGGAGAGAGAGAGAGAGAGAGAGAGAGAGAGAGAGAGAGAGAGAGAGAGAGGAGAGAGAGAGATGAGAAAGAGAGAGAGAGAGAGAGAGGAAGAGAGAGAGAGAGAGAGAGAGAGAGAAGACAGACAGACAGACAGACAGACAGACAGAGACAGAGACAGAGAGACAGACAGAGAGACAGACAGACAGAGACAGACAGACAGGACAGAGACAACAACGAGACTCGAACACAGAGAGAGAAGATGGAGAGATGTGCAAACCAAAGGGAGGGAATAAGAACGACTAACACACGGTGTCAGACTTCTTATTAAAAGCATCAGTCTGACCCACAAAAGGACTCTGCAGACTGGGACAGTATGGCAGAAATTGACACACACACACAACTTATATAAAGGAAGCATGGTGACCCAAGACATTCCATTCATTCACACTGCATGCAATGCAGTCAACAACACCTGGGCTTTCTGACACTATAGTCCGTTGTCATGTCACCACCAGCTTCAGCCCACGAGGCAGACAGAAAGAATCCCTTTCTTTCCAAATATAGCCTGAAGTGGGCGGGGGAGGATGTTGTTGTCGGCTAGCCTAGCTGTATTTCACGTCTCAGCAGAGGTTTCCCATAAATATATTCCAGGACTGGTTTGGTGATTGATTCATACTGGTAGGGAAGGAAAAAGACTAGTTATACCAGGAAAGGAGAAGAAGCGGTAGAGGCCTGTTATGAATGACCTTTACAGGAGTCCAGTCTTTGTTGTTGTTGTTGTGTTGTTGCTTTCCCTGCCCTAATGGACAGATAAAAGTTGGATCGGTAAGGTAGAGGTGACACATGTGCCTAGAAAGCGAGACGTACGAGTTCGATCCCCGTTTGTGCCAAAACTTTTCCGTCTATTCTCTTGACCTTGACGGCTTGAGTGGTGGTCCGTGTGCTTTTACACACACACACACACCGGGGGGGGGGGGGGGGGGGGGGGGGGGGGGGGGGGGGGGGGGGGGGGGGGGGGGGGGGGGACGATAGCCTAGTGGTCAGAACATTGCGCTGGCAATTTGACGACCCGGTTCGAGTCCCGTCGAGGAGATTTTTCTCCTGGAGTTAACATCAGTGCTGACTCTACTCTCCCCAAAAGTCCTTCGGATGAGACTTTAAAACCGAGGCCCCGTGTGCGAACGCACGCAGAACATCTTGCGCACACGTTAAATCCTGTTCCGTTTTTCGTAAGAGTAGGCCATCGTGTGCCGGTGGGAACAGATGACAAGATTTACAAAACTGCATACACACGGGGACCGGATGAAAAAAAGCACACGACTGCTTATTCTGTTATCCTCGATAAAAAAGATTAAAATAAAATATAAAAGATTAAAATAAAAACAAACAACAAAACACACACACACACACAAACAACCAAACAAAATTAGCAAGGGAACAAAACCCTCTGAGGGCATGACAAGCTCTCAGAATGATGTGCCACATGTATATACTTTGCAGCTTATTCCTCCTGGTTATTTACGGTTTTCAAAAAACTATCAGTTACATCTGTGCCTGCCCCCCCCCATCTTCTGTGTGTGTGTGTGTGCGTGTGTGTGTGTGTGTGTGTGTGTGTGTGTGTGTGTGTGTGTGTGTGTGTGTGTGTGTGTGTGTGTATCGCCCGCGCGCGCGCATGGGCGTGCGTCGGTGTATGTGTTTAAGTATCAAGGGACAGAATGACAGAAAAATAAGGGGGGTGGGGGAACAACAGTGAAAGCCAACAGAACCCAGCCATCCGGCCACACACGTCAGTGTCTGAAGATGGCAGGGGGGGAGGTAAAATGGCGGTCAGCCCATCTCCTTTTCAACATAACAGCGGCAGCAAACAGCAGGCAAGCAGGTCTTTAACAGGCAGTAATGACCACTGGTCCTACCCCTGACAACAGGCCTGGCTCTTTTCCCCGCCTGCTGCTATGCTAATACTAGGATCAGGCCTCCAGAAGATAGCTGCTGGACTGAACATGGCTAGCGTTGTGTCCTTATAGGGTTGTTGTCGTAAAGTGGACAGGTCCCCCCCCCCCCCCCCCCCCTGATATGCTAATGCTTGGATCAGGCCTCGATAACATAGCTGCTGGACTGAGCACGGCTAGCGTTGTGTCCTTATAGGGCTCTTGTCGTAAAGTGGACAGATTCTAACCCCCCCCCCCCCGCTATGCTAATGCTAGGATTAGGCTTCTAGAAGATAGCTGCTGGACTGAACACAGTTAGCGTTGTGTCCTTATAGGCTTGTTGTCGTAAAGTGAACAGGTTCTCTCCCCCCTGCCTGCTGCTATGCTAATGCTAGGCTCAGGCCTGACAGCAGGCCTACAGGTGGTGTCTTGCCTGTCGTGGTGATGCCGGCAGCAGACAGGCGTGTCCTGCCCTGCCTCCCTTCTGCCACACCAGACTGACGGACCGCATGCCTGGTGGTGGATAATGCATGCTGATAATCACCGGTGTGGCCCTGATCTGAATATTGCCAGTTGCCAGAACCTTTCCAGTCAAACACACTCCCTACAGGGCTGTAATGGCACGGCGCTGGTCTTCGACGAAAAACAGGTGTTTGCTTTTTTTACAATGTAAAGGTAGTCTGTATTCAGTGCAATTTGCTTTCACGCGCGTACGCGCACACGCACTCACACACACAAACACATATATATGCACGCACGCACGCACCAACACACACACACACACACAGACACACAAACACCCAGACGCATACAAAGTGTTTTCGTGGCTTTTTCTGCACTTATAAGACACCACAACACCTCATCTACATGTTCTGTCCTGCCTGCACTCAGTAAAAAAAATGTTTTCTTTCTTTCTTTTTCTTTCTTTCTTTTTTTTTTTTGGAAAGGAAAAACACCTCATAGATTACGGCTCTGGAGTTTGCGACATGAGGTGCCTCAAGATTGCTGGACTGAGCGTTGGGTTATTATGTGGCAGTTGTAAAGAGGACACTCATTAAGGAGATAAGAATTTCTCCCTTGGTCTGGAAGATTCCTGAGGAAACTTCCAGTGGAATGCTGCGAACATAACTTGGTAAGGGAAAACTCAATCGTTTGATGTTGGCTGTTTTGACTTGACATTTCTTTTTAATCTATGTAATTTCTTATTCTTGCCGTTATTTTGGGTTGTGTCTTCATCAGTGTTGTTTTCATAAAGCGATGTGTTAAACAGCTTAAAAATAATTTCTAGTTACATTTTGACCAAGTTCGCGGCTGTTGAACGTCTTAATCCAGTTAAGGACAAGGAATCCATTTAAGGACACAACAGCCGAGACTTAAGAGTGCCTGATGATGATCACCGACCTGTGCCTGACCTCAGAGACGTCTTTGTTGTGTCATAGGGTACTGGACACCAATATCAGTCACAGGAGATATCCTTGTTTTTCGCTGCTTTCGTTGAGGAAAGTGCACCACAGCAGAATTGAGCCATCTACGTTTTCTATTTCTCTTTTCCCTGTCTCTGGTCCGCATGTTTTTACATTTGACTCTCTCTCTCTCTCTCTCTCTCCTCTCTCTCTGTACGTGTGTGTACGCGTGTGTGTATGTATGTACACAGGTGTGTGTGTGTGTGTGTGTGTGTGTGTGTGTGTGTGTGTGTGTGTGTGTGTGTGTGTGAGAGAGAGAGAGAGAGAGAGAGAGAGAGAGAGAGAGAGAGAGAGAGGAGAGAGAGAGAGAGAGAGAGACAGAGAGAGACAGAGACAGAGACAGAGACAGACAGACAGACAAACAGACAGACAGAGTTATTTCTGTGCCTGCTGCTGCTCTAGCTGTGACCTTATCACCACTAATCCCGGTGTGGTTGCAAAAATTTTTGCCCCCCCCCCCCTGTAATCCTCTGCCTGCTGACCTTTTCTGTCAGCGCCTGTTTTGTGCATTTCTTCCCGCAAGTCTGAAAATGTCCGTCTGATGAGCTAATTACCTGTGAACTTCTGCCTTTCCCCCAGCTTTGTTGTCACACGGTTTAATCCCGCGTTTGAACAACACTGCTATCACTGGATCACGATTCCAGTTTTCCTGATGTTAAATATACCTTAGCAAAGTCTCTGGCCGAGAGTTTTTTTTATTTTGTTTCTCTCTCTCTTTCAGTTTTTGTTTTCGTTTCGTTTGTTTGTTGGTTGGGGTTTAGTTTTCTGTAAACGTCTAGGTATTCTAATTTTACTGACACTGATCATGGGTATAAAGTGCCCTGAGGTGAGAAACAAGGCTGTGGTAAGGTGATAGATAGTCTGATGCTACAGGTAAAAATGCAGAGATCTGGAAATCCTTTGTTCTAAGTTTATGACGATGGTAGTTCCAGATATATGATGTGACATATACGTAATGTCATCTTCCATCCCAAGGTCATCGTGTTACAGCCATATACGCCGAACAACGCTTTATTATTTGAGGTTTACAAAGTAATGGTGACACATTTTACGGTATCCTTTCATCAAAGGTTCATACAACACATGTACACAGACACCCCCACCACCTCAAACACTTAAAACAACCAAATAACCAACCAACCCCCTATCCCCCCTCCCAAATTAAACAAACATAACAACAACAACAAAAAATCAAACGTAAATACACCCTTTTAACCCTCCACACACACAGAGACCCTCCCCCCCACAAACACACACACACACACGGTACACACGAACACACATACAAACACACACACAAACACACATACACACACACACACACACACACACACACACACATAGTAGCAAGCTATAGGGGGACGGGACAGCCTAGCGGTCAGAACATTGCGCTCGCAATTTGACGACCCGGGTTTGATTCCCGTTCGAGGAGATTTTTCTCCTGGAGTTAACATCAGTGCTGACTCCACTCTCCCCAAAAGTCCTTCGGAAGAGACTATAAACCGAGGCCCCGTGCGCGAACGCACGCAGAGCATCTTAGGCACACGTTAAATCCTGTTCCGCTTTCGTAAGAGTAGGCCATCGTGTGCCGGTGGGAACAGATGACATTATTTATAAACTGCATACACACGGGGACTGGCTGTAAAAAAAGCACAAGAGTGATTATTCCATTATCCTCGATATAAAAGAATAAATCAAAATAAATCAAATCACACACACACAACACCCACACAACACACCCCCCCCCCACACACACACACACGCACAAAACACCCATACACCCACCCACCCACACCTACACCCCACACGTACCTGCTGCGTGTCCAGGTGCGCCTGTCTGCCGGACTGCAGCTGCTGCAGGGCATGGTACAGCAGGTGCAGCTCCTCCGTCTCCATGGTGACGCCCAGACACAGGTACCACACCCGCAGCACGTGGTGGGGAAAGGTGCGCCCCGACACCAGGTAGGGCTCCCAGGGCAACACCAGGTCCGCCTCTTTGGAGTCCAGGATAAACTCTAGGGAAAAAGAGAGGAGAATGAAAAAAAAACCCGTAAGTTTTCACCGGTTTTTGTCGTGTTGAACGAGACTAGGAACAAAAATGTCTAAAGACAAAATTAAAGTTAAGGGTTGAAAAAGCGTTTCAGTTGTATGTTTTTGTTTTCCTAAAAAACATAAGCATGGGGATGGGGTAGCCTAGAGGTCAGAACATTGCTCTCGCAATTTGACGACCTGGGTTCGATTCCTGTTCGAGGGGATTTTTTCCACTGGAGTTAACATCCATCAGTGCTGACTCCACTCTCCCCACAGGTATTTCGAATGAGACTATAAACCGAGGCCCCGTGTGCGAACGCACGCAGAACATCTTGCGCACACGTTAAATCCTGTTCCGCTTTTTGTAGGAGTAGGCATTGTGTGCTGGTGAGAACAGATGACAAGATTACAAAACTGCATACATACGGGGATTGGATGTAAAAAAGCACATAAGTGCTTATTCCATTATCCTCGATATAAAAGAATAAATACATAAATAAATATATACAAACAAAGGTATCTGTGTGACTGCAACATTCCATAAATGCTACCTACATCCACACTTCTGCGGTGAAATCACAAAGTAGGTGCTTGACCAGCTATGTAATCCAATGCACTGTACAATCTCAATTCAAGAGAATGCTTTACGCTTGTGCGCTTATGCAAACCTCTGAACGCTTATATGACTTGCATGATCTTTAACATTTACCGTTAATCTTTTGTACACATGCGTATGTATAGAGGAGAGTAAGGAACTGACAGTTCAACACAAATGCAGGCCTGGGAGATTCTGCAGTGTTTTTTTTTTTTCATCATCTCCTTCAAATTAACCGGCACAGGTAGGTATTTGTTTGGCTTTTCTGTTTTGTTGTTTATTACGATAGTAAACGTAGAGTACACCCCAGTCAAGTAGTTTCAAAGCAGATGCACATCCATAGCAGCATCATAACATCATCCTCACCACCACTGATCATCATGCAACAAAAAAACCCTGCCTCACCTTAAATAAACTAACAATAATAACAATAAACTGATCAAGGTGACATCTTCTCTCCTTCTCACCTGGCAGACCCAGCTTCTCGGAGGCGGCAGAATCCCAGGTGATTGCAGTCTGGAAGTCGGCTGCTGCAGTGGTGAAGTTGGGCAGCAGAGAGTTCAGCTCCCTCATCATCATTTCGTGCACACTCACGTAAGGAATAAACACCTGCACAGGAAAAGGGACACAGCAGGGATTAGCATAACATGGATCGTGAGATGATTCACTACCCACGTACATTCCGAATTAAGTTTTGTGTGTGCAGACTTTATCAGAGACCGTCAACTTCTCAAGTTATGCGTAAAAAGATAGAGTTTGGGACAAAGATTGTTTTTGTGCGAGACTGGATGTAAAAAAAAAGCACACGAGTGCTTATTCCATTATCCTCGATATAAAAGAATAAAAGAATGAATGAATAAAGTCATCTGCATAAAAAAAAAAACCTAGACACTTAAATAGGAACGAACACATGGATGGATTGATGCCAGGTGTGATGACAAATACTTGCTTGCACGGGGGAGATATTCAGAACATTAATTAATTAACGCTGACAGGAACGGACACCTGAGGAAAACAGACTGGGGTGTTATTCATTTCGTTTAAACAGCTTCTTTTTGATCTTGTATTGTGTAAAAAATGCAAATCAAAAGTAATTAGATTTAATTAAAATTTTGAAAAGAAAAACCACGTTTTAAAAAATCCAATAATTTTTCTGTATCATTCTAACATCCCCCCCACCCCCCCCTCAACAAACTCGCACAAAAATAATCTTTCTCCTAAACCCCATCTTTAAGACATTGCCTGAGAAGTTGATGGTCTCTGGTAAAGTCACACAAAACACACAAAAATAGACACACACAGATATAGACATTCACACTTATATAAATAAATAAATGAATGAATGAATTAATGTATATATTGCACACAAAGACAGACACAGACACAGACAGACAGACAGACACACACATTATATATATATGACAGAGAGTAGTGAAGGAAAACAAGTGCAGAGATCTAAGAAATATAAAGAAAGAAAACGCTATAGATGTAAAATTTTAGTGACAGTATTGGAGGCCCTCTCTTGAGCTTCGACTCCAGGATGAGCCATCATCAGATGTCTCGACGGTGGTTTTGCTTAACCATCGCTGGTACATTAAGGAGAAACACCTCTATAAAATACAGAAGCGTTTTTGCTCTGATGTATATTCATCCTCCTCAAAGAGCCCCTGCTCCATTCCAACACTTCATTCAACATTGACCCAGGTTCGATTCCTGTTCGAGGGGATTTTTCGCCTGGAGTTCACATCAGCGCTGACTCCTCTCTACCCAAAATGTCCTGTGGATGAGACTATAAACCGAGACCCCGTGTGCGAACGCACGCAGAACATCTTGCGCACACGTTAAATCCTGTTTCGCTTTTCGTAAGAGTAGGCCTTCGTGTGCCGATGGGAACAGAAGACAAGATTTACAAAACTGCATACACACAGGGATACTGGATGTAAAAATTCGCATGAGCGCTTATTCCATTATCCTCAAAATATAAGAGAATAAATAATAAAGAATAAAATAAACCCATGCTGTACCTTCAGAGGCTGATGCTCTCGGAGGAAGTCCAGACACTGGGCCCACTGGCAGTTGAGCAGGAAGCGAGTGACCACCTGTTGGGCGTACAGCTGCCCCTGCTGCTTGTCACTGGCCACCAGGGTCATGTGACAGGCCGTCTTCAGCGCCGACTGGTCGTTGCGGCGCGTGATGGCGAGGGCGGCATCCTGAATCCGCTTCATGGCCAGGTAACTGCAACACAGGTGTGCAATCATGATAACAACAATAATAGTGATAATATAATAATAGCAGTAGGCACCCATCGGTCTCGGAAGACTATGGAGTTGCGCTCTAGTCTTTAGAGCACAAAGGCTGGGTAAGTAAGTATGGAGGGCAAACTGTTACCCATGCAGCAGACCCCCCCCCCCCCCCCCCCCCCCGTCTCCACGCCACTGGAATGATCCGTTGGAAAGGCAATGATCGATACGAATGGTTCCAGTACCGTCGCAGGAGCCACCAGAACGTTGCCATTTACAGCAATCATATAATAATAACAACAACAACAATGATCATGATAATAATAATAAAAAAATTACTACAACTACTACACTACTACTACTAACTACTACTACTTACTACTACTACTACTACTACTACTACTACTACTACTACTTCATGGAATTTATATAGCACTACATCTTGGGAAAACAAATCAAAGCGTCAAGAGTTTATTGCAGGAACTGAACACTCTTCTGCTTGGTGAAACACTGATGTCTATGATGTCTTATCTGATTGTCTCTTTAAAATAGAAAAATTCTAAAAAGAATGGTCACAGAAGTCTTTAAGATAGATAGATAATTATATGGACAGATAGATAGATAGATAGATATACAGACAGATTAGATAGATAGAAATACTATATATATGACAATATATTATATGACAATATATATATGACAATATATATATATGACAATATATATATATATATATATATATATATATATATATATATATATATATATATATATATGTGTCTCTCTCTATATATTATAAGAGAGAGAGAGAGAGAGAGAGATGAGAGAGAGAGAGGAGAGAGGAGGAGGAGAGAGAGAGAGAGAGAGAGAGAGAGAGAGAGAGAGAGAGAGAGAGAGAGAGAGGAGAGGAGATGAGGAGAGATGAGATAGAAGAAGATAGACAGAGACACAGAGGCAGAGACATGCAGACACAAGACAAACAGAAATCTCTCTCTCTCTCTCTCTCTCTCTCTCTCTCTCTCTCTCTCTCTCTCTCTCCTCTCTCTGTCAATCCAGCAGAGTGTGTACATACCACTTTGCAGCCTGCTCATAAGAGCCATCTCGCATCAGCTGCTCGGACCAGTCCGTGTACAGGTCTTCCCACACCGGGTCCAGCAGCGACAGACGCACATGGGCCAAGGCCACCGCCTCCCTGCAACACACACAGCAATCAACACCGTTCATTCCATTGTGATTTATTAGGGGTATTAAAAACTACAGAAAAAAGGGGAAAAAGAGAGGAAAAAACCCCTACAGAAAAAAGAAGAAGAAATATATAGAGAGCGGTGAGTAAAACCTGAAATATAGGACCGCCCCGCCCCCCCAAAAAAAAAACACAACAAAAAACAAAACAAAACAAAAACAAAAGAACAAACCCAAGCAAAAACAAAACACAAAAGCAACCCCAACCCAAAAACAAAACAACCCTCCCCCAAAACCAACCCCCCCCCCAAAAAAAAAAAAAAAAAAACCCAACAAGAAAACCGTAAAAATAAAACCCATAAAAAGGAAGACGTAAAAAACAATGCACGAGTAAAAAAAAAATCAACCTCATAGCATCCTACCTTCTTAAAGGAGCTATCAGTGTAAATATGGGTTCAACAGTCTTATGAATAGTGAAAGAAGTAGGCTGGTGTCTAAACACAACACCTGTGTGCATGCTGTTTTAAAAAAAATAAAAATTTGTCATCCGCTCCTACCGGCACACGATGGCCTGCTCTTCCGAAAGGCGGAACGGGATTTTAACGTGTGCGCAAATGTTCTGCGTGCGTCCGCACACGGGACCTCGGTTTAAAGTCTCATCCGAATGACTTTGACATTCAGTTCGATTTTTTCGTCAAACTGGGAAGAAAGGGCGAGCTGGGTACGAACCCAGAAACTCGCGGTTTACATATTGGCAGGCGAACGTCTTAACCATCCTGCCACCGTCCTACCGTGTGTGTGTGTGTGTGTGTGTGTGTGTGTGTGTGTGTGTGTGTGTGTGTGTGTGTGTGTGTGTGTGTGTGTGTGTGTGTGTGTGTGTGTGCGTGCGTGCGGGTGTGTGAGTGCGGGGAGGCGGCTTGCTGGTGCATACCTTCTAAAATATACGAAATGTGTCATTATTTGCACGTACGCGCGCGCACGCGTACACACCACACACCACACCACACACACACACACACACACACACACACACACACCATCAAAGCTCTACCGTGAGGTGTACGTACCACTGCCAATTCCTAGCATCTCTTACCCATAACTTACAATCAAAGCTGACTTTTCCTCTCCCCGTGACGTCACTTTTCCCGTTTCTACTCCCTCCTCATCCCCATCCTATGCTCTTTTCCCTCCATAATTTTTTCCCCGTTTTTATGCCCCCCCCCCCCGTTTTGTTCTCTCTGTCGCTTTCCCCCTTCTCTTCCTCCTCATCGCATCCCCTTCTCCCCTTCTTCTCTGCTCCAGTTCTCTCAGTTCCCCAGGGAAGACTGTCGGCGTCATGAATAACTATCTCAGCCATTCATCAAAAGCGAAAGGAGGAAAACTGGGTTGATTGAGGTTTGCCTGATCGTGAAATCAGCTGGACTGAGAGAGGGAGGGGAGGGAGAGAGAGAGAGAGAGAGGGAGGAGAGAGAGAGAGAGAGAGAGAGAGAGAGAGAGAGAGGAGAGAGAGAGAGGAGAGAGAGAGAGGAGAGAGAGAGAGAGAGAGAGAGGGAGGAGAGAGGAGGAGAGGAGGAGAGAGAGAGGAGGGAGGGAGGGAGAGAGAGAGAGAGAGAGGGAGAGGAGAGGAGAGGAGAGGAGAGAGAGAGGGAGAGAGAGAGAGAAGAGGAGAGGAGAGAGAGAGAGAGAGAGAGAGAGAGAGAGAGAGAGAGAGAGAGGAGAGAGAGAGAGAGAGAGAGAGGAGAGGGGGGACAGACAGCAGACAGAGAGAGAGGGGGGGGGGGGGGGGGGGGAGGTCACTGAAACAGTTTATTGTCACTGCTATTACAAGAAGCCTTTTAACAAGAGGGTGACAATTTCTTGTATGAAAATTAATAAAACAAATGTCCACACGTGTGAGTGGGTGAGTGAGTGAAAGTGTGTATGTGCGCGCGCGCGCGCGCGCGCGTGCGTGCGTGGGGTGTGTGTGTGCGCGCGCGTGCGTGGTGTGCGTGTGTGTCTCTCTCTATATATATCTATATCTATACATACACACACACATTAGTGATCGATTGTTTAGATCAAAGAACAACAGAAGAGAGAGGGAGAGGAGAGAGAGAGAGAGAGAGAGAGAGAGAGAGAGAGGAGAGAGAGAGAGAGAGAGAGAGAGAGAGAGAGAGAGAGAGAGAGAGAGAGAGCAGAACATTGAAACTGTTTATTGTCACTGCTATAACATAACAAAAAGCCTTTTGACAAGGGGGTGACAATTTATTGTATGAAAAGTAATAAATGCCCACAGGTGTGGTGTGTGTGTGTGTGTGTGTGTGTGTGTGAGTGTGTGTGTGTGTGTGTTGTGTGTGTGTGGTGTGTGTGTGTGTGTGTGTGTGTGTGTGTGTTGTGTGTGTGTGTTAGTGTGTTAAAAAGGAGATGAAGCTATTATTTTACAACACACACACGCGCGCGCGCGAGCATATACACACGGATATATATATATATATATAGGGAGAGATAAAGATAGAGAGAAAGAGAGAGAGAGAGAGAGAGAGAGAGAGAGAGAGAGAGAGAGAGAGAGAGAAGAGAGAGAGAGAGAGAGAGAGAGAAGAAAACAGACAGACAGACAGACAAGAGACAGAACAGACAAACAGGCATAGAAGGGAGAGGAGGGAGAGAGAAAAAGAGACAAAAAGAGAGTGAATACCTGCAGGTGTAGCTTACGTCAGCTGACAAAACAGAAATAAACCCCAAATGATAATAAAAAAAAAAGAAATGAAAAGAAACTCATCCCTAAAGCCAAAGCCATTTTCAAGGGGAACAGACAGACTTGTCATTCACGCTGAAAGACAGCAGGTGGGGTTAAAAGACATAAAACCACCCCCACACACCTCTCCAGTCGCATCCTTCCTCCTCCCATCTCCTCAACCTCTCCTTCCTCCTCTTCCTCCATCCTAGTTTTCATCATCTTTCTCACATCTCTTGACCCCCCCCCCCCACCACCTTTTCCTTCATCCAACATCTTGAAAATACCATCTCAGGTTTTGGTGTTTTTTTTCTTTTCTGTTAACTTTGAAGTTTAAGCATGATCACATAGTTTTAAGTATACCAAAGGGCATGGCAGTCATATCTCTCTCTCTGCATACACACGGGGACTGGATGTAAAAAAAGCACAAAAGTGCTTATTCCATTATCCTCGATATAAAAGAATAAATCAAATCAAATCAAATCAATTTCTCTCTCTCTCTCTCTCTCTCTCTCTCTCTCTCTCTCTCTCTCTCTCTCTCTCTCTCTCTCTCTCTCTAGTGTGTGTATGTATTGTGTGTGTGTGTGTGTGTGTGTGTGTGTGTGTGTGTGTGGGTGTGTGTGTGTGTGTGTGTGTTGTGTGTGTGTGTGTGTGGTGTGTGTAGTCTAGTGGTTTGAGTCGAACTCGTGACGTGGCAGTAGCTGGGGATATATATATATATATATATAATATATATATACACACATACATATATTATTATATACATCTATCTATCTATCTATCTATCTATCTATCTATCTATCTATCTATCTATCTATCTATCTATCTATCTATCTATCTATATGAGTTCGCGTCTTCACTAGGGTGCCCGTTTGTTACAGATTTACCCCCCCCCCCCCACTAAATACCACTTCGGACTCCATCCTTGAATTCCTAACCCTGCAAGTCGTTCGAAAGACCTTGACAAAATAAAAAATAATACTAACTGCGATTTCAAAAAATGAGAAACAAGCACTGAGGTATGACTTATCCAACTTGTTTCTTCTTTCTTCTTCTTCCGTCTGTCTGTCTAGCTTTCTGTCTGTCTGTCTGTCTGATTCCATCTTATCCATTTCCACCTTTGCAAAGTCCTTGACAATGTACTAACTACCACTTCAAAACTGCGTCCCAAGCACAGAAACCGACATCAGGGTTTGGCCTGTCCAAACTTGTTTCTTTTTCTCCTGCTCCTCCTCCGTCTGTCCGTCTCTCGCCCCCCCCCCTTCTCTCTCTCCCCCTCTCTCTCTCTCCTCAATGATATACTGAGAGCAGCAGATTCCACTGTCAGACTGAATTAGTGAAGAACTCGTTCACTTGGGTATTTTTTTTTCTTGGCCAGGTCTATCTGTCCTGGGCTGTTTCCAAATGGGACACGTACTTGCGACAACAGAAAAAGGGAAAGAAGGTGGAAAGGGAAAAATGAAAAATGGAGAGAGAGAGAGAGAGAGAGAGAGAGAGAGAGAGGAGAGAGAGAGACAGACAGACAGACAGACAGACAGACAGACAAATAGATCATTGGGGCACCGCACAGTAACACTAGCCAACTTTTTGCATGCAAGTTGTTGAACCTTGGCGGAGTCAATCTCCCCTCCCCTTCCCAAGTTGGCCAATCTTCTTCGGAAAATTGACAGATTATTAATCCACAAAGAAGATATCATACCTCCATTCACACATGATACTTCACTGAGAAGACTCTTCCAAAGAAGGCCTGGGGGGGGGGGGGGGGATGGAGTCGTAGCCACTGAGAATGTAGGCGAATTAATCCCACAAAACAAACTGAACAATGTCGTACTGCATTAACAAGAACAACAAAAACAAAAAAAACCCACCGAGAACTCCCCCCAAAAAAAAATCCTAACGTCAACCTAAGTGACCTGAACTGGGTAAAAAAAAAAAGTAAATGGTGTATCCACAAACGATATGTCAAATAAGTTTTCAACTTTAATAGGATACGTATACATTCATTTATCAATGTTAAAAAAAAGTAAGATGGAAACCTGATGGAATGCTGCCTACTGTATTAATTTTGGAATGGTGTTACTTGTTTCATATTCGGCCTCTAGCTCGACTAAGTTTTAAAAATATTGAAGATCTTTTAAAATTGCTGTTGCTTCGGATCCAGTTTTCATCTGTGTTGATAGAAAGCGGTGTGCTAGGTAGAATATTAATAATTTCCAGTTACTGTTTGTCCGATTTCGCGCAGTTGAACGTCTTGATCCAGTTAAGGACAAGGAATCGGTTTAATGACACTACATCCAACCCTCTCTCTCTCTCTCTCTCTCCTCTCTCTCTCTCTCTCTCTCTCTCCTCTCCTCTCTCCATGCACGTTTATTTGTTTGCTTTATAAGATTCAGCCCTATTCTATGTATTTTCATTGTTATTAAAAAAAGTATGTGTTGTATGATAAAAAAGGTCACCAGACGTGTCCCTGTGTGAGTGTGTCCTGTGTGAGTAGTGTGGTGTGTGTGTGTGGTGTGTGTGTGTGTGTGTGTGTGTGTGGTGTGTGTGTGTGTGTAGGGGGGGGGGGGTGCGTGCGTGTGTGTGTGCGGGTGTTTGAAAGAATAGATTGATATTACTGTGTGATATGTTTGGAGTTTTTCGGGTTTTTGTTGTTGTTAATGTTACTTGTTTAGGTTTTCTTTGAATGTGACCATTATGAAAATTTTACGAAATCATTAATTTTCTTTGGAGGTATTGCTCTTAACAATTTTTGTGGGCTTTTACCCCTTCCTTTATTCTTTTACATTCCTCGTGTCTTACTGCTTGTTGTGATACACGTATGCTTACAAGAACATCATTGCAAAACAAGGTTTGGCCTTAAAATCTGTATCCCTACGTTTACAACAACCCCATCCTCCCCTCCTCCCGTGCCTCGCTCTATCCCGCCCACCGTTTTTTTTTCCCCTTGGTTCCGATCTTTTTCTCCGCCCCGCACTACTGTACAGAGAAGCGCAGCGAGGCAGGCAGGCAATCTAATCCGAACACGCACAGTGGCGGCCCCTAAACTGGGCTTAATCACACTGTCCTTGCTGCAGCTGACACCTGCTCTCCCGCAGCCTGTAACCAAAGCAGGCGGCTGACCCGGAGTACATCAACAATACACACACACACACACAGACATGCGCAAACACACACAAACACACATACGCGCGCACGCACAAACACAAAAAAAACTTCGAACAAGTGCCTCAAACCCAAGCCGTCAAATCGCAATCACAACACTAACCACTGAGCTATCCCTCCCCTCCTTCCATTCCCTTTCCCCAAACATCTGTCAAACCAAAACAAAACCTGAGGCGATTGCACGGTCACCGCGTGAATGACCCTAACCGCTGTGGTCTTCGAACACGGTCACTGTAGGCCTTCTTCGCCCCGTCCACTTCATCTTGTCATTGGAGGCGAAGCCATAAAAATTATGTTTTCTTTGTTTTT
>CM060321.1:41737033-41742033 GCA_030674155.1 Stramonita haemastoma
AAGGAGGGGAAACAATGAGGCAGATAGAGGAAACGTTGGGAAGACAACATCAGAGAGTGGACTGGCCTTGGGTTTTTTGCTTCAGAAACCTGAGAACAGCAAGGAATGGAGGAAGCTGGTTGCAAAATCTTCAATAGTGCCCTAAAGGTCTAGCACACTACAGAATAGAAGAGAGGGGAAACAGATCCCTGTGTGTTTGCTTTGACTGCTCTCCTTACACTTCACTCACAAGTACAAAGGGGGCAAAAAGTATTGCACCTTACCTTTCGCAACCCTGAAGCCTGCTACCCGCACACCTGGGAAACCCTTGGAAGCACCAGACGTTCCATCTCTCCCCGCTGCATTGAATGCTCCCTGCTGCTCCCTCCTTCAGTCTCCGAGTCACTGTAGTAAGAGCTGTTGTCCTCGGAAGATGCACTGGCGACGTTGGCTGAACCTGAACCCCTCACCAATGGAGAAGATCCTGAGAATGAAGATGAGGATGATTTGGAGGCTTGGCTGAGAGCCGAATGTCTCGCTTCCTGGGTGGGACTCTTTGAAGGTTTTTCCGAGTCTGAAAAATTGAAGGAAAAATATGTTTTAAGTGTAGGTATTCAAATTAAAGAGAGGAAAACGCTTTCTCTCTATTTCTCTGTCTCTGTCTGTCTGTCTGTCTGTTTGTCTGTCTCTCACTCTCTCTCCTTAAATGAGCACACACACACACACACACACGCACACACACACAAACACGCACGCGCGCGCGCGCGCGCGCACGCACGCACGCACGCACGCACACACACACACACACACACACACACACACACACAAAACAAGCAACAGAAAGACAAAAGGGGGTGAGAGGAAATTGAGAAAGACAAAAGAAATGAAAAAAACAAAAAAACAGTGAGATAAACTACAGAGGGCATCAAGAAACTGTGTACAAGTAACTTGTGTAAGGGACAAGGTGGGAGAAGGAAAAAAACAAAAAGAAAAAAGAAAAACGAAGAAAAAAATGCTGTTATCAGGTGTCATAAACTCTACAGGTCTCCAGCAGGTGTTGCAAGCAATATTTAAAATAGAGAGGGGCAGAGGGAGAAAGGTGAAGAAAAGGGACAGGGGGTGGGGTGGGGTGGAGGTTGGGGGAAATGGCAGAGTTCCTCATTTGCTTGGAGTTTCTCTCTCTCTCTCTCTCTCTCTCTCTCTCTCTCTCTCTCTCTCTCTCTCTCTCTCTCTCTCCCTCCCTCCCTCCCTCCCTCTCTCTAACGCTCCACACAACCCTGCCCTCTTTTCCCATCAAGTACTTTTACACCTGCTCAAAGTCGCACTGGGATGACAGGCAACTTTTTTTTTAGGCCAGGCGCCTGAAATCAGACCCACTTAACACACGGCTGGTTAACCTGAATTCCCTTCCTGCCCTAGTGACACTGCTCCGGGTACGGGCCACAAGGTATCTGCTGTTGTCAATGACTTCAAGGTTTCTTGGGGAGGGTGTCTTCCCCCCACCCCCACCCCATGGGAGATATCTCTCCCCCTCCCCTGCCCCTCCACCACCCCCATCCCCCCGCCCACCCCCACTAAAAAAATATTTGTTGCCTGTCCTAGCACTAGAAGTGTATGGCAATGTAGGTAAGACTGGCCACTTGCCTGGATACAAACATTATGACCTTACTTGCATCCTGTTAATTGGATCAAAGGCATAAAGATTCATTAGGTGTTTTATGCACGTGCAACATATATTTTGAGCATAATTTCTGTTTTTTATCATTATCTTTCAAGGCAGCTTTAACAGGCTACAATATCAAATATTCTTGTTAATGCATCTGACACATCTAAATTACAAAAAGTGTCTCAATGTGAGGTATGACCAAGGGTATAGCTTCAATATTTGCCAGGACCTCTGATGAAGGCTCATCCAGGAGCCAAAACTCGAGTCAGGTCAGCCAAAGACATAGTCCTTTCTCAAAAATGCCTAAAATGCTGTAATAATATTTTCTAGGATTTTGGTGTTGTTTTAATTGAATCTTTGATAAATCATCTTCAAAACGAGAGAGGTTGGTAAGTGGTTACATACAAATTGTTTTCCTCCACTATTCTCTCAAACAAATTTCTGTTGGGGATTTTTAATTTTATTTCAATGAAAAGTGATCAAATAAAAACAAAATGTACATATCTTTTTTCCTTTTTTTTTGGATTTCCTCTCATATCAAAAATTCAAAGAACAACAAATAAAAATGATTGAAGTCTCCATTCAACCTTGGTAGAGTCATTATCTTTCCAACTCTAAGGCAGTCTACAATCGTGATACTTTTTGCCTGTGATATTTGCCATATCAGTCCATCAATCACAAAACTGACCACTGACCTAATTGCCCCTGACAAGCAAACAAACGAAAAACTCAAGCCAACAGACAATGCTGCGGTCAGCAAAAAAGCAGAACAAGCTTATCTCCAAAAAGGGTTCTTTGTTTTTCAGACAAAACTTTCTCCATTTTATTTGCGACATCAGATACAGGCCGATATCTAAAAAAAACACAAAAAATCCCAGTGATATTGTGTTGATCAAACCCTGAAGCACTTTCTGTTCTATCTGATCCATCTTCTCTCCTGTCTTGATGTGCACCTGCATCCATTTGTCAACATGCATTCTCTCTCTCTCTCTCTCTCTCTCTCTCTCTCTCTCTCTCTCTCTCTCTCTCTCTCTCTCTCTCTCTCTCTCTCTCTCTCTCTCTCTCTCTCCTTGCCACATGCTAACATATGAGACATTTACTGATTTAGAATGCTCTGTCTCTCACAAAAGAGAAACTGCACCACCTAAGTATGATGTCATCCACTTTATTTTTTCTTGTTTGCGTCTTCTTTTCGTTTTTTGTTGATGTTGTTGTTGCATGTTCCCTCCTATGGGCCCCCAAAATGTCTGCTGTCTCACTCATCACAACTGGGTATCACTGTGTGACTGTTCATACACACCGCATGAGAAGTCTGCATGAATAGCTGTTTTCAAGTATCTCACCATACAGGCAGCCATATTTCAGCTTCAGAAGATTTTTTTCTTCTTTAAAAGGAGAGTGCAGGTTGTTCTCAAGCTGAGCTTGTCATCAAGGGAATCTTTATATAATGTTTGATTTCATAGCATAAAGATATGTTAATGTAGGCCTTGGCATTTTAATGGCATCAATACCTGACACTGTAACAGTGCTTTATTGGCCCCGGCCACATTTAACAATTACTTGCCTATAACAGTGGTGTTTAACTACATATAGGATTTTGTCAGGACTATTGTTTTCTGTTCTTCCACATCCACTACATGCACTTACAACCTTGCTTTTTTTTTTAAATTCTGTCATCTAAAAGAGTACATCATCATTCAAAGTATAGAAGAATGGTAGGACAAAACTCCACCTTCAACCCAGCCAGATTTGATCACTAAGCCTCTTGCTTCCAAGTCCAAGGCTGGTGTGTTCACTTTTTTTAAGCCATCACTGATGATGTGTGGTTGTAGCTGTTCTAGAATATTACTTGTACACATACATTATAAGGCAACGTCTTGGTCACACAACCTAACATGATTTTAACAGGTAAGTAGCAATAAAAGAGAGTGCAAACTTCTTATCCAGTGCATACAACAAGTTCACAGCCCTGCAGTGATTCCCAGGTGGGATGAGTGAGACAAAGTACATATTCATTGTGACTCCTATAGGGTATTAAGCCCGGGATCACACAACAACAACTACCACAATATATTTTTCCAAACTGATTTCATTAAAGTGACTCTGCCCCCATCCATAACATTCAACTTCCCAGCTTTCTCAGCTAAAGGTGTGTACCAGCAGAACAGACAAGCACAAACCAAAACTCTGCGATGCCTGACATGACAATTCACACGGACTCTGGATTGATTTTTTTTCTTTGGTGGTTAAAGTATTTTGCGAGGGGTCACCCACCAGAAGTGCAGAGTCAGTGTATTATCTATCTCCCCCTGGCCCTGTTTGTTGAGCTCAGCCCAGCAGCGCTGACCCACACCACAGCAGTGATTTGCTGGTGACGTAAACCAGATCAGAGATAAGCTGCTGCAGGCTTCAATTCCATCTACATGCTGCCTGCGCTGCTGCACTCCCTGCCCCTGCCTGACACTGGCGCTAGGAAATCTGGTCTTTTTGTTTTGTTGTTGGGTTGTGGTGGGGTTTTTTTGCTTTTGTTGTGCCATTCTCTTATTATATCTTTCTTTTTCCCAATCCTCCCTTTCCAGATGTGTGTGTGTATGTGTGTGTGTGCATGCGTGCGTGCGTGTGTGTGTGCACTTGTGCATGCACCTACATATGCTGCTTGCGTGAGTGTATACATGTGTGTATGTTTAATGTGTGTGTGCATGTGCACTTGTGCATGAACGTATGTATGTCGTGCACATATGTGAGCACAGTGGACATGCATGTGCGCATGTGCACTTATGCCCATTCTGTGCAAGATATGTATATGTGCGTGCATGTACTGTGTGCGCAATTGCATATTATGCATGTGTACATTCAATATGTACATGTGTACATATATGCTTCCAAACATACATATCCTATTTCTGATGACACCACCTCCTCTCTGTCACTAAAGGAGCCCCTGCTTGCCAGCACCACCTTTATATTCCTGTCTTTTGGCCTAAATCCTGGTCCCATGTAAGCTCAGTTCATACAGTAAGTCGTTGACACAGAAGAGCAGAACTTTCTTATATGCCCTAACAGTCATGACTTGTTGCTATTGGGCGTTCCCAAGCTTAACGCCCTGGGGGTCACCCAGAATCTGAACTGCCTCTTTCATCACATCTGGGAATAACTGTGTGACATTAAAAACATACTGGATTAGTTTGCAAGTTTGGGCTGTTTTCAAGTACCTCGCAATAAAGGCAGCCATTCTATTCTATGAGCTCAGGTTATTTTCTTCTCCTTTAATGAATATTACACTACAGGTTCTTGTGCAAAGAGCTTGTGATGAACAAAGACAGTCTCAACATAGCATTTCGAGGTATAGCAACAT
>CM060321.1:41749533-41753953 GCA_030674155.1 Stramonita haemastoma
TCCTCCCCATTGTGTTCTCGGGACAGCACAGCACTGGAGTGCTCCAAGATCTTGCAGTCTCCAATGGAGTACAGGGAATAGCTGCTAGCATCTGAACAGACACACACATTGAAAATTAACACACACATGTATGTGCATGCGCACACGCACGCACACATGCACACACACACACACACATGCACACAGGCAGGCATGCACACACACACGCGCACACACGCACAAGCACATGTGCACACACGCACACACATACACACACACGCACACACTCAGAGAAATGCACACGCATGTATACACACACATGGAAGCCCACACACATGCACAGAACATGCAAGCATGCACGAATGTACGCATGCACACGCACACGCATACGTGTGTGTGTGTGCAAACATTTTTCTTTCTATCTATTTAGCATCATTATCATAATGACAATTGCTATTATCATCATCACCATAATCATTATTATATCATCATCAACATCATTATCATTATTATGACGAGTCATGAGACTTGCACACTACCCCAAGTTAAACTGGTACCTCAAACAGACATCTTTAGGTACAGCTCCTTTATGAACATCATTCCAGTTTAACATAATCCAAACTTTCAATGAATGGTAAAAGATTTGCTGGTACCCATATTCCAACTTCAGGGATACGGTTTGGTATTGAACATACTAATATTGCCAGGGCAGTCAAGAGGTACATCTTTGCTCTTTCCAATTATCAACTGTTGAGGGTTCTTTTGAAATGCACAAGTCCGTAAGCACACAGGTTCAACTGGTTTAGAGTCTCCCAAGATAAACTTTATATTCTGTTTATTTTCCTGTCAAAATGGAAGAAAGGGCAAGGCTGAGAATTGAACCCAGAGCCTCAAAAGTTTATCTGTTAGGGAGGTGAACATCTTAACCATCCTGCCACCCACCTTCTGTTTTTTCTTAATTTAAAAAGAAACAGAACCCCTCAAACTTTTAAAGACAGGGAAAAAAGATTAGAAGGAAGACAAGGGAAAGTAGAGATCCTATGTGCAGGACAAGACATAAATACACAAACAAGCAAACTTTCAAAGAAAGGTAAGAGATCAGCAGATGACAACACAAACACCAGCAGTACAGATCCTGGTCTCTCACCTGTAGGATTGTCGGAGGAGGGTCCCCAACACACCACGTAGACGATGTGACGGTGAAACGTGTGGGACAAAGTCGGCATCCTGTCAGAAGCACTGAGTAATCACAGATCATACACAACCGAAACCTCTCTCTCTCTCTCTCTCTCTCTCTCTCTCTCTCTGACACTGACACTGACACAGTTTATTGTCCATACAGCATTACAGCCCTGTAGACAAGGGGGAATAACAAGTTCAGATAAATTTGTGTAACATAATAACATTTTTCAAATTTTCCTCTCACTTCGCACTTACATATACTACTGCACATTCTAATTGCCACGCAGGTGACACACACACACACACACACACACACACACACACACACACACACACACCCCAACACACACACACACCCACACACACCCACACTCTCTCTCTCTCTCTCTCTCTCTCTCTCTCTCTCTCTCTCTCTCTCTCTCTCTCTCTCTCTCTCCTCTCTCTCTCTCTCTCTCTCCCTCCCTCCCCATCCCCCCCCACACACACCAACAGAATCAATAAAGGACCATCTAAGGACTAGTTACCTACAGACTAGTTGTCTACAGGGCTGTAATGCTGTATGGACAATAAACTGTGTCAGTGTCAGTGTCAGTGTCAGTGTCTTTCTCTCTTCTCTCTCTCTCTCTCTCTCTCTCTCTCTCTCTCTCTCTCTCTCTCTCTCTCTTCTCTCTCTCTCTCTCTTCTCTCTTCTCGCTGGCAATTTGACAACCAGGGTTTGAGTCCGGTCGAGGAGATTTTTCTCCTGGAGTTAACATCAGTGCTGACTCCACTCTCCCCAAAAGTCATTCGGATGAGACTTTAAACCGAGGCCACGTGTGCGAACGCACGCAGAACATCTTGCACACACGCTACATCCTGTTCCGCTTTTCGTAAGAGTAGGCCATAGTGTGCCAGTGGGAACAGATGACATTTACAAAACTGCATACACACGGGGACTGGATGTAAAAAAGCACAAGAGTGCTTATTCCATTATCCTCGATATAAAAGAAAGAATAAATACTAAATTAAATCTCTTCTCTCTGTCTCTCTCTACCTCTCTCTCTCTGTCTCTCTCTTTCCACCACCCTCAATAAGCTTGCCCCTGGAAAAGCTGAGGTCTCTGGCACCTCACTCCCCAACAATCGCATAGGTTATGGGAAGACCTTCACCTTTTAACTTATTCACTCCCTTCAGGACTGACTGGCTACAACCCACCTACACAAACACTTAATGTATCTGCCTTATATAACTGCTCTGTCTTATAAACACAATGAAAAAAGGCCACTCCATGCTCGGAATGGTGTGATTCTAACTCTATGATACCATAGGGGTCTGAACATTTGTCAAACTTTTGCTAATACTAGGAAAACTTTTCAAATAACATATATATGTATATATATATACAAATACAAAAGGATTTAATCAAATATTTTTTAATCATTTAAAAAAAAGAAAAGGGAGTAAAATTAGAGGCACAGACAAAATCACTTACTTGTGCGACAAAACATTGATGAGCCCGACACGGCCATCTTCTGTGCCATAGCCCAACACCCCCTCTTTGGTAGGGTGCCATGCCACCTGAAAAAATATATACATCAGTATCATACCCCCTTTAAAAAACCCACAACCAACTTATAGATGCACACACATACACATACACTCACTAACTCACTCACTCACTTATGCATGCATGCACACAAAAGCATGCATGCACACACACACACACACACACACACACACACAGACACTCACACATGTGCGCGCACATACATGCACACACGCACACATACACATACACACACATACTCACACACACACATACACATACACATACATCCTAGATAATTTAACAGTTGTGAACCATTCAAAGACTTGTGTAAATATTTTCATGTCAAGAAGAATTAATACATTATTTTATAGAATGAAACTAAATGCATTGACAACCAAATTCAGCAAAAATGGTAAATGTTTGTGTGGTGAGAATATCACTAATACTCATATACTTTTTGACTGCAAGAGTGTAAAGTCTTTCATGCCCCATTTTTCTGAAAACTCCCTTACCAGTATATTCAATAATTCAGAGCGTAGAATTGGCAGAGAAAAAAAAAGAGGAAAGTAAGCCGGGGTCCAGGGGCCGCTTAGGCCCCGGTGGGGTGCAGGGGCAAAGCCCCGCTGGGGGGTCCAGGGGGGCGAAGCCCCCCGGCCGAAAATGAATTTTAGCATTTTAAAGGCAATTTGGAGGCCTCTCCAGGCACCACTTTGAGCAATGTGTGTGTGTGTGTGTGTGTGTGTGTGTGTGTGTGTGTGTGTGTGTGTGTGTGTGTGTGTGTGTGTGTGTGTGTGTGTGTGTGAGTGAGTGTGTGTGTGTGTGTGTGTGTGTGTGTGTGTGTGTGTGTGTGTGTGTGTGTGTGTGTGTGTGTGTGTGTGTGTGTGTGTGTGTGTGTGAGTGAGAGAGACAGACAGACAGACACAGACTCAGACTCAGACTGTTAGACCTTCCATAAAGAACCACCAGAGTATGTCAAACTTGTTTTAAAAAGATCCCTTCTGGGTAGCCCTAACATAAGTTTGTGTGTACAACTATGATGGTTATTGGAAAACATGGAGAGAGTGAGAGAGACAGAGACAGACAGACAGACAAAAACAGTGGGTGAGAGAAATGAGGACATAAACATCCAGGAAAAGCACTTTTTCCTGAAATGTAGTGGGGGTCCAGGGGGCATTGCCCCCTTGTGGGGTCAAGGGGCAGAGCCCCTTGTGGGGGTCAGGGGGCAACGCCCCCTGAAGCTGAAGGTTTTTTGACAATTCTAGCCTGTTTAAAGGCCTCTCCTTGAACTAATTTCAGTTTTCATACAAAGCAATTTCTGCCCTAAAATAAGCTTTCCAAGTATGACTTTTTATGTCATTTCTTCAATCTAAAGGAAGTTCTACATACAAGTAATCACATAGCAAAAATAAGTACATTTCTAGACAGATGTGCACAAATGCAGATAGAGGAAGAAAGAGAAAGAAAGGGCAGACACACACAGACAGAGAAACAGAGAGAGGGGGGGGGGGTGTAAGAGAGAGAGAGAGAGAGAGAGAGAGAGAGGAGAGAGAGAGAGAAGAGAGAGAGAGAGAGAGAGAGAGAGAGAGAGAGAGAGACAGACAGACAGACAGACACGTCAGAAAGAGAAAGGGCAGGCTGGTTGCCTGTGGATTGTTATGATACTGTAAACATGGCTGACCCCATACACGCTGAAGGCAGCCAGTGGAAAGCCCCCCCCCCCCCCCCCCCCCC
>CM060321.1:41756553-41771553 GCA_030674155.1 Stramonita haemastoma
CACCTCCTAATATAAGTGAGGAGTTACTTTCATCACAACAACCAATCACGCCAACTTCTCATCCAGAGTGCACTGATGGCCTTCAAGGGATTCCCAGCCTGTGTCGTTATTACTGACACACAGCGCACGCACACTCCGGGTCACCCCTAATGGTGTTAAGCTCGGGAACGCTCAACAACAACCACGTATAACAAAGGCAGGAGGGTAAAAGTAAAAGGTAAAGTAAAGGTGTTCCATAACCTGTGTGGTCGTAGGGGAGCGAGGTGTCAGAGACCTCAGCTTCTCTAGGGGCCAGCATACTTAAGGTGGTGCCCATCTCCTCTCCCTCGCTGCTTTACCTTCCCTAACCCTGAAGAGGGCAGGTACCCATTTCCAGCTGGGTAAACTGGGGGGGACTGTACTGAAGCCAAGGCGCGCAAACGGTCACCCATCCAAGTGGTAACCACGCTCGACGCTGCTAAACTTGACTGGGGGAAAGCGAGCGCTCTGACCACTGAGCTATGACGCCCCCAAAGGCAGGAAGACGGGCTCGCAAAGAACAGGAGACGAAAGATACTATCATCTTCCAGAACAGACGATAATGCAATTAATAAGACTGAGAAATGATTGTGCACCATACAAAACATTTTGCAAAAACAATACAATCAAAAAATATAAAACAGAAAAGATTGTTCTTGCAAATACGCTACACTGCAAACAAGATCGGAAGGTTTTGATATAATGCAAAAGCACACCATAGTGTTTTCCTAGAAGGATAAATACCCCAATCTGATAAAGAATGCTTAAACAGTAACTATTCAGTTCGGATTCTTGATGCATAAATGCCAGGACTGACATTAAAACAACCACAGTCATTACTATCCTAAGAAGGAGGAGGAGAGGGGGAGGAGGGGAGGAGGAGGGGAGGAGGAGGAGGAGGAGGAGGAGGAGGAGGAGGAGAGGAGGGAGGAGGAGGAGAAGAAGCAGAAGCAGCAGCAGCAGCAGCAGTAGTACCATTACTGCTATCATCATTCTTATATATCATCATCATTTAACACTTTTTTTTTTTTTCCCAATTGAGATATTTCTGTCTAAAACCTCAAAACACCCTCACAGTCTTCTATGATCACCGTAGTTGTACGTACTGACCCACGTCAGTGATTGAAAGAAAGAGTGTACAAACCGATTCAAATAAGATACAAGCAATGTGAGCGCTGTGTATGGGTTGTACGTAAACTGAAAAATGAAACTTTTCTCAAAGGTAAAACCAATTTACTGTGGTCAACAGAAACCACCCCTTTTTTTTAAAAAAAGAGAAAAACACCCAAACAACAAACAACTTGATGCTATAGCACTAAACTGAAATTTAAAAAAAAAAAGGAAAGCAGATCCTCTTGCACAAGCATGGATCCATCGTGCATGATAATTGATTTCTCCAGAGACGGTAACAAAAGGGTCAGAGAGTGTTGGTGTGGAAGGGGGAGGAGGCTGACACCCTTTTATGCCATTTAGCATCCCATACCCCCCCACCCCTCAATTTTCATCATAACACTCTCCATCGCCTGCACTCACTCACTCACAAACACACACACGACACACGCAAGCACGCACTCACAAAAAACTCATTCACACACACACACGCGCGCGTGCGCGCACTCAGCCACACAACACAACACACACACACACACACACCACACACACACAACACACACACCCCTCGCTCTGGCAAAATTCATGGGTGAAGCAAAGAGGTCAATAATTTGGAATGAACTAAGGTGCAGTGCTCTTGTGACGTACGCGCGCGCGCGCGCGCGCGTGTGTATGCATGTAAATATATGTGTGTATATGTATGTATATATGTGTTTATGTGTGTGTGTGTGCGCGCTGCGCGCGTGCGTTTGTGTGTATGTGAGCGTGTGGTGTGAGTATATGAGAGAGAGAGAGAGAGAGAGAGAGAGAGAGAGAGAGAGAGAGAGAGAGAGGAGAGAGAGAGAGAGAGAGAGAGAGAGGAGAGAGAGAGAGAGAGAGAGAGGAGAGAGAGAGAGAGGAGAGATGCGTTCATATGCGTGCACGCACGCATGTATGAAATGATCATGCAGCAAACACACACGTGTGCTTTTGGACGTTCGTCTGAATACATGCGTGTGGGTTTTTAGTTGATGTTGTTGTTGTTGCTGACATGCAGCAGTTTCGAGTAAAAGGCCACGGGAAGCAGGTGCACTAAGACCGAAGCCTCATTAAGTCCATTCTGAGACGAAGCGCTTCTTTTTCGTTCTTTCTTTCTTTCTTTCTTTTTTCTTACTTTCTTTTCTTTTTACTTTTTTCTTCTTTTAATTTGCCAAAGCCCCAGAACAGGTTACAAATCTCTCTTGTCAGATGATGTTACGTTCATGTGGCCGCTTTGCTGATTTATTTGTTCATATCAACTGCAGATAAGAAATCAAAAGGATAGGAAAGTTGGGGGGTGGGGATGAGATGAGGGTAAGTGGTGAAAGGGGGGGGGGGGGGGGGGGAGATGCGGAGGAATATGTGTTTAAACCGAGCGGTCACGAACTCTTTCGTCACAAATTTCGCGATCAGCTGTTTTCTCTTTCCTTTTATATTTCTTCTCTAAAAGTTCGTTTTTTCCTCATCCCTTGTTAAGAACTTTTTTTTTTAATTGTCCGTGTGTGCGCGCGCGCACGTGTGTATGTGTTGTGTGTGTGCGCACGCGCATGCATGTAAATATTGTTTTAGTTTTGTTTTCTTTTTGCATAGTTTCCAGTTATTTCCGGTAACGAATGGTGACAGATTGAGCTAGACAAGTGAAGAGACGATAAATCATGTGAAAAAGTAAGACATAGCCCGTCCCCCCTGCTCTCTCTGAGTGGATGAGTGAGTTAGTAGAGCGCGCTCGCGCGCGTGTGTATGTGTGTATGTGTGCAGCACATGTAAGCTTGTGACGGTGTGTGTAGGCACGCATACAAGCATGCACCAGGATGCAGAGGGAGGGAGGGAGGAGGGAGGGAGGGAGGGAGGGAGGGAGAGAGAGAGAGAGAGGAGAGAGGGAGGGAGAGAGAAGAGAGAGGAGAGAGAGAGAGAGAGAGAGAGTGAGAGAGAGAGGAGAGAGAGAGAGAGAGAGAGAGTGAGAGGAGAGGAGGAGAGAGAGAGAGAGAGAGAGAACGAGTTTGACAGAAAGACAGATAGACTGACAAACATTCAGGAAGAGAAAGACAGACACAAAAACCAGCAGAGAAACAGACTTGGAATGTAAACACCGACACACGGTTAACACATCCATAGAAATAAAGAATGAACACAAACGTACGCACTGAAAGATTTGCCACATACTGCATTCCAGATGAGAAGAAAGAGGAGGATGAGGAGGAGAAAAAGAAAGAGAGGGAGGAAGAGCTGGAGGAGAATAAGGGGCAGGAGGAAGGACAGAAGAATAAGAAGGAGGATGGGGAGGAAGCGAGGAGAATGAAGAGGAGATAAAGGAGAAGGAGGAGGAGGAGAATTGCGAAGAAGAAGAAGAAGAAGAAGAAGAAGAAGAAGAAGAAGAAGAAGAAGAAGAAGAAGACGAAGAAGAAGAGAATTGCGAAGAAGAAGAATTGCGAAGGAGAAGAATTGCGAAGAAGAAGAATTGCGAAGAAGAATTGCAAAGAAAAAGGAGGGGGAGGAGAAGAAAAGAAGAAGACGAATGAAAAGAGGAAGAAGAAGAAGAAGAAGAAGAAGAAGAAGAAGAAGAAGAAGAAGAAGAAGAAGAAGAATATGCCACTCGACAGTTTTCACCCCTAGCCCTCCTCAACCTCCATCCCTCTCCAAACCACAAAAGTCTGGAATGACAAAAACTGCATTCCAGTGTCGCCTTCCTGCAGTGCAGCCTTTTCCTTCTTTAAGAACGCACGCGCGCACACGCGCGCGCGCGTGTGTGTGTGTATGTGTGTGTGTGTGGTGTGTTGTGTGTGTGTGTGTGTGTGTGGTGTGTGTGTTTGTGTGTGTGAGCGCGCGCTACACATATTGTTTTCAGTTCATGTCTATCTCGTTCTTTACTTCTTTTTTTTTTTTTTTTTTTTTAGTTTTTGCTTGTGCAATGGTACAAAATTTAAGCGCGTAGGGGCTTTTGTGTTCATACGACTTATTCTAAATAATAGTAATAGAAAAGCTGAATGATATTTGAATGCATAACAGAACACACACCTACCCACACACCAACACACACGGTAATAGTAATAACAATGATAATAATCAAGATGATAAAGGTAATAATCACAACAATCATCACGATCATTCTTCCTATCATTATCTGAATCCTCCCGCTCTTACTCTCTCTTCTCCTCTCTCACACACACACACCACACATACACATACACACAGAGTTACCAACAGCCTCCCCTCCCAACATACACGCACTACATGTATATTATGTGATTAATTTTGTGGCTGTTGCCATTCAGTGGACAGACTCATCGGAGATAAGAACTTTTCTCCCGGTATTGGAAGTGTCCTTCAGAAACTTACAGTGGAATGCTGCGTAGTACTGCAAGTGATAAAGGAGTAGGCTACTGGTTTTACGTTCGCAGTCTAATAGACTGAGTTTTTTTTCTGTCAAAGTGTCTTTATTATTGCTTTTATTTTTGGGGGCTGCGGTTTTTTTTTATTTTTATTTTTTAATTTTCGTGGATCTAAAGCGACGTGCTAAGCAGTTTAAAAATAGTGTCCACCTACTCTTTGGCTGGATTCGCGAAGTTGGACGTCTTAATCCAGTTAGCGACAAGGAATCCATTTAACGACACACATCACGTGCACACCAATTCTGACTGTCTGTGTCTCTCTCTGTGCCCCCCCCCCCCCCCCCCCCCCCCCCCCCCCTCTCTCTCTCCTCCCCCCCTCTCTCTCTCTCTCTCTCTCTCTCTCCTCTTCATTCATTCTTCAGTCATCTCGTTGCATCAATCATCTTTCTGTAGGCTGATTTACAAAATGGCCTTGTCTCATTTGAAAAGAGAAACATAAATCAAAACACATTCTGTCAACTTGACTACACCCCCCCCCCTCCTTTCCTCTCCCTCCCTCCACTGTCTCCCCTGGTCCTTTCTCTTTGGCTCTTGATTTCAACAGGGAGACGTTAAAGATACTGTATCATTGCGAATGCCTCGTCTGTTATCTTGAAAACACGGAGTTTCGTTTGTGCTACACACACACACACACACACACACACACACACACACACACACACACACACACACACACACACAAACACACACACAACACACCAGAGTTTCGTCTGTTTCGATAATGATGATGATAATATATTTACAGCCATGTATTTTGTAAAGCATATACATCAAAGCGCTTGGATCCGAAACATTAACACGCATGTAACTCGTTCACAAAAAAATCCAAACAGATTGCACACACACACACACGCACATAGTCTAAAGCCATTCTTACCCTCTTTCTCGGAAAAATCCTTGGATAAGATTTTTAAAAATCTTAATTTGGCATTTCGTATAACAAAATCTTTAATGAATAGTTCTTTAGGAAATGTGTTATAGTTTTAAGTCACACTAGCACTTGTTATGTATTTTCTTGTTGTTATCACTGTTTAGCCCAAATCTATGTACTGTATACATTATTAAGAAAAAGACACCCATTTCACTGCACACATCCATCAACTTACTAGACCCTCCCCTTCCTTTCCCATCGTCTAATATCACTTTGAGTGAACAGACGTAAAATCGAAGCAACAACAACAACAACAACATACAACAACACACACACACACACACACTCACGCACCAGAGAGAGAGAGAGGAGAGAGAGAGAGAGAGAGAGAGAGAGAGGAGAGAGAGAGAGAGAGAGAGGAAGAGAGAGAGAGAGAGAGGAGAAGAGAGAGAGGAGAGCTCTGAAATGATTTAATGTACATTGGCTATGGGCCACAATGCATTTCTAGGGCTTGGGATGGAACAAAGGGTTCAAATATACCATTGGCGAAGCAAATGCACAAAAAAGGAAAAATTGATGTCTGATCAAAGAAGTATAACACATTATTCTAAATCATGATTATGACCCTAATATCAAGCATAACGCAATTCACTAAATGATGATGTCCAGGGAAAATTGCGGGAATCATGCGGTAGGGGACAGCAGACAGACAAGACAGACAGACAGACAGAGGGTGGTGGGGGGGGTGGGGGGGGGTGATGAGCCAGACGTATGATAAAGTGGGATGGCGCAGCAGGGTCAAAAGATGGGGCAAACAGCCCAAGGCTAAAAACTCAGTGTACGTGTGTTTTTTTTTTATATTTATTTATTTTTATATATTTATATCGAGGATAATGGAATAAGCACTCATGTATCTTTTTAGATCCAGTCCCCGTGTTATGCAGTTTTTAAATCTTGTCATCTGTTCCCACCGGCACACAATGGCCTACTCTTACGAAAAGCTGGATTTAACGTGTGCACAAGATGTTCTGCGTGCGTTCGCACACGGGGGCTCGGTTTATAGTCTCATCCGAAGGACTTTTGGTGAGAGTGGAGTCAGCACTGATGTTAACTCCAGGGAAAAAAAATCCCCTGTGTGTGTGTGGTGCGTGCGTGCGTGCGTGCGTGGTGCGTGTGTGTGTGTGTGTGTGCGCGCGCGCGCGCGTTATAAAACTGTTTCTTTTGAGAACGCGACAGCTAATGTCTCAGGTTAACTTTGCAAACAAGTGTCCACTGCCACTGACATACTGCCTAGCTCACAAGCCTTGTCAGTGGCCCGGCTGCCTGTGAGGATAATCATGGTCAGGTGAAACAGTCACACACGCCAAGGTCTCATACAGTGTGTGCTTACGGTCTTAAAGTGATTCCCTGATGTGATGAGTGAGACATACTGTGGGTGACCTACTGGGCGTTTAGCTGGGGAACACACAACAACAACTGCATACCATATAAATTCCATATGCAGCTGCTTCAAATGCGGCATGGCCTCAAACTCAGCAGGCGCTATGACCAACTGCCTAACCCACAGCCCTAGAGAAGCATCATGTACGCCTTCATATGAGTTTTCGCGATTTCCTGCGAAACCCCATCAAACACTGATGTAGCCTGCGTGATCTTTAACATCTGTCCATACATGATCACTCACAATGCATTCATGAACAAGTAGCGGGTAGAAAGGCACTGGCAGGACTGCATGTAACTGAATCTGGCAGATGGTAAACAGAAAACCTCACTTCAGTCCTCCAAGATCAGCGAAGATGAAAACCCAGGAACAAAAAAAAAATGAAGTCAGATGCAATCTCTAAATCCTTCTGAAACAAGAGTAGCGCTGAGAGGGAAATATCGTTGACAGATTGCTGATAAACCTTTGTCGTTCCTATGAACACAGAGTTCTGAGAGAGAGAGAGAGAGAGAGAGAGAGAGAGAGAGAGAGAAGAGAGAGAGGAGAGAGAGAGAGAGAGGAGAGAGAGAGAGGAGAGAGGAGAGAGAGAGAGAGAGAACACTGAAATGGTTTAATGGTACTTCGGCCTTAGGCCACAATACAACCAATTGGGAGATGGGTATGGTGATGCAAGAACATTGATGAAAACATATAAAAGTCAAAACTCAGGGATTGAAAGAATGACATGGAAAATTGAGACCAAAATCACTTAAAAATCAAGAGAGAGAGGAGAGAGAGAGAGAGAGAGGGGGGGGGGGGGAGGAAAATGACTGTCAGGACTGAGGTTTAAAATATTATTCTCAGCACTCCAGCACGCAGGGAAGAATGATTAGCCCTCTGTCAGACGATTATGGTGAATGACAGTTAAAGAGAGACAAACACTGATGAAAAGAGAAACACTTTTCCATTTCCTAAACCCCCCCCCTCCACCCCCAAGTTTCCGCTCTTTCTTCCGGTCATATAAGGTTCGAAAATGGAAACATTTTCGCGATCAGCTAAAATCACAATATCCGCCGACATATTGTTCTTCTTTCCTCCTCCAAAAACTATGGGTTTTTTGTTCGCTGGTTAACTGAGTATTTCCAAAGAAGTCCATTCAACCAATGTCAAATCTAATGCAATCCAAATGCACAGCTGGTATTTTTAAAAAATTTCGGTCAACTATTTAGATCTATACTACTCTGAAAGAAAAAGACAGGTACCTAAGGTAGGCATGCAGCAGAACAAAGTTGATCATTTTACCACACACACACACACACACACACACACACACACAACACACAACAATATCATATATATATATATATATATATATATATATGATAGAATGTAAGAGAGAGAGAGGAGAGAGAGAGAGAGAGAGAGAGAGAGGAGAGGAGGAGAGAGAGAGAGAGAGAGAGAGAGAGAGAGAGAGAGAGAGAGAGAGAGAGAGGAGGAGATTCGGGGACAATTTTCCATTGGTTACAGGTACGAAGGAGCATTCGCCATGAATGAATCCATTGTCACCTTTTTAAATACACCCCCAGGCCCCCTCCCCTCCTGTCAAACCCCATACCCCCAAAACCAAACAAGCAACCCCCCCCCCCCTCCAAAAGAAACACCCCCTCCCCCCAAAAAAAAAACCCAAACCAAACCAAAAACAACACATAATCTCCCACCCACCTGAAACAAAAGTTACGCAACACTCCATAAAAGTGGTATGGGGCGGGGGGCAGGCAGGCAGGGCAAGGAAGGAAGGAAAGAAGGGAAGAAGGAAGGCCATGTCAGTAAAACAGCCTACACGACAATCCCCCTGACAGAAGCTAACTCACCGACTGTCCGAAAATATTACAAGATCAATATCACACAGGAACCACTGTAGTGAGAGGGAAAAGGGGATAAGGAGGGGGGATGTGGTGTGTGTGTGTGTGTGTGTGTGTGTGTGTGGTGTGTGTGTGTGTTGTGTGTGTGTGTGTGTGTGTGTTGTGTGTGTGTGTGTTGTGTGTGGTGTGTGTGTGTGTGTGTGTGTGTGTGTGTGGTGTGTGTGTGTGGGATGAGAGAGAGAGAGAGAGAGAGAGAGAGAGAGAGAGAGAGAGAGAGAGAGAGGATGAGAGAGAGGAGGAGAGAGAGGAGAGAGAGAGAGAGAGAGAGAGAGAGAGAGCGATGGGTGTGTGTGTGTGTGTGTGGGGGGGGGGGGGGTGAGTGGATGTGAGACAAGAGAGACAGTGAGAGAGAGGAAGAGAGAGAGTGAGAGAGAAAGAGAGACTCCGCATGCATTCACGTGTGTGTGTTTGTGTGTGTGTGTTGCACGCACGTGCGTGCGCGTGTAAATACATGCGTCTGCGCGCGCGCACACGTGTATATGCGCGTGTATGTGTATGCACGCGTGTGTATGCATGCACGCACGTGCACGAGGGTGTATACGTGGTGTCTATGCGTGCGCGCACGTGGCCGTGGACGTGTCTGTGTGTGTGTGTCAAAGCGGAAAATGCTGCTGTCCTCTCTCGGTCACGCCTGCCTCTTTCCGGCCATTGATGAAGCAGGCCTTTGTTCCCTGCAGGCCACAGACAGGGGCTTTAGGGGGATCTGTGTGTGTGTGTGTGTGTGTGTGTGTGTGTGTGTGTGTGTGTGTGTGTGTGTGTGTGTGTGTGTGTGTGTGTGTGTGTGTGTGTCTCTCTCTCTCTCTCTCTGTGCCTGATGCCTTTCCGCTGATAAGCACTGCCCCATTAAGAGAGAAGAAAAAACGGGGGAAAAAAACACCTCTATCTCTCCCCTCCTATCTAGTTTCCAGTCCTCCCTGACTCCCCCCCCTACCACCACCCTCACCCCCCCCCCAAACTAGAACCCAGCCAATCACAGACCGTCCACCCACCCCCTAAGCGCCGCAGCGTACCCCCCCCAGAAACAAAAAACCAACAGCACAAGCCATAGCGAACACAACCCCCCCCCCCCTACCCTCACTCCCGCCCCCCCCCTTAAGCAACACAAAAAACCCGAACTTAGTTGTGTCTGCGTTTCGTCCTGTGGTCTATCCCTCAGACCTTACTAATCATTTCGACAAGAAACGAAAGCAAAAAGACGAAACAAGAAAACTTCTACCCATTTTCCCTTTTTTTTTTTCCCCTTTCCCTTCAATTCTCTGTCTTTCCTGTTTTTCTAAATTTGTTTAAACCCTCACCATTTTATATATTGACCCTCCCCCCTGGAAAACAACAACAAAATCTCTGATGAAACCAAGATGTGAATAAACATGGGCTCCCCTGGTCTCTTTAAAAATTGTGAGGGTGGGACGCAGAGTCTGTTGTTGTAGTTTGTTTCTTTGGCCTGCTTGTTTTGTTCCTTTTTGAAACAGTGGTTTTTAAACATTTTACTTTTTAGTTTACACCACTTAAATTCACGGTATATTTCTCTGCATGAAATTCGGGCTGCTCTCCCTGAGGAGAGCGCGCCGCCACAAGAGCAGCGCCACCCATTTTTTTTTCTTTTTCTGTATGCAACTATATTTGTATCCCTATCAGATTGGTTTTTCTCTCAGAATTTTGCTGGCACAACTCCCTTGTTGCTGTGGGTTCTTTATACGTGCTCTAAATAATTATGTGTAACACACGGGACCTCGGTTTACCGTCTCATCCGAAAGACTAGCTCACAGACCATCACTCATGGTCTACTGGATGGGGGAAAAGTTACGGGTCCAAACGGGGATCGAACCACCGCACATTTCCAACCCGGAATTTTCGCTTTCTAGGCAGGTGCGTTACCTCTATATCACCGATCCACAAAATTAGGACACACTACAAATGTGTGCAGTCTATCTATGTACCTACGCTCGTCTGACATATGTGCACACACGCTATGTTGACTGCATCTGTATTCAATTGTTAATTTCGAACTTTAAAGAGTATTTTTTACCGATCAACCTGCCAATTCGTGGGTTAGGCTTCAGCTCTAAGGGCTACAAATTGTTAAGCTAAATCATACCTGAAACAGGCAAGTCTCAATCAACCCTATACAAAATTTCCCCGCCCCCTGCCCTTCTAGAGAAAAATAAGAGCACCTCACACACATGCACAATGCTTGGTCAGATGGGCATGACCCAGAGAGTGTGAAATATCTGAAAGATCATAAGCCAGATGAACAAAGATCTGATAACCCCATGAGGAAAGTTGCTGAAGAAAGAGAAGGGAGAGGCATTTGTCAAGCACAAGCTCTTTTCCCTGAATTGACTGCGTTGTTAAACATAAGCTCTTTTTATTTTTTTAGTTGGTAGAGTAAATGAAACTATCCCTGACAGAGTGAAAATGACAAAATTCAGTATCAAGAAACACACACAGGAAGAAGGAGTGCATGCCACACCATATTTGACTGACCGATATAACAGTACTACTACGAGTGTGCAACCTTTGACATTCAAATCATTAAGAGAAGAAAGACAGTGCATACAAACTGACATCTCTTCTCCACAAACTCCCCGTAACCGAATCTGACCCCCTTTCTTCCGGCTTACAAAGGAGCTTAGTGGCTAGCTGATCCACAAGGATTTCTGATCTTTGGCGGACGCCATTTTTCCCCCGGGGATCTACACGGCTCCCAATCACACACAGACCCTTGACTCAGCTTCTGTGGCATACAGCCTGTGGTTGTTATGGCTGATATTTCATGTTGGAGGGCGGGGTGGGAGCGGCATGCTATCGGTTTTCTTTTCAATTCTTTCTTTTCTCTTATTTTCTTTAGTTTCTTTTCTTTGTGTCTTTCCTTCTTTTGCCCTACTTTCTCTCTTATTGTCTCTTCCCCCTTCTTGTTGAATGTGCCAGCTCTCTCTCACAACACTAGTCCCCCTGTTTTGTGGTTTTATTCCGGCCTCTTATCATCAGCGCTGAAAACTTACTGTCATATGCAATATTCTTTTCTTTTTTTTTCGTTCTTCGGCTACAGCTTTTAGGTTTTCGAATCGTGAGATTTTTTTTGCATAGGCGACTGTTTTTGTCCATCACTAAGAGAAACCTTAAGGCTTAGATCATTGTATACATGTAGGCCAACCCTGCTTTCTCCTAGTACCGGTTCTTTCCGATAATTGAAACTGGATATCTTGTGTTGTAGAATGGACAGAGGCTTAACAACTGGTCCTCAGACTTTCTGGTCTCAGGCTCGTGTTGTTTTCGGTGGGGGGTGGGGGGTGGTGTGAGGATCTGCACAATCTAATCTCTTTTCAGGAGGAAACCATTACTTGACCCCATTTTTGTTTTTTCTTCCGTGGCTTGTACAACCTCCAGGATGTTATTGCTCGTAATAATTCTCTGCACTGGCAAAGGTGGGAGGAAGCGTTGTTGCTCTTCCTCCCTCTTTTGCATTCTGTGTCTTCTCTTTTAGGTAAGCTTAAAAATGATTCTGTATGCCTGGTTTTTGTTGTTGTTCTACTGTTGTTTTAAGTTTGTTCTTTTATTCTTCTAAATTCAACACAAAAGTGATGAAGTGGGGCAATACTGCCACCATGAATACGCGTTCCCTTTCTCAAGACCCTTAGCGCTGGTCTAGATAAGATGATACAGAAAACAAAGATCCTGAGGGTAACATACACTCAGCACACATCGAAGAATCAACGAGCAAGCTTCGGTGGAAAACTGTCCCTGGATTATATATATATATATATATATATATATATTATATATATATATATATATATATATATATGGATAACCTAGATAATGGGCAAACAAAAAGAAATATTTTACGGCTTTCGTGGTCAGCTAAGCAGTCAAAATGACATTTTCCCCGTTGTGTCGCATGGACAGCTCAATCTGTACGATGGAGGCAGCAGTACGATGCAGGTCATCAAAGTTACTGTAGAGCTTCCTAGCCACTGGAGTGGGGTGCCGGGTGGGGTCAGGCCAGACCCTCTTTCGAAATGCCTCATGTAGCGGGAAGGGGACTGCAGCACATGTGAATCATGAACCAGGTTGGATGCTGCAGAATTGCCGAGAGACGAGGAATCTGCTTCTCAACGTTTGCAATTTTGTTTACTTCAAGTAGGACGGTTCATAGAAGTTAGCTTCCTCATGCTAAAGGCTAGGTACGGACGAACGCAACACTATTAAAACACGCAAACAAACACCCCCCCTCCCGAAACCCACCAAACAAACAAAAAAGAAATGAAAACATGGTTTAAATTTCCCACACTTGTGTATAAACTTTTTATTTTAGTGCTCCTCTAATAGTTCAGAACATACAGTTCAGAATATAAAACAACAAACAAAAATAACCCAAACTTCTTTCAATGAAACAAAGCAACACGCCACTGAATACACAACAACCACACAAACCTAGTGTACCTACCTACACACAAAAGTACAGAAATATAAAAGGCTTTATGCACAGTACTATGATGGTCTTTAGTGTGCCTACCTACACACAAAAGTACAGAAATATAAAAGCACAATACTATGATGGTCTTTAGTGTACCTGCCTACCTACACACAAAAGTACAGAAATATAAAAGCACAATACTATGATGGTCTTTAGTGTACCTGCCTACCTACACACAAAAGTACAGAAATATAAAAGCACAATACTATGATGGTCTTTAGTGTACCTACCTACCTACACACAAAAGTACAGAAATATAAAAGCACAATACTATGATGGTCTTTAGTGTACCTGCCTACCTACACACAAAAGTACAGAAATATAAAAGCACAATACTATGATGGTCTTTAGTGTACCTGCCTACCTACACACAAAAGTACAGGAATATAAAAGCACAATACTATAATGGTCTTTAGTGTACCTACCTACCTACACACAAAAGTACAGAAATATAAAAGCACAATACTATGATGGTCTTTAGTGTACCTGCCTACCTACACACAAAAGTACAGAAATAAAAAAGCACAATACGGTGATGGTCTTTAATGTACCTACCTACCTACACACAATAGTACATAAATATAAAAGCACAATACTATGATGGTCTTTAGTGTACCTACCAACACACAAAAGTACAGAAATATAAAAGCACAATACTATGATGGTCTTTAGTGTACCTACCTACACACAAAAGTACAGAAATATAAAAGCACAATACTATGATGGTCTTTAGTGTACCTACCAACACACAAAAGTACAGAAATATAAAAGCACAATACTATGATGGTCTTTAGTGTACCTACCTACAACAAAAGTACGAAATACAAAAGCACAATACGGTGATGTCTATAGATGTACTACTAATACAAAAGTACAGAAAATAAAAGTACACTACAAGAGGCTTAGCGTATACAAAAAAAGTACAGAAATACAAAAGCACAATACTATGATGGTCTTAAGTGTACCTACCTACACACAAAAGTACATAAATATAAAAGCACAATACTATGATGGTCTGTCTCTTTCCTGTCACTGTCAAAGACCTCAAAAGTTTGATCCTTATGTCAGGATGGGATGCAGTGTTGATTCTAGGATTTCAAAAAAGGGGGCCCAAGGGCCCCCTGAAATGAAAAAAAAAGGGGCATTTGCCCCCCTCCCCCTTTTCATAAAAAAGGGGACAAGTAGTAGGTAGTATTTGCTCATAATACCGTTAGTACTCTGATTTCTGCTATTTTTCAAGAACGAGGAACAAAACAAACAGGATGGTATGTAGGCAGACAGGATTTAATATACAGCTTATGTATTGCTGCTGGTCTGTAAAATGATTTTCTTATACAGGAAAGAGAGAGAGAGGGGGGAGGGGAGAGAGAAAGGGTGGGGAAGATTAAGGTACATTCAGATGTGGAGGGATACATACTACATAGATACAGGAGATGCATTGTTTGTATACAAGAGAGAGAGAGGGGGGGAGGGGGAGGGAAGGAGAGAGAGAGAGAGAGAGAGAGAGGGGGGGGGGGGGGGGGCAGGGAAGGAGAGAGAGTCAAAGTCAAATTTGTATTTCCACATTTTGAGTTGGAGAGAGAGCTAGATCTAGATGAAAAAAGAGGCAAGAGCAAAAATCAGTCTTACCTCCCCCCCCACCCCCACCCCTTACCATATGAAAAGAGAGAGAGAGAGAGGAGAGAGAGAGAGAGAGGAGAGAGAGAGAGAGAGAGAGAGAGAGAGAGAGAGAGAGAGAGAGAGGTGGGGGAGGGAGGAAGGGATGTCAAAAGTCC
>CM060321.1:41774053-41799053 GCA_030674155.1 Stramonita haemastoma
AGGGAATAGACAATAAGGAGCTGACAGGAAGAGGAGGAGGATAAGTCAGAAACAAAGAGAGGAATCCCTAGCACATAGTTTCAAGAAAGTTGGGATGGTATTTATACTGACAGGCCCCCAGGCATCCCACAGGGGGAACGTGGGCTTTTTATACGTTGCTAAAGAGTATATGATTTGGTTTTGAAAAAAAAGACCAACAAACAACAAAAAAGCATAAAGCATTACTGTTGGTGATATAATGATAGATGGCGTAAAAAAACAAGCATACAAATTAATACATTGCCGGGCAATTGCACATCTACTCTAGACACGCCCACATAACAGGCAGCAAATTCATGGCCATACAGCAAAATATACATGCCCCTCAGCATGTCTGTAAACACACCCATTTGGAACACATGCACGCTCGCACTCACACACACTCTCTTTCGAGCTTTCCACCCCACAAACAACATACACACCTGTATACAATTATTCCTCCATCACACACCGTGGCAAATACCGCCTCTCATTGTTATTTAAACACACGCACGTACGCACACACAAGACACAAACACACACACACACACATATTTAGCACACCACACACACACCACACACACACACACACACACACACACACACACACACACCAAACACAGATAACTGAACACACACACAAGCACACAAATATTGAGTACACACTCCCAACAGCTGAAAAACACACACACACATCATCATCATCATCATCATCATCATCTCATCACCACAAACAAGTACTGTCACACAGACTACATACTTGAATAGCGATCAGCTGATAAAAAGGTTATTCAACTGTCACAGAGTGACAAGACATATGAGGAAGATCTATAGATACAGCGTTATATTTTGTCAGCTGCAGGTCTCTGGGTTAGGTCACACACACACACACACACACACACACACACACACACACACACACACACACACACACACACACACAAGAGGCACACACACCAGACACATACACACAGACACAAACACACATAGCGATCAGCTTATAAAAGAGCAATCAACTGTCATGCAGCGACAAGACAGATGAGAGAGAGATCTACACAGACAGCGTGATACTTCTGTCAGCTGCAGATATCCAGGTCACACACACACACACACACACACCACACACACACACACACACACACACCACACCACACACACACACACACGCACGCACGCACGCACGCGCGCGAGCGCCCTACTAAACATATATATAACTAATTTCGCTAACTGAATAAGTAACTCAAATGACAACGGTGGGAGGCAGGAAAGATAGCGATGTTGATAATTTGCTTGCAAGATAAATATCGTCATACTTTTTCCCCCACCCGCACTCACTTAAAGTATTGTCCTCGCTACAGATATTGTCATACTTTTACCCAATCCAACCATTGCTGTAAGTATCATTGTTTCCCATCCATCCTCACTGTAAGTATCGTCATACTTTTACCCCACCCACCTTCCTTTTAAGTACTCTTTGTTCCGACCCCACCCTCATTATAGTATTATCTACTTTTTCCACCCTCGCCATACATTGTCATACTTTCCCCCCACCTCGCTATAGTATTGTCATACTTTTCCCCCACCTCGATATAGCATTGCCATACTTTTCCCCACCCTCGATATAAGCATTGCCATACTTTTCCCCACCCTCGATATAAGCATTGCCATACTTTTCCCCACCCTTGATATAAGCATTGTAATACTGTTTCCCACCCTCGATATAAGCATTGTCATACTTTTTCCCCACCCTCGATATAAGTATTGTCATACTTTTTCCCCACCCTCGATATAGTATTGTCATACTTTTCCCCACCTTGATATAGGCATTGTCATATTTTTCCCCACCTCGATATAATCATGTCATACTGTTTCCCCCCTCATATAATATTGTCATACTTTTTCCCCTTTGATATAGCATTATCTTGTTTGCACACACTCACTATAAATATTGTCATACTTTTCCCCCATCCTCGCTATACAACATTTTCATACTTTTTTTCACCCTCGCTTTAAGCATGGTGATACTCCCCCCCATCATCACTGAATCATTTTCATACTGTTTGCCACTCTCACGACAAATAGTGTCATATTTTCCCCCACCCTCAATATAAGTATTATCATACTTCTTTGCCCACTCACCTCGCTCGCCCTGACATACAAAAAGCACATTCGGAATTCAAACAGACTTAGAAGACAACGAATAAGCCAAAAGAGAAGAGAAGAGAAGAGAAGAGAAGAGAAGGGAGAGAGGAGAGAGAGAGAGAGAAGAGAGAGAGAGAGAGAGAGAGAGAGAGAGAGAGAGAGAGAGAGAGTGAGAGAGAGAGAGAGAGAGAGAGAGAGAGAGGAGAGAGAGTGAGTGAGAGCGCCCCTCTCCCACCTCTTTCACCACAACGAAAAAAAGGTCAACGAACGATGCACAAAGCACGTAAAAAAAAAAGCCAATATAAAAAAAGGAACAGAGAGAAAAAAAAGCAAACTCTGCGCAAATGAGAGATTGATTGAAACTGCTGTGACCTGACCTTGCAGTATTAAAACTAGAAGGAAAAAAGAAAACGAAAGAAAGATAATATAAAAAACAAACAAACGAAGGAAAAAAAATGATGTTGTTCGTTGCATCGTCTGACAGAAAATGTCAATGGCCGCTATTTGTTCGATCCAAAAAAAAAAAGTCAACAAAACAGGAAAGGTGGGGGTGTGGGGGTGGGGGTGGGGGAGAAAGGCCGTTTTGACAATGCTATTAAACATTCTTTTGACATACATTTTATTCTAAAGTAAAATTCGGGATAGATATTTGGGGGGGGGGGGGGGGGGGGGGGGGGGGGGGGAAAGAGCAAGTGGCTGCAACGCTGGTCCACATTACTTGGGTCTCCTTTTCTTTTTGTGCATATATTTACAGTATCATCAGTGAAAACGTTTTTGAACCCCCCCCCCCCCCCCCCCCCACACACACACAAGGTCACACAAAAGTCACACACATACACACACACAAGGTCACACAAAGTCACACACACACACAGAATCTGAAGAAGAAAACCTCACGAAATGCTTACAAAAAAATAGGAAGGAGGAAGGAGGAACAGGAGGAGCAGAAGCAGAAGTAGAGAGAAGAAGAGAGGAGAGAGAGAGAGAGAGAGAGAGAGAGAGAGAGAGGAGAGAGAGAGAGAGAGAGAGAGAGAGAGAGAGAGAGGAGAGAGAGAGAGAGAGAGAGAGAGAGAGAGGGGAGAGGGGGGGGGAAGGAAGAGGACTGTACCTTAGCGTCCCTTACTCCTCCTACCCTGGCACCAGCAGCCAAAAGAGCTTATGTTGTCAGAAAACTTTGTGAGACACTGACAGATTGACCACGGCCTTGTGGCACTTATCCTCTCCCCCCCCCACTCACTCCCCCCGAAGAAAACCCAAATCAAACCAAACCAAAATAAAACAACCCCCACCCCCTTACCGACATTGACCATATAAGCTTATGGGAAATAATCAGCTAAACGGCAAGGTTAAGTTTGTGAGATACGTACAACATGCTTTCTTGCACTGCCCCCAAAAAAACAACAAACAAACAAACAAACAACAACACAGCAATAACAAAAGATCATACAACAACAACAAAACCCAAGAAACCCCACTCCCCCACAACAAAAAAACAAACCAAAACCAAAGAAACCAACCAAAATTTTTTTTAAAAATCGACCAACCAAACAAAAAAATCAACCCCCACCCCTTCAAAAATATACTCCGAAAATAAACAAACACTAGTTAAAAGAGCTTCAGTTATCGATGATGAGACAGTAAAATTCGGGACAAAACTAACAAATGCATAATTAACGGTCTTGAGGTACTACTGACCCCCTCACAAATAATCATACAGACAAAAGACACTGATCCTAAGAGCTTGTCTTTGCGGGTGAGGTGGATGGAGAGAACAGAGTTCGTGGGATATCTGCACGAAGGACTCAACCTTGTGGTGTTGTCCTTCTTCCCCCTAAGCCTTCCTCTTTGCTCAGCCCCTATCCCCACACAACCATACCACAGGACATACACACACTGACCAGCAGACATGGTGTCTGCGGAAAAGGTCGATGGTCGGGTAGAGTTTGTGTGACACCTGGGGGTGGGACACGGCCATGTGACACAAAAAATCATCCCTTCTCTCCTCCATTTTCCCCTCCCGCTCTTAATCCCTCCTTCCCACACAAATACATAACCAAAGACATAGAGAGCGCACCACATGCATGCTGGCCTGAAGAATGCCTAAATTTTCAGAGCCAATCAGAGACAGGGCAGTTTGTAGACACCCACCATCTTGTGGTATGTTCACGTTTGTGAGACACCCACCATCTTGTGGTATGTTCACAATTTGTGAGCCACCCACCATCTTATGGTACAGTTTTTCTTCCTCCCTGACCTCCTTTTCCCAGCCCTTCTCTCCCTGTTCACCCTACCCCAATACACAGCCATGCTACAGGACATGCATGCAGTTCCAGCACTGACCTGAAGAGTTTGTGTCTGCGGAAGAGGTCGATGGCGGGGTAGAGTTTGTGGGAGACGAGGAGGTAGGACACGGCCTTGTGGTACTGCCCCTCTCCTCCAGCTGTTTGGCGTACTCCTCACATAGCTTCTCCCACGTCTCGTATGATGCTGTACACACAGGCACACAACAATAAGAAATAACAACTGATATTCTCTGAAAATCTAATCTAAAAACAAACATCCCCAACCCCGACAACTGATCTTTTTTGTTTTCTTCTTCTTTTCCTTCTTCTTCTTCATTGAACACTCACACAGCAAATCTTCTTCTTCTTCTTCATTGAACACTCACACAGCAAATCTTCTTCTTCTTCTTCTTCTTCTTCTTCTTCTTCTTCTTCTTCTTCTTCTTCTTCTTCATTGAACACTCACACAGCAAATGTTGTTTGTCTGGCTTATGGGCAAAAATGCGTTGCGCTGCCGCTAAGCGCCGAGCAAGTCAGGCCCAGCGCATCCGACTTCGGCGTGAGAACTGATATGATGATGATGATGTCGATAATGGTGATGGTGAAAAACATAGTGGTGATAAAAATCCTGACAGTGGTTTTGTCATGGTGATGGTAATGTTAGAAATGGTGGTAGTAATGGTGATACTGCTGATGATGGTGATGGCAGTTATGGTGATGGTGGTAGATGTAATAATCAGACAGGGTTGTAGCCATTGTAGCACAATGTGGAGTCTTAGCTGCAAGTACCACATACGGCAGTGCTGTACTGCTACTACAATAACTACATCTTCTGGTGCTGATGCTGCTACTACTTCTAGTATTATTACCACTACTGCTGCAGCTAATACTGCAGCTGCTGCTTCTGCTGCTGCTACTGCTGCTGCTCTTCCTCACTCCTCCTCCTACTACTAACTACTACTACTACTATACTACTATTTTGTATCTTTGTATTTTGTACCACTATGTCACAGCAGATTTCTCTGCGTTAAATTCGGGCTGCTCTCCACGGGGAGAGCGCGTCACCACAAGTGCAGCGCCTACCGATTTTTTTTTCTTTTTCCTGCATGCAACAGTATTTGTTTCCCTCTCAGAGTGGCTTTTCTAGTCTACAGAATTTTGACAGGGTCAACCCCCTTGTTGCCGTGGGTTCTGTTACGTGTGCTAAATAGTGATGTGTAACATACGGAACCTCGGTTTATCGTCTCATCCGAAAGACTAGCGCCCAGGCCACCACTCAGGGTCTAATGGATAGGGAAAAAGTTTTGGGCCCAAACGGGGTACGAACCACCGCACACTCCGACCCGGACTTTTTGCTTTCTAGGCAAGGCGCGTTACCACCTAGACCACCGATCCACTACTACTACTGCTGCTGCTGCTGTTGCTGCTGCTGTTGCTGCTGCTGCAACTTTTATTTTTGCAGAAACGGCAGAAGAGGTGGCACACATATGGGAACAGTAACAACTCATAAATAACTAGAGAAGTTCCACAGACTTTAACACACACACACACACACACACTCACACACACACACACACACACAATGCACGCACGCACGCACACACACACACATTCATTACACATCCTTCTTCCCTCCTTGTAAAACAAACCACACGCAACTAAAAACAAAACAAACACGAAGAGGTTTCATCCGTCATGCTGTGCCATGAGTTCAACGTCCTCCCACGCAAACTGGATTTGAGGATTTTACAGGGGAAAAAATCCCCAGAGGCCCAAGGCGACTGACAATGTAAATCCCAGCTGGCAAACACACCACACCACACCACACCAAAACAAACCAGACCATACCAGACCAAACATGACTAAAGCGGAAAGGAAACACAAGAAAATTACGTTACAGTAATAATAACATTTGTTGTGGTAAAGGTAGACAGTAATTGAAAATGAAGAGAAAGTTAAAACGCCTCTCTCTGGAGAGAGAGAGAGAGAGAGAGAGAGAGAGAGAGAGAGAGAGAGAGAGAGAGAGAGAGAGAGAGAGAGAGAGAGAGAGAGAGAGAGAGAGAGAGAGAGAGAAGGAGAGAGAGAGAGAAGAGAGACAGACAGACAGACAGACAGTGAGAGACAGCCAGTGAGAGACAGACAGAGATAAAGAGAGAGGCAGAGACAGAAATAGAGATACACAGGCACAGACATAGAGAGGGTACTAATAGCACAAACAGCTGAAGTCGCCAGATAATGAGAGCTCTCGGGGAATCGAACGAACAATGTTACAGCAGATCTCGACTGTTGGCAAGCATCAACAGTAGTAATGATATTGGCACTAACAGTCCACCGGAGGCGATGGCAACGGGGATGGTGAGGATGATGGGGGGTAGGGTGGTGGTGGTGGTGGTGGTGGTGGTGAGGATGGTTGTGATGCAGCAGCTGCAGCAGCAGCAGCGGTAGTAACGTAACTAGCACGCCTGCACCTTAGGCATACTTCCAAGGTGTATTTATGGGGTAGTACATAACCAGTCAAAGCAGCCTTGATGGATAAAGCGTTGTACTTGCGATCTGGTGACAATCTGGTTCGAGTCCTCGCTTAAGCGTCTGTCAGAGGGAATTTCCCTCATGGATTTAATTAACACTGGTATTATTGTTATCATCGAAATTGGGCATTCCCCAGCTACGGGGAACTACGGGGAACTACGGGGTCATCCAGAATATACACTTGTCTCACTCTTACAACCTGGGAATCACCGTGGCACTGCAAGTACACACTCGATGAGAAGTTTGCCTGTATGTTTCCAAGTACATCCCCATTCTCTTGACTTACGAGTATCTTTATTTCTCCGTGGATGGAGGGCACAGACTTTTATTCCAAGACCTTGTCATGGCTGAGGGCAATTTCAACACAACATTTCAAAGTATAGTAACATTCTTATGTAAGCTTTGGCACTTTGTTTACATCTTTCCGTTCCCGGCTCTGCAAGTCCACACAGGAGACTTTTCTCTCTTTTCATTCCCTGACTTAAACTCCGAGGTCCACCAGTGGTGCGTTTTTATGTATGCAGCCATCCACCCACTATGCTATTATGGAAGCTGTATTTCAACTTCAGGGAAAGGATACTATAAACGTTGGGTCGCTGCGTGAATGACATCTTGTACCCCTTTCATGCATCCCTTTTTTTTTCTTGAAATAAAATCTTGAATCTTGAAATCTTGCGCTCTTAAGAAAAAGACACCAATCTTTCGTAGAAGTGCAGACCAGCTATGGCTTGGGAATATCAGTAACATGGCAATACCTTGCATCAGCCACGCCTAGCATGCAATCCCCAACATGGAGAGGTGTGGCCACGCCGCTATAAGCCTGTCCAAGGTACACTACCTGAAAGCTTCCGTACGATGCCTCATGCCTTACCAATAAGCTTTAGACAAGGTCCAGTCATATCAGTCATGTCACCATGTGTTTAATTTCCCCTTCCAGCTTCATTTCAGAGTAGGCCGGGCAGAAAATAGGGAGAAAAGGGTGGAATTTAAAAAAAAAGTGGAAATCACGCTGGCTGAGAAATACACTTGGTTCATGCTCTTGACATGATCTTACAAGCCACACTTGTCACCATTGTTACTGTATTGTATTGTATACCACTTTAAGTTACAGTAGATTTATCTGTGTGAAATTGAGGCTGCTCTCCTCGGGGAGAGCGCGCGTCGCCACAAAATCAGCGACACCCCTTTTTTTTTAGAGCCCCAACAAAGAATCATCAACAACAACAACAAAACCGGGACAATGCAAGACAATGAATGAAAGAAAGGGCACAAGCACGCGCGCAGAGATTACGAAAACGAATAGTTGAGAGAGGAGAGAGAGAGAGAGAGAGAGAGAGAGAGAGAGAGAGAGAGAGAGAGAGAGGAGAGAGAGAGAGAGGAGAGAGAGAGAGAGAGAGAGAGAGAGATTCACAGAGTGGTTGATAAAGAGAAGATGGCCTCTTCAGTGGCCTGACGATAAAAACCCATTATTTCTCTGGCACAGAACCCATCCCACCACTCAGGACCTTATCAGCGCTAAAGGAGAAGAACCATTATGTAACTAGTCCGTTTTCCAAACTTCTGTGAAGAGGGAAATGAACCCCCCCCCTTCGCCAAATCCATCCTCACAAAGTGAATGAGGCCACTTCATGATCATTATGAAGTTATTCGACATTTCAAACTCACACATGGACCAAAAAATGATAAGCAGCAACCCCCCAAAAAAACAACAACAACAACAACAACAACAACCCAAAACAAAACAACAACGAAACAACATAACACCCCACCCCCCCAACCAAAAAACCAACAAACAAAAACAAAACAAACAAAAAACCAACCAAACAAAAACTATAAAACCACCCATTTCCTCCCCCCCACCCCCACAAACCCGATCCAACACAAAATCATTTCCCATCCTCATTAACCAAAAGAGGATATTTTCTGAATACATCTAAATTAGTTGACTTTTGAAATTTGATAACGAAAAGACGGAAACAAACCAAAAAGAAATTATTTTCCATCCCAATTGTACGAATAAAGCTAGTCAATCTATATCACTTTTCAAACTGAAACAAAGGCAAAACCATAATATAAACAAACAAAACCCTTCTCTACTCCTACTTTATGAATGAGTACACTTCTTTCAATTTCTCAGTCTAAGTAGGAGTAACGATAATATTGCACACCAGTAAGAACTCAACAAAAGGAATCGCAGAGAGAACAGAGAGAAAGACGGCAAAAAAAGAACATATGCAGAAGGTGCACGGAAGAGAAGGGGGGGGGGGGGGGGGGGGGGCGGAGAAGAAGACGTCTGTTTTGTCGTTATGTGGTTGTTGTCGTAAAGTGGACACGCTCAGCGGAAGCAAGAACTTTTTCCATCGTCTTGAAGCTTCCTGTAGCAATTTCCGGTGGAATGGTGCGTATTGTACTTTGGTAAGGGAGTACTAGTTTTACGTTCACAGTCTCCACAATGTTTTTATATTTTTAATATCTTTTTATTGGTTTATTTTGTGTCGTGTTTTCATCTACATTGATATAAAGCAATGTGCTAGGCAGTTAAAACATAATTTCCAGTCACTTTTTAACATGGATCGTGTTGTTGAACGTCTTAATCCAGTTAACGACAAGACTTCATTTAATGACACCACAGCATTCCAAAAACGAGACGGGATGAGTTTGGAAAGATGGTGAATGATAAAAGTAAAGAATGAAAAATACAACAAAACCAAACCAGAAAGAATAACACAAACAAACAAGAGAGAAGAAAGCCAGGCCGACTTCAGTTTGTATAAAGAGAAAAACAAACTTGGCAACAATGCCTTTCCAAAAACAGAATCAATGGTTTAAGAACTGTAAAAAGAACAGTACATCAGGTTCATAGAACAAAAACAAAAAATCTAAAAAAAACCCAGTTAACTACCCTATCAGGCAGGCAGCCAGACACAGTAGCAGCATCAGCAGCAGCAGCAGCAACAGCAGCAGCAGCAGCAGCAGCAGCAGCAGCAGCAGCAGCAGCAGCAAGCAGACACCAGTTTATGACCTCTTCTCCAAAGACGGATGGCGGTGTCTGTAAACCGCCCCTGCTGGATTGGATGGCTGGCCCCACCCCTCCTGCCCCACAAGTCAAGAAGATGTATACAGCAGCACACTGCGCTGCCTGCTCGCTGCATTACTTGCACCAGAAAAAAAGAACGACGATGCTCACGTTCCTCTTTTGCCTGAGTCGGATGTCTCGTTCAGCCTCTACAACTTCGTGTTTGCCCATTTTCACAAAATGTCGTTGCTGTTGTTGTTATTGTTCTTGTTGCTGTTGAAGAACGTTCCCCAGTTTGGGCACTATGGGTGTTACCCAAAATTTACGCAATCGCTTTACTCAACATACTAGGAATCACTGTAAGATAATTGTACACTAGATAAGAAGTTTGCGTGGGGCTGTTTTCAACTGCCTCGCCACATATGCAGCCACACTCTAACTTCAGAGGTTTTTTCTCTGATGAAGAATACAGATTCGCTGTTACGCTAGGAGCTTGAAACGGATGAAGACAATTCCTACATAACATTTCAAAGCATAACGCCATTTTATGTAATTTAACACAGGCCTTATTACTTTGTATACGTCAACAGCCGACAGCTTGTATTGATCAGAGAGTGTACTTTTGTCATAGTCCCCACGAAGATGGTAAAACTACACCCCCTGATACAATATGGCGAAGGCTGACACACACACACACACACACACACACACACACACACACACACACACACACACACACACACAACACAGACACGTTTTCTTATTCTCGAACCAACATCAGTAAACCATGCACCTGAAAGATGAAACCTTGTCTAACAATGAAGCATAACACTGTGTAAACGTAAAACCATTTTCAACAACCATGAGCTTAAAGCAAAGTGAACTGTTGGGAGCCGAACTAATCTACCGTTGACTGTTGTTACCACTTCGTTGTTTTCATATCGTTTGCTGTTTGAAAAAAAAGTTGTTTTTGGTCTACAGAAACAGGGGGTGGGGGTGGGGATGAGTGGAATGCAAATGGGCATAATTGTCTTCACTATGTCACTTCTATTTTCTCTTTTTGTCCTGTTTAATCACCCACACATGGTAATGGCCGGACCTAAGGACGATGACATGCACTAAAATATCGTTTACTTCCAGATCAGCAAGCAAACGGCGTTGGCTGCTATTTCATTAGATAGAAAACTAAATTGTCTTTATTCAGCATGCAGAACATGACCCAGGCCCAGAGCTTTGTCAGTTATTACCGTAACAAAGGTGGTCAAAACAAGCTATACAACCGTTCTACCAGGACACAAGCAAAATGCTTTCCTGTAAACAGATGCAAAAACAGGCCCAAACACTAATCCATTCTTATCCCCTGAAACAACACCACACCCACACACAACACACACACACACAACACCCACACACACACAATAGCAGGGAAAAAAACTGACCTTGACCTTAGTTACGTACGGAGCAAAACTCGACAAATGATAAAGAAGACAAACAGAGGTGTAAAGCAGCAAAATCGATTATGGTGATCGTAAACGTTAAAAATAAGCGATAGGGACATACGAAAAGATGGGTAAGAGCTGACAAAAAAAATAGAGCGGTTGTGTCCCCACCATGAAAGGGAAGCGAATCACTACCAACAGTCTGCTACTAACTTAAGAGCTGTACTTGCTCAAAGTCGTATCGCAGCCTACACTTTGTCAGATTCAACCTGCCGGAAAATTGTTTACTCGTAGATCAATCGATCTGGAAATAAGTTATCACTTAAAAGGCTGGTGTACGGTCAAGGCCAACTTTTTCTCTTTTTTTTTGAAGGAGGGGGGGGGGGAGGTGCTCTTGTGTTTTGTCACACACACACACCACACACACGCACGCAGGTACACATGTGCATGAGCAAACACAACATACACACACAGAGCAAAAAACAGCAACAAGCAAAAGAAAGGTATCGGTATAATATTGCTTGTAGCTGAACGCAGATCGCCGGTTCAACGCCCTTCCTTCTCTGACACAAACTGGATTTGGAAGATGAAAGAGCAGATCCTGCACAGCCCAGCAAGAGGTCCAACTGGTTGGTAAACACGACGGCCAATGGAAGAAGAAGAAAATGGAGGAAATAATCACATTACGCTGCACAATCATCGTCATTGTTCAAGTACAAGGGGAAACCTTGGTTTTCGAAATGGAAAAAAATAACACACCCACCCACCCATCCACCCACACAGACAAAAGACAGCACAACAGCAACACACACACACATGCACTCGCACACGGGTCAAAGTTCTCAGTGCACAAAGTGTGGTGTCATTAAATGTTGGGTTTGAGTTTTTTTCTTTGTTGCTAAATGCATTAAGACATTCAACTGCATGAACCTGATCCAAGCGTAACAGGAAATTACTCTTAAACTGCTTACAACATCATTTTCTATCAACACATGTAAACACGACATCGCCCCCCCCCCCCCCACCAGCTCTGACCGACTCCCCCCCCCCCAAAAAAAAAAAAGGCAGTAAAAAGATATTACATAAAAAACCTTCAGTCGAGACAGAAACAAAGCGAGCACTCCCTCACTTTTCTGAGAAAATCTGTCGTTTCACCCGATTCGCTCGCTCAGAAAGTCATAGCCTAGGAATTGTCAGGTTCAGAATTGTTTGCCCTTTGCAATTTTGCAAAGTCTGTGCATAGGCAACCTAAATGGTGAAGGAAAAGAGAACGTAACTTTCCACAGGATATTTCCAGATCTAGGGAGGAGTTTAAATCTCTGTAGAGCCTGTCCACTTCATGAAAACAACCACTTTACTACACAACCAACCCATTCTTAAAGCTGATTCAAAATACAGTCTCAGAATAAACAGTATCCTCAACGGACGAATGAAAGACTGCACACAAAAGAAAGAAATATTGATTAAAGAAAAGTTTTCACTGATATATTTCTCGCAGAGGCTACGTCAGAACTATGAAACAAGCCCTCGTAAACCGTTTCTGTCAAAGCACAGCCAAACAAACCCGTTTTTCTCTACGATAAACAAAAAAAAAGAATTCACTTTTTGGCAAAGATTTGTGACTGTAAATAAAAAATTACAGTTGAGATGACATTTTTTTCTTCTCGACGAACACCCGGTTTCACACATGCTTACATATATTTAAAATATATTAAGAGTAAACAGTTAAAACAGAACGATGGTACTAATACCTGCAATGATAAATGATAAGTAAGTTTGATAGTGAAAGCAGCTACTGAGCTTCAAAGTGCAGGTGATGGTGCCAACTGCAACAGCAGCAGTAGCAGCAACCGTGCCAGCAGCCGCCATAGCAGCTGCAGCACTAGCAAAGTAAGTTGTTAAATACTGCGGTAATTACAGTGGTATGGTACTGGTAAGGTGGTAGAAGGAGCAGCTGCAACTGCAGTACAACAGTAGCATAAGCAACAGTAGCAGTGGTGGTAATGGTGACACAGTAGCACCTGCCGCAACAGCAACATCATAGCAGTAGTCATCAAAGAAACAGTGGTACTAGCAAGTACCAGGAGCACTATTATAAGACTGAAAAGAGAGAGGGAGAGAAAGAGAGAGAGAGGAGAGTCATAGCAGTAGATCAAGAAGAGTGGAGAGAGAGCAGAATGAAGAGAGAGAGAGAGGAGAGAGAGAAGAGAGAGAGGAGAGGAGGGAGGAGGAGGAGGGAGGGAGGAGAGGAGAGAGAGAGAGAGAGAGAGAAGAGAGAGAGAGAGAGAGAGAGAGAGTGAGAGTGAGAGAGAGAGAGAGAGAGAGAGAGAGAGAGAGAGAGAGAGAGAGAGAGTTTAATAAAGAGAAAATGGCATCCCCCAAGGCATGCAAATCAAATCATTCCTTATTGCCTTGGCTTACAGCCCACCCATGCCAGGCACTCAGGACCTTATCTAAACTAATGAAATCATGAAATTATCCATTTATAACAATTCAGCCAAAACAAAGAAAAATCCCTAAACAACAAAAAAACAAAGCATTGCCATACCCCCATCCCTTTCAAAACAGAATATTTCTCCAAAAACAATTACAGATCAGAACAACTTGAAAGTTTACTTAAAAACTAGAAAACGATCATAGAAGACAGAAACAGATAATTGATGGAAGAAAAAAGATGACTGAAGAGAAAAAAAAATTCAACAAGTCTTTTACGTTAGACAATGGGTAAGGGGAAGAAATGGGAAACGCGCTCAGCATAACTACAAAAAGAGACAGGGAGGGGGAGTGGGGCGGGGTGAGGGGAGGTGTGGGTGAGTGAAAAATCAGAGAACTAGAAAGAAAAAAAAAAACCGTTCTGGAAGACAAAAAACAAACAAACAGACAAGTAGCGAGACAACCAGACTGACTTCAGTTTGAATGAAGTGGGCAAAAACTTGGCGACATTATCTTTCTAAAAGCAGACACAAACAATCAGCACAGCCCCTCCGTCCCCTCCCTCAGCAAGAATGCACAACGGTCTACACTATCAGGCAAACAGCCACAGACAGAGGCAGCAGCAGCAGCAAGCAGACACCAGTTTACGACCTCCTCCCCAAAGACTCATGGAGGCGTCTGTAAACCGCGCCTCCTGTCCGAAAAGTCAACATACACACAGACAGACAGATATTCTATATAATTACACACACACACACACACACACACACACACACACACACACACACACACACACACACACACACACACACACACACACCACTCTCTCTCTCTCTCTCTCTATACATATATAATATATATATATATAATTATTATGACAGCCTGCATTCACTACATATCTTGCATCAGAGAGGGAATCACAATGCTCCTATTCCTGCTCTCAGAGACAGAGCCACTTCGATCAGCAACAGCTGGATACTTGCCATTGTAACAAGTAGTAAATCTTGGCGCGGCTGAGGAGAAAATAAAGACATTCTTGATTCTAGTTATTTTTTATTTTTATTTTATACCACTTTATGTCACAGCAGATTTCTCTGTGTGAAATTCGGGCTGCTCTCCCGGGGAGAGCGGGTAGCCACAAGTGCAGCGCCTACCCATTATTTTTTTCCCCTCAGGGATGGTGTCTAAACGCGACACCTGTGTGCATGCTGGGTTTTTAAAAAAATAATTTTGTCATCCGCTCCTACCGGCACACGATGGACCTGCTCTTCCGAAAGGCGGAACGGGATTTTAACGTGTGCGCAAGATGTTCTGCGTGCGTTCGCACACGGGACCTCGGTTAATAGTCTCATCCGAATGACTTTGACATTCAGCTCGATTTTTTTTCGTCAAACTGGGAAGAAAAGGCGAGCTGGATACGAACCCAGACACTCGCGGTTTACATATTGGCAGGCGAACGTCTTAACCATCTGCCACCGTCCTTCCTTAGAATGTTTCTTAAGTACTGGCAAATTTCACAGACCAGTGTCTAGCTAACACTTTTTCTTGATGAAGCAAAACATTTAGAAAATATGTTTATAGCATTTTTTTTGGTTTACAGTTCAACCAACACTATTTCTTACCAGATCCAAAGCCACAAACACTTTAGCACTTACATTTTAAAAAAAAATTGCGACTTGTAGGCTAAATAAGACATCTGAGCACTTGTAATTTTCTTTTTAACCTCCGCTGAAATAAACATATGGGCATCATTTCAGTACAGGTCTGCTCTTTTCCAAAAGTTTCAGCCCATGCTGTTCCTTGTCTTTATGGAAGAGAAAAAAAAACACCCTTTTTTTTAAAAAAAAGCTATGCTTCACACACTAGCTCAACCACATCTGTGGAGTAAAGATAACGTTTTACATATCAATTGCTGTAAAAAGTTTTAAGTTTTTGTAAACCCAAACAGACATACACCCCCTACCCCTTTCCCCAATATATATATATATATATATATATATATATATATATATATATATATATATATATATATATATATATATATATATATATATTATATATACATATATGTGTGTGTGTGTGTGTGTGCGTGTGTGTGCGCGCGCGCGCGCGTGTGTGTATGTTTGATTAAAAACCAATTTGTTTTAGTTGCATTCTTAACAGAGGAAATTCAAAGAAGTAGAAAACATGTTAGTGATAGCATTTCGGTTCCTAACATTTGCTCTATCACATCAACCAGTGCCGATAAACTACGGACCCTAAGACAAATTAAAATGGTGCATACTATCTGCTATCAGATGCAATAAAAATGATTGGCTGTTAGTGTTAATATGTTGAAAGCAGAAAACCCACTCATACCCACCCCCAAGACAGAATGAGACTCTCCCTCTCTCTCTGTCTCTCTCTCTCTCTCACACACAGACACACACAACACACACACACACACACACACACCACACACACACACACCCAAGACACACAAACTACCATCACACACACACACACACACACAACGCACACACACAAACGCACACAACACACACACAGAGGGGGAAAATGAATCATTATGCAGCAGGTAGCTGAACAGATCTCGGGTTCAACGCCCTCTTCTGACACAAACTGGATTTGTAAGAGAAAAGAGCAGATCCTGCACAGCCCATACCAGCAAAGTGGTTGGTAAACATGACGGCCAACACAGAGAGAAAATGAATGAAATAACCAGATTACGTTACTGAACTCAACTCGTTGTATAAATGTTTTGGTGACACTTTTTCGAAACAGACAATAAAGACAAGTTGAAGTCCTGGGAACCACCATTGTCAAAGTATGGTTTTTCTGCAGGGACTGTCTGCTAACAGAGCTGGCACCGAAGTAAGAGAGTTGTGTACACCGTTTGATTTCTTGCTGAGGCTACATCAAAATCTCTGCCTCGAGAATTCACATCACATCCAAATTATATAAGCATTTACTGAAAATTTTAATCGAAAAAAAAAGAACGATTTTCAATACTTTTTGTACGGAGTTTAAATTATGAGGTGATAATATCCAAAATTAGCGATCATACCAAACAAAGTCCTATCAAGACAAAGGGTTGCTTGCTACATAAGAAACAATTTTGTTCGGGCTGGCAGAAAGAGGATGAGGCATAAAGAACAAGGGGCCAATATCGCAAGCAAATATAAGTGCAAAAAAAAAACAACCAACCCTAGTAAAAAGTTATAGCAAATAGCGTGAGGGGACAATGTTAATGTGATAATGTGTGTGTGGGTGTGTGTGTGTGTGTGTGTGTGTGTGTGTGTGTGTGTGTGTGTGTGTGTGTGTGTGTGTGTGTGTGTGTGTGTGTGGAGAGAGGAGAGAGAGAGAGAGAGAGAGAGAGAGAGAGAGAGAGAGAGAGGAGACAGAGAGAGAGAGACGAGGAGAGAGGAGACGAGAGAGAGAGAGGAGAGAGAGACGAGAGAGACAGAGAGAGAAGAGAGAGAGAGATTGTGTATTTCAGCACAAAAACCCTCTGACAAGTTCACCAAGCCAAAAGGAAAAGACGACAAAAGAAATGGCAAACAATCTATATCTAGCAGTGCTGTTGAAGACAGGACAGATCAATTCATGGTATTTTGCCATCAGCAAGAACCACCCGAAGAATGACTGACCATTTTCCTCAGCCGAGGATCCTAGTCCTTCTGTAGGTCCCCATTCTTCAAAACCCTTTGAGCGGTGAACCTCTTCCATTTATCTCCTGTTCTCCCAGACACTGGGTTTATGTTTGATCACGAAGAGGGTTAACTGGAGAAAGTTTGATTTTTTTTACACCCACACCACCCACACACACACTCCTCCTCTCTCTCTCTCTCCAAATGTGAGTGAGTGAGTGAGTGAGTGTGTGTGTGAGTGAGTGAGTGAGTGCGCGCGCGCGTGTGTGTGTGTGGGAGAGAGAGAGAGAGAGAGAGAGAGGAGAGAGAGAGAGAGAGAGAGAGAGAGAGAGAGAGAGAGAGAGAGAGAGAGAGAGAGGAGAGAGAGAGAGAGAGAGAGACAGACAGAAGAGAGAGACAAACATACTAATATATATATATATATATATATATATAATATATATATAATATAATACATACAAAGATACATGCATGCATACAGACAGGCATACAGACAGACAGTTGGGGACAGAGAGGGGAAGAGACAGAGGTAGAGACAATGGTTTGAATATTTCCATAGGGAACAACCCCCCCCCCCCCCACACACACACATTGGAATAGGCCAGCCAGCAGAATAAAAAAGACAACAGTGACCACAAACCATCCTCAAACTATTCCGCATACAGCAAATCACTTGATAAAATTCTGCATCAGCAGCAAAAGAGAGACCCAAGGAAAACCGACTACCACTTTTCCTCAGTAGATGGAAGTTTGGGCTACATCCTCTTTCTAACCCCGTCCTTTCAAATCTCTTACATTTCCAAACCACTTCCATTTATCTTCGAACTTCAAACCTTTTTCCCCCCCATACGGTGCCACACGAGTTATTAACGTCTGATCACGCAGAGAGTTCACTGAATTGAGAGAGAGAGAGAGAGAGAGGAGAGAGAGAGAGAGAGAGAGAGAGAGAGGAGAGAGAGAGAGAGAGAGAGGAGAGAGAGAGAGAGAGAGAGAGAGAGGAATGGGAAAGGGATGAGAGTCAAAAGGCTTTTTCTCCAAGTGCAAATAATCCGAGATCTTTCCCTCCAGACGCAGACGACTTGAGTGGAAACGGCTTAACTGTCTGATACTGCAGAAATGGCTTTGAACTGTGCCAAGATGGCGCAGCAGCGTCAGTTGACCTTGGTTATGTTTGCTTTTTTGTTACCTAACTTTTTTATTCAAGTTTTTTTAATATTACATTACACAGTTACAAAATATACAGGCAGTTATGTTGTGACAGAGAGAGAGAGAGGAGAGAGAGAAGAGGAGAGAGGAGAGAGAGAGAGGAGAGAGGAGAGAGAGAGAGAGGATGGAGAGAGAGAGAGAGAGAGAGAGAGAGAACAGACCAACAGCGAAAGAAAGCGTGAACACTTTAAATATTCCTGGGGAAACCTCCCAACAGTGCAGCCAGGCAAATGGAAAGACAACAATCATCAACAGCCTGCTCTCACGTCCTTCCCACAAATAGCGGATCGCTCTATGGAGTTAGTTCTGAAACCAGCTACACCAACCCCAAAATAACCCACTATTTTTGTTTTCAATCGAAAATGAGCACGTCCTCTCTTCACCTCCATCCTCCGACAAACTTTCCTCAGCTCCCCCCCAAAAAAAACAACAACCACTTTCACTCTACTCAGCCTCCAGGCTTCCAGCACAGTGCCACAGGGGTTTATGTCTGGTCACGCAGGGGGTTGGTTCATCAGAGGGAAGGGGAGGGATAGGTTAGCCATGTTATTTATTCTTCTCAGTGTAAATAGCCGGGGTTCTTGCTCCTCTTGACCTGCATGATTTGAGTGGAAACGGTTTCAGTTGTCTGATGCTGCAGAAAATGCCAAGGGTTTGATTGTGCTGAGCTTGCAGCAGTGTTCACTGACGGTTCGTTTTCTTTCCTGCCTTTTTCTTTTTTGCTTGTTTGTTTTGTTTTGTTTTGTTTCGGCTAGGCTAGTTTGCTATGGGTTGACTTTGCTAACAGCAGTATAAAAGAAAGAAAAGTTTCATCATTATATATTAGATTTAAGTTTACAATTTTGCCAATCAATATGGAATATTAAAAATCTCACAATTCTAAATTGTAAGAAGGGCAGGATAGCCTGGTGGTTAGAGTATTGAGCTCATGATTTGATAGTCCGGATTTGAAGCCATCACCGAATGCCGGTTTGAGGGGATTTTTTTCCCCGTGGAGTTAAACCAGTACCAACTCCATCCCCTGAAAGTCCTATGGATCAGACTATAAACCAGGCTCGTGTAAAAATGCACACAGAATATAATTGCTACACAATAACCCGCATTCCACCATTACGAAGAATAGGCCACTGTGCGCTGTTGGAAATGGGTGGCAAATTTTTTTCATAAACCACGCATACTGAGTCATGCTCAGACAACATACCCAAAGTCGGAATGTGGCTATCTAAATTGTGGGAAAACGATCACATATGCAAAATGCAAGGCCAAGGAACAATCCTCTCACCAAAAACAAAAAATTCTGTGAAGAAAATCTCGAAGAAATGTTAACACAGCTTTCCTCTTAGGTTTGTTTTCTCCCTCATTGTAGTCGATGGTCGACACCCACCCACAATCCATGATTTGGTCGACAAGGAAAACCATTCAAAGAGGCTGAAAGACCTACCTAATATACACTGCACCACCAACACAACCACACAGCACGATGGGAGGGGGGGGGGGGGGGGGGAGAGAAAGGCACTGTTATTCGGAAAGGATGGGAGGGAGGATTTTTCCCTCTTGACCCAGACATTTCAGTACAAACGGCTTACTTGTCATTTCGATGCTGCAAAACTGGTGGTGGGATTGCGCTGTGTTTGCAGCAATGACTAGTGGCCTTCTGCGTGTTTATCCAGACAAGCTCTTTCGTTTGTTCTGGTTTAGGGTCGACACCTACTTTCGTGAGTTGGTCGATAAGGATAATCATCCCACAGGCTTCAAGATCCGAAGGCCCCAAGCAAAACCTCAACAGACCTATCAGCAAAGTACACTGCACAACCAAGGATTACGATTGGAAAATGGCATCTTTTACTGAGGGACAGGGGAAAAACAAACATTTCCCTCCTGATCCAGACGATTGGAGTGGCAACAGCTTTGTTGTCTGGCGCTGCAGATGAGGCGTTTCTGTCCAGCAATTATCGGTCCTTTCTTTCCACTGGGCGCAAAGGCTGCCACTCTCTTTGTGATAGATCAACAGGGATCTCCTTCACAGACGAATTGATGAAATGGAACTAATTGAACGCTGCACTTGTTACCATTAAAACGACACGAGCAGTACAAAATGGAGTTTTTGGATGTGGGCAACTGGAGGTTCAGACTCATAGCCTTCGTGAATTTTGTGCTAAACACCAACCGGTTTTCCAGGCACTCTGCAATATTATGGGAGTGAGAAGAAGAAGAAGAGAAGAAGAAGAAGAAGAAGAAGAAGAATGAAGAAGAGAAGAAGAAGAAGAAGAAGAAAGAAAAGAAAGAGGGAGAAGAGGAGGGAGAAGAAGAAAAAGAAGAAAAAAAAAGAAGAAAGATATTACATTTGTCTCTCATGTAAACAAGTAACAAAATGCAGTGCCACAACAGATAAACTTCTTAAAATTCTTTCCTCACTAGCCCACTCAGAGTACGTTTCTTTCCCACAGTCGTTTCTTTCTTTGTTTTAAGAAGTTATTACAGATATGTTTATACACCGTTCCCAATTCTCTCAAGTGTCAGTGCCAACTTGACGGTATAATTCAAGTTCAAACTTTATGAACTCTGAGGGCGCGGAATGGCAAGAGCTTGGACAATAGACGTGATCTAAAGCAGCTGCCAAGTTGATTCTACATCTCTGCATGCAAAGCCCAGGAGGCAGTAACTTCCTATTACTCCTGTTAATGTTGCATCATTTCTGTCTGTCTGTCTGTGTTGTTGCCTTTTGGGAATGATCTTGCATTTAAACAAAAACAGTAACTGTTCCGAAAGACTTTTCGGGGGGAAAAGAAACTAGCCTGATCTGCATTTTCAGTACAAAATTCTTCTTCCTGTCACGTGGTCACACTGGCCATGTTGGGTGGAATGCATAGCGCCTGGTCTTTTCCTGTGCTTGTTTTCCTGTGTAAGAGGTCTTCCGCTGGCCGTAGCCGATAAGGTTCCTAAATAATAGAATTCTTAACAACACGACCGTTTTTATCTCGTCTCAAGGGTAGTGATATTCCATCTTCAGAGATATAATGATAATTGAATGAATGATGTTGCGTCAGGGAAGGATCTAGAAAATATAACCGAAGTGCACCACAGTCATAAAATTTATGAACCAGCAAGTTTCGACCTACATGCACACAAAAAGCGCCAGAGATACAGGACCAGAATTGCCGCACAAACACACTCTCCTTTCCTATCGTGATCAAGAAGAAACACACACACACACACACACACACAACACACACACACACACACACACACACACACACACACACCACACATTGCGTAACAAATTCCACATCACGAACAAGTATAGATTCCACCTGACACACGATTTCACATCAACAACAATGCCAACATGCAAACATGATAACGAAATGTCACTGCACAAATTCGCCACCGCCAGAACAGTTACGTCAATACTTCTTTTTCTATTCCTTTTTATCATTTACATCAGCAATGATAAGTGACTGAAAGTTCATACAAACTCAGCCAGCTGTCAAATCTTTTTACTGCAACAAAATCATGATGGCCCTAGACTGCTTTGTATCGTATTGTCGCATCAAGTTTCACGGCGAGAAATTTGAGCTGCTCTCGGCAGGAATCGGGTGTCGCCACAGTAAAATGATATTCATGCCCACACTGTATTCCATCCAAACCAACATCATTTTTATCATTTTATCTTTTTTTTAAACCTGTACAGCCAGTGAAGAGATTGTGGTAATGTGTTAAGATTTTTTTCTTTCTTAGACTATTAAGCTCAGAGTCTGTCATGTCTGAAGACATTCTCAACATAATAATTCGAAGCATAAAATTTCAATGTTGGCATTTGGTTTGCAGCAAGAATAGATGTGTTGGTGACTTTGTCCTCTCAAAATAATCCTTAGGATTCGACGCAGACAGCAGAGACAACAATGTTCCAGGCAGTTCTCCTGCCTGGCCTGTGTCGTTCATGTTTTGCTGCTTTCAAACATAGTGCAAAGAACACACACTTGGTAGGCCTATGCCTTGAGTTTGCTTCACAAGCAGCATTGTTTTGTCAATACTGTCTTCGTTGGATTGGTCAAGGGAACTGCATGAAAGAGGGCCGCATTTCGAAGGATATTCTGTACGGTGAACTGGCTACAGGATACCGTCGTTTGGAGCTTCCAGTAGTACTCCGCTTCAAGAATATGTGTTCACGTGACACGAAAGCTACTGACATAGAAGTCTTCCAGCTGGGAAGCACTTGTAGAAAATCGTAACGGCTGGAGGAGCGCAATACGTGAGGGAATTTGGATGGGAGAAGTAAAGAGACTTTAAGAATAGGACACAAGGAGCCGCCAGAAGTAAAGACAGCAAAACCAGGCCACCAACCGAACGTCCAATTTTGCCTGCAACAGTTGTGGCAGAGCCTGCAATGCGCAGAATGGACTGCTGAGCCACTCCAGACCTTGTTCTCAGCAAGACTGAAGTGAAAGAAGGCGCAGCCAATGTCTTCCGACACAGAAGGAGCCTATAGTCGGTTGCTTTGATAAATGGCAAAGCTTTTAACCTTGGCGAGTTTTCCATCAGGAGACGGGAGCTTTACCGCTGAGAGATCATAGCACTCGAACATCAACTTGAATGAGATGTGAACGAAAAAGTTACAGAGGAAATCAGTAAGAGTTCCTGGATGTCATGATGACACACACACACACACACACGCATCTGATAGGCTGCCACAGATGGGTTGATCAACAACTGAACAAGACTGCGCTCTTTAAGCCTAGAGCTGACGCATTGATCAATAGCACTTTACTTTTCGGTACCATTGACCTCTGTGATCAATAACGCATTGCTTTTCAATACCCCTAATGTGTCGCATCAATACGACTGAGCCTTCCGTGATTAACGGCCAACCAATGGTCAATAGCTGGGATATCTAAAGGGGATTACACGTCTTGAGAGAGAGAGAGAGAGAGAGAGAGAGAGAGAGAGAGAGAGAGAGAGAGAGAGAGAGAGAGAGAGAGAGAGAGAGAGAGAGAGAGAGAGAGAGAGAGAGAGCGCCCTTAATTCGAACCGATAACTGCTTTTATTTCTCTCCAATTCCACAACGCCTTGGTTGGTGGTCTGGTGCTAGTCTTTTCATTAGATGATAGATCAGTGTCACATAAGCGAATGCATTCACAGAGAAAAAAAAATCAACAGTAACAAAGTAACAGTCCATGTAAAATTCTCTGCTCGAATCCTACTATCATAAACAAAGAAATACAGATTGAAGCTCTCTTTATGGGCTGTCTGAATTTCAAAAGAGAAGTCGTTTAATGAGAAGGTGCAATACGAAAATTGATGTTGAATTTAAACATACAAAAAAGCAGTAAAACAACAACAACAACAAAAACCCCCAAACTCACCACCACCACCAAAACAGTGCGTGAAAAAGGCATCTCTCAATTACCGAAACTCGCCACAGTAAATTCTATCAATGTGACGAACACGCTGGACGTAAAGACACCGGCAACTTTCATGATCCACAGCAAGATCAACAAGCTTCATCCACTTTACGGAAGCGATTCTATGACTGTTGCTCAAACAATTTGACCAACACTGCTGGTGTCTGTATCTTACGAGCCTGGATGGCGCTGGGACACATTAAGAGGGGAATCAAAGAGTATAGCCCTGTTAAGAAGTCTGAAAACTGGTGCACTCCCATAGCATGAGCTGGACAAGCCTGTCTTATCTCTGACGACTCACAGACATTAGAAAAACTAATGCTCTTGCAATGTGTATTGCTTGATAGTTGTGTATTCCGTCCAGGAGAGATTCATCATAAGTTTTCAGGGAGATTTTAAAAAGTTTGTGTGATCTATGAATGGTAAACCACAATTAGAAACCTTACATTAAAAGCAAGATGAAAAATCCAATTTACAGTTCACGTACGTAACTATGTTGAACCTGAAAAATACGAGTTTTAAACTTAAAAGACATTTTTGCTAGTGTTGTATTAGGTGCTACCCCCCACCCCTAATTTCCTCTCCTTCGCTCCTAAGGGGGAATAACGGCTACTTGGGTGTCTCTTTACCAATCGCTGAAGTGAAAGCCCAACTCTGCACTTAAAAGCTGGGGTTCAAATAGAACTATATTTTCTAGTGCATTTGAAATTCTGCACAGCACTTACCCGTACATCCCCAATGATAACTCACATTTTCTGTGAAGGACCAGCTATGATTCGTAAAATCCTGAAAATTTCATGAAAGCCTTAAGAACTGAAAACTTCTGTATACTCGAGAAAACTTTGTACCCCCCACGTTTCCCTGTCCTCAGTAAGCCTCTTCACAC
>CM060321.1:41804053-41806553 GCA_030674155.1 Stramonita haemastoma
GAGCATGAATAAATTTTACATATACTATGTCAGTGAAAAATTGAAAGCATGGATAAATTTCAGAGAGAGAGAGAGAGAGAGAGAGAGAGAGAGAGAGAGAGAGAGAGAGAGGAGAGAGAGAGAGAGAGAGAGAGAGAGAGAGAGAGAGCAACAGACAGACAGACAGGCGCAAGACAGACAGACAGACGACAGGCACACAGAGACACAGACAGACAGACCGACCGACCGACAGCAGGCGCATAGACAGACAGACAGACAGACACACAGACAGACATAACACACACACGAAGACAAGAAGACATATATGCGGGCCTGAGCAAGCCCTCTATTGCGACACTGACCGAGCGGGGCAAGGGAGACTATCCAGTCGGAGAGCTGGGCCCGTTCCCTGGCCAGCTGGATGACTCCCATGATGTTGCCCTTCCACAGCTCCATCTGGAGGGCGTACTCCATGTTGTCATGGCTGAGGTGGTGCCCCACTGCAACAACAACAACACATACGTCCCCGTCTTAATCCATACCGCAACAATGCCAGCGACGATCACCGTCGTTGTTATCATAATCATCATCACCATCATGAGTAACTGTCATCTTCATCATCATCATCAATCAATCAATCAATCGATCAATTAATCAAGCCAGCAAGCAAGCATCGTCACCATAATGATCATTACAATCTTCATCATCATGATATGAAATAAAAAACATTTTCCCTGCAAGGTATTTCGGGGTCTTCATGAAGAAGACGGGGCTCTGTGCCGTATCTTTTTGCTGTCGATTTGAACATCTTGCTGTTACTGATTACACGGCACGAGCACTAGTTTACGGCACATTTGTTTAGGAGTACCAATTGTCCTCGGTCATTCCCTCATCCGACGAACCAAATCTGTTAGATTCCAAGATAATAGCTCAAGGTCGTGTTTTCACTCTCAACACACCTCGCAAGATCTGATAACAGCCTGGGGGCAAAATATTGAGGGAAAAAAGTATCATACGTCGACAAGTTCTTCCCCCTCCTTGTCGCTCCCCCCTCCCAATCTCTTGCTCTCCCTCCCTCCGTTCCCCCCCCTCTCTCTCTCTCTTATATATATATTATATATATATATATATATATATATATATATATATATATATATATATATATATATATATACACACACACACACACACACATATATATATAATATACATATATATATATACATATATAATTTCTATCTCCCACCTCTCTCTCCCTTCCATTCTCCTCTCTGCGCGCGTGCGCACGTGCGTGCGTGCGTGTGTGTATGTGTGTGTTTGTGCGCAGCTGCATTAAGTAAAGGTGGGGAAGGGGGGGGGTAGACTAAGCAAGATGATGGAATAGATTTGATAATGATAAGGCTGATATGAAAGAGAAGGGTGAGGGACTGGATGGAGAGAGAGAGAGAGAGAGAGAGAGAGAGAGAGAGAGAGAGAGAGAGAGAGAGAAGAGAGAGAGAGAGAGAGAGAGAGAGAGAGAGAGAACACACACACACACACACACACACACACACACACACACACACACACACACACACACACACACACACACACACACACACACAGGGGGGAACAGGCAAACAAGACAATTAAGCCAGGATTAATTTTTCTCTACGGACTGGCTTTCACTTCGTCAACATTCATTACTTACGGTACCCGGGTACTCCCGCTTTGCAGTAATAGTGCAATAGTGCCGATATTCTACGTTATGTGACGCACACTTTCCCTATGGCAACACAACCCCTATGTATAATCGCTTTAGGAGAAATATTGCTGATTCCCATAATACTGTACGTGATAAAGTACTGAAATTCATTATTTTGAGACTTTTCACTCAATATTTTATTTATCTATATATGTATTAATTCATATTTTAACAATGACTCCAAGAGGTTCTAACCATAGCAAAACCATTGTCTCATAATCTCTATTTTCAATATATATATAAATTAAAAAAAAATATATATATATAATCAATTTCCATGCTAATGTAAACGATCTTCAATGTTTTGAACTTGTTTTTCAATCCACATTTTCCCATGTTTTTATTTATCTATTCATCACTGATTTGAAGGAAGGATGTCGTTAGCAGACATACTCTATGTAATCACGGAGCCGGAGAAGGTGACATTTCATTACGACAGCATAATCGTTTTATTCGCTCTTTTTACATATATGCTACCCCAATTTTCATAACTATAACGAGAACTTCATTAGTGCAAAGGATTCTAATCATCTCTCTCTCTCTCTCTCTCTCTCTCTCTCTCTCTCTCTCTCTCTCTCTCTCTCTCTCTCTCTCTCTCTCTCTCTCTCGATATGAAGGTGAAGCCAGGGACAAAATTTATATTTTGAAAATGAAAGATACAAAAAATCTTCCGTTTTTCTCCCTGAGCACTTTAAAAACTACACGACTTCACGCCCAAAAAGACAATGGTGAGAATGGATTGGTCTGCAACAATCTTCCACTCTGTTTTAAAGGAGA
>CM060321.1:41816553-41819053 GCA_030674155.1 Stramonita haemastoma
AGAGAGAGAGGAGAGAGAGAGAGAGAACTCGGATGTTTATTGTACATCGGCCACAGGCCCTTTATACAAACACATGAAAAAGTAAGGGGGGGGGGGGGGGGGCTGTAGGAGACATGCTTAACAGTAATTTGGCATGCACACAAAATTTGAGAGAGAGAGAGAGAGGTGTGTGTGTGTGTGTGTGTGTGTGTGTGTGTGTGTGTGTGTGTGTGTGTGTGTGTGTGTGTGTGTGTGTGTGTGTGAAAGCGATAATTTGTCACACAGTTTAGGTGCCATAGTGCTTCAAAGATTGCTTGCAAACATAGAAGCAATTTCATAAGGCGACACTTATCATGCTCAATTTTGTTTCCAAAATATGTTGGATGTCGGTGGCTTGCATACACTGAATTGTTTACTTGCTTTCAATTGATTTGAGGCCATTTTCTACCCTGGTATTGGTTTTGTGTTTTGATTGTGCTACACACATACATACACACACACAAACACACACACTCACTCACTAACATGTAGGCACGCAAATACACATAAACACGCGCGCGTAAGCGCATGGATACACGCACATACACACGTACGTGCACATGCCCGCACACACAAGTACGCGTGAACACACACGCACACGCACACACACACACAAACACACACAGAGAAACATACATAAAAAAGAAAGCATCGACATACTCTATTTCATCTCATGTGTCATGGAGCTTCATTTCCTTAATATATAACATACAAAATTGAATAAAAATGTTAAAAAAGAAAGAAAGAAAAGTACTGAGACTAGAGGCAAAAGATAAATTTGCCCAGTTTTCTAATGCTTTGAATGGAAAGAAAGCTGTGCGAACTCAGAGTACTCTACATCTTTTAGATTCCAGAATCTACCAACCAACCAATTTTTAATCAATCAATCAATCAATCAATCAATCAATCCAATATATTATCGATCAATTCGATTATTCAATCAGCAGTGACGCACACACGCCAAAGAAACCGCAGGCACTATCCTCCACCTCGTCAAAAGTAAGCGCCCAAACTGGAAAAAAATACTCAACAATGAACAAGTTTGCACTTTGGGAAAATACACCATAAAAAACACCAAGCCTAAAACAACAGACCAAAAAACAAACAACAACAACTACTACAAAACCCAATCACTAACCCACAGATGCGTCGAACTTTTCAAACACTCTATCCGACCACAACAGCCAAACCAGGGAGGTCACAAAGTCGTGGAAGAATCACACACAGAAACATGGTGAAAAATCACGCAGATTCCCTCCATGAAAGGTAAACAAAGCGGACATGAAAGTCTGACCATCTATCCACTCGCTTTGCCTTGCCACACCACAGCACACAGGCGACAGACGGCTTGCGGATATTATATAAATACGAGATGCTTCCCTCGCAGACCCGAGTAAAGTGCAAGTATCGGGCCCCGAAAACATGGAACTCTTTTTCCCACAAGTACGAGCGTAGATTTGTCAAGAAATAGGCAGTGGTAACTAGATATGGAACCTCGTATATCGCCTAGTATGGTGACGAAGCCAGTTTTTTGTCATTGTTGTTGATAATGTAGTTTTTGTTGAGCGTTCCACAACAGTATCATGAGAATTGGCACCCAGTCTTATTCATTACACTTTGAAATCACTGTGATACAGTTAAGTAATCATACACTGGATAAAAATACTGTATGTGTGGGTGGGAGTGTTGTTTTCGAGTACCTCTCCGAGCAAGGCAGCCGTTCTTCGACTTCGGGAGGATAAAGACGGTTCTGGTTGGACTGGACCCGAGATTGATTTTGATATGATCAAATAAAGGTCAAGGACAGGACCAGAAAAGCTTAACCAAAAAAAAGGGCGGAAATCAACTCTTTAAGTTACACACTTTTCTCAGGTGATAAAAGAAAGAGCAGCGCTTTTGAAATAAATATACTCGCACAGGGTTCAGCTGCTTGTAACCAAGTTACAATACAGTCCACAAAATAACGGCTCAGAATAGAATCGGGAAGTCCGGTGATCTGTAACAAATCGTCAACGCGTCAGATAAAGTGCGCTTTAACTGCTCTATCATATTTGGTTTGACTATGATTGACGTTGGTACGAGTTGCTCCTGAAGGCAGTGCTAATTGAACTGTACTTGTCACTTTAGTCCTGTGTGTGTGTGTGTGTGTGTGTGTGTGTGTGTGTGTGTGTGTGTGTGTGTGTGTGTGTGTGTGTGTGTGTGTGTGTGTGTGTGTGTGTGTGGCTTTCAGGAACTATCTTGTATAAGAACAAACCCTTCTCGGCAGCAAGACAGCAGTCACAAAATGAGGACACTCAAATGAAACCCAGACTCCGGGGAAACCGCTCGTAAGCAAGTTCTTACACGAAAGTCCAGGACAAACATCGAAAGATTATCAAAACCTTTCAATTTTCAACTCTTGCAAGTGCACCATTTTCTTCTCAAAGAGTGAGGATGCCATTGAAAACACACCTAAGAGGTACAACGTCCAAACACTTTTCTC
>CM060321.1:41829053-41831553 GCA_030674155.1 Stramonita haemastoma
GAGAGAAGAGAGAGAGAGACAGACAGACAGACAGACAGACAGACAGACAGACAGAGCTATAGTTTCAAGGCGTAACGCTCCACATCACGAACAGTGCCCACGGCGCACCACGCGTACAAAGGAGTTCTTACACGATTTATTAATACATTTTATCCCTTAAAACAAAAGGTTCAAGTCTGGCAAAACCTGCAACAAAGACACAGGCACTCTATCTCTATGCCCCTGTTTCTATCTGTATCTCTCTGCCTATGGCTGTCTGCGTGTCTCTAGGTTTATAGGTCTATCTTTTCTTCTCTACCTGTCTGTCTACCTGTCTATATGTCTGTGTGTCTGTCTGTCTGTCGCTCTCTCTCCTTTCATCCTTTTTCTCTTCTCCATTGTCTTGTTCTTATGTAATTTACTACCCATATCTTCCCATCACTTCCTCTCTGTCTGTCTCTCCCTGCCCCCTCTTCCCCCACTCTCTGTTCATGGTGCGTTGGGTGGTTTTATTTTTGTGCACAAAGCCCTAAGCCCTGGATTTACCATGCTAATTATCCTATCTTCTTGTAAATTATTCATGCGCTTGTTACAATTCGCGTACAACACGTGCACGATGAGGGATAGACTCCCTTATACTTCTCCCCTTACCACCACTGTGAGACTTCGCGCTGCGCGCACGCATACACTATTTCTCTCTGACACATTAAAAAAAAAGTTGTGTCTAATATCACTTTGAGCGTACATACATTAATTAAAGAAAGCACACTTATATGTATATCTCTATTTCTTTGCATTGCAGTGCTGTTTTGTTTTTCTTGTTTCTTTTTCTTTTCTTTTTTTAAATTCCTCTTCCTCATAGTCGTCATCATTACTACTATTATTCATACTGATAGAAGTAGCATTATCATCATCACCACCATCATCATCACTTCAAAGGATGGCTTATGAAAAATAGTCAACTAAAACAAATGCACTGCGTATTCAACGTACAATCTGCACTTTAAAACAGGACTTTCAGTTTGATTCTTTAACACACACACACACACACACACACACACACACACACACACCACACACACACACACACACAAACGCACACGCACACACCACACACAAATTATATCTAAAGTCACAGTCACTCCATGAATTTCGTTTTAACAGGTCAAATGTTGGCCATCCTTCACACACACACACACACACACACACACACACACACACACACACACAACACACACACACACACACACACACACACACACAACACACACACACACAACACACACACACACACACACACACACACAACCACACACACGTTTATGCCTTATCAGCCTGTCACTCCTTTTTCACACATACACACACACACTCGCACACACACACACACACACACACACACACCACACACACACACACACACACACACACACACTCACACACACACACACTCCAACTCACACACACACACTCACACACACACACACACCACACACACACACACACACACACACACACACACACACACACACACACCACAACACACACACACCACATCACCACAACACACAACACACACAACCGACATCAGTTTGACAAGTCACAGCATATGAACGAGGGCAGACGACATAAAGTCGGTTAGAGAAGCAGTGGGAGACGGGGCGAGGGGAGGAGGAGGAGGCAGTCAGTGTTAGGGGATACAGTCTATGGGAGGCCAGGGGTCCTCCACGAACCAAATTGCCACCTTCACCCATGGAATAGTTGATGAGTCGAGCTGAAAGAAAACAAATCACTGCAACATCAAAACAAAACAAAACCGACTATATCCATCAACCTAGTACGCCCTTGCCTTGTCATAGGAGTTGAAAAAAGGCCATAACAACATATAGGGAAACAATATATACACAGATAAGTGTTGTTGTTTTTTTCTAAATAGGTGTCAGTGCTCTTGTGGCGACGCGGTGTTCCTGGGAAGAACGTCCGGAATTTCACGTAGAGAAACTAACGCACTTTTTTTTTTTATAGGCAACAACAGACTGTAACAACAACTCTACAAAAGGTGAAATAACTTAAAACAAAATGCAGCAACAACAAAGCACACACAAAAAAATCCCAATAGATTAACAACCCCCCAAAAAAACAACAACACCCTAACAAATAAAGTAAAGTAAAAAACAAACAAACAAAACAAAAAACAAAGCAAAATTTAAAGAACATTAACCCCGTTTCGCTTGATCTATAATCTGTATCTATAAGCAAAACAGTTTCGACCTCTCTCTCCCCTAATGTCATCACTCATAATTCATACACGACCACACAGAAATAAACGTTTACGACTTCAGCAAAAAAAACAACCAACAACTACGCACTAACCCCCCCCCCCAACAAGCCCCAAAACAACAATAACAGGAGGGGGTACAAAAAGCCGAATTCAGCCCCTATGACATCATTTTGCCTTTACTGCTCACATCTTTGTCATGTTGATAACCGAATCTGTAAAATTACGCACAATTATTCTTTTTGA
>CM060321.1:41836553-41841553 GCA_030674155.1 Stramonita haemastoma
TGTAGTGTGTGTGTGTGTGCGTGTGTGTGTGTGTGCGCGCGCGTGCGTGCGACTGCGCGCGCATGAAAGGGGGAAGGGGGGGGAGAGGACCGACCGTGGGACAAAAAAGTGGATTGTTTGACGCTGGCTGGCTGGCTGAACAGGCAAAAGAAACTCTCTCTCTCTCTCTCTCTCTCTCTCTCTCTCTCTCTCTCTCTCTCTCTCTCTCTCTCTCTCTCTCTCTCTCTCCTCTCTCTACTGTCTCTGTTACCATAAAGCTGTCACCACTTTATGCCATTCCTTCACAGCGGATATCTGGACATCTCAGACGGTACAGGGGCCAGAGTCGCATACTGAAGGCTTCGAGTTCTTCTTGTGATTATATTAAGTTTACTGCGTCCAGGGGGAGATAATGGTTTTGAGTCCGACTCCTGGTCACCACGAATACACATAATCCCTCCCCCCCCCCCAAAAAAAAAAAAAAAAAAAAAAAGAGAGAAAAAAGAAAAAGAGAAAATTTCACAGCCTTGGCTCAGCTCAGCCCCTCCCTCCCCCACCCCAAGAAAAAAAAAAAAAAAAACCTCCCAACAACAAAAAACTATATTAGTTACTCATAAAAGCAAAGTGATGACAAAGTGTTAAAAGCTTTATAGTACATTTGTTGTTGGTTTTTTTTTGTTCCTGGGCTACAGCATCGGGGTTTATTAATGGCAACATTTTTTTTACAATACAACTTTCCTGTCCTTAAAAGTGTCATCCTTTTGTTTTGGCTTTTTTTTCTGTGCCATACAAAATAAATATGTACACATTCTTTGCGTCTTTAACTTTTAATATTGATATCCACGGGACAGATTCGGTTGACGGGAAGGGGGGGGGGGGTACAACTTGAATGTGAGGGGAACCTGCTTCACTGTCAGGGTGACTTCATATGCATTGGTAGTTGATATGCTGTTGAACGTTCGCCTTCGCCCAGCTTAAAGCAGTCTGGGGGAGCCTTACATCAAACAAGCAAGCACACGACCGCCACGAGTACGCGCGCGCACGCACGCACGCACCACACACACACACCACACACCCACACGCACGCACGCACACACATACACACACACACAAACACACACAATCAAGTTACTTACTTACTTATTGCAAAACCACAAACTCTCAACACATTTTGGCAGAGGCCAGCTAGGCATTTTAACCACTTGGCTGGCTTCTCGCAAGTTATTACCTACTCTCTAAAATGAAACCCAGCCACCCAGTCAGCCAGCAAGCCAGTCGCAAAAACCGTCTGCGTTTCTGGCGTAAAAGCCAAGTTGACAAAGTACCTCCGATTAGGCAACGCGTCTCAAGAGGGTGCTCTCCCTGTCTTTAAGTTACAAAAGACACTGAACCTGTCGTTCAGAGGCACATTTTAAATTCAGAAGATTTGAACTTAGTTATACGTGCACGCACGCACATCCACACACGCAAGCACACACTCATAAACATTGAGAGAGAGAGAGAGAGAGAGAGAGAGAGAGAGAGAGAGAGAGAGAGAGAGAGAGAGAGAGAGAGAGAGAGAGAGAGAGAGAGAGAGAGAGAGAGAGAATGATAAAAAGGATAATTATGAATCACACTATGCGCACAAAGGGCATAAATCAAGCACGAACACGGTTACAGGTATTTTGCAAATATAAAACTCTTGTGCATCTCTCTCTCTCTCTCTCTCTCTCTCTCTCTCTCCTACATCACACCACACACACACACACACACACACACACACACACACACATACACACACACACCACACACTATCCCCCAGGCACAAGCACAAATCGCTTTAAAGTTTCAGTTTCCAAAAAATGTCACTGAGTGCTCTCTTTCTCTCTGTCTCTCTCTCTCTCTCTCTCGCGCGCGGCGCATAAACGAATGAACAAAAGGCTAAAGGGGCACTGTTGAATTCCCTAAGTGCAACCTTGATATCAGGTAAACAGATGAAACTACGAACCTTCAAAGACAAAAGCCACAACATCAAAACATCCATTAATCACAACAGCCACGGAACACGCACACGCTTAAACAACACACACACAACACCACACACACACACACACACACACACACACACACACACACACACACACACACACACAAACACACACAAACACACCACACACACACACACACACACACACACACACACACACACAACACACACACACACACACACACACACACACACACACCACACACCACTGACTTCTAAAGTTACACAACAAGTAATACAAGACCAGTCTTCTGTGGTGCCAGTGGCCTATCATAATCAGGTGCAGTGACACAGTTGACACCACACCACCCCATCCATTCAGAAACACTCTACACGCTTTTTGGTTTAAAACATTAGCCAACAAAAACCAAAATAAAACAAAAACACCAAACACACACACACACACACGGGGAGAGATTTTTTTTTTTTTTTTATTCTTTTATATCGAGGATAACAGAATAAGCAATCCATGTGCTTTTTTTCATCCGGTCCCCGTGTGTATGCAGTTTTGTAAATATTGTCATCTGTTCCCACCGGCACACGATGGCCTACTCTTACGAAAAGCGGAACAGGATTTAACGTGTGCGCAAGATCTTCTGCGTGCGTTCGCACACGGGGCCTCAGTTTAAAGTCTCATCCGAAGGACTTTTGGGGAGAGTGGAGTCAGCACTGATGTTAACTCCAGGAAGAAAATTTCCTCGACCGGACTCGAACCCGGGTCGTCAAATTGCCAGCGCAATGTTCTGACCACTAGGCTATCCGTCCCCCAGAGAGAGAGAGAGAGAGAGAAGGAGAGAGAGAGAGAGAGAGAGAGGAGAGAGAGAGAGAGAGAGAGAGAGAGAGAGAGAGAAGAGAGAGAGAGAGAGAGAGAGAGAGAGAGAGAGTTGTGAACGTTTCCGTACCGTGTATACACACACACACACACACACACACACACACACACACACACACACACACACACACACACACACACACACACACACCAAAATAGAAAAACATAAAAAATTTATAATTTTAAAAGGTCACATTTGACGCGACCATTCGACCATAACAGCGCGCTACCTGTCTCGCCCTGTTTCCTTTTTGTCTTTCATAGAAGTTGAATACTGAATTCATAGCCCCAGGATCACTAACATAAACGATCATCTGCCCCACATACTCCCACCCCTCCCCCACCCCACGCTTTGGTTACGATGACATTGAAACTGTAAAGCTGCGTTTCTATTGTAATACACACTAGTGTTGGTAACAGTTTTGAATTCTTTTAAACATTATGTATTATCAAAAGAAACAACAACAAACGCGTCAATTTGATTTGTCGAGAATAGTTTTCTACATATCCATACCCCTCCCTCTCCTTCTCTCTCTCTCTCTCTCTCTCTCTTCTCTCTCTGACTGTCCTCCTCTCTACGTCTCTCAGATAAAACACTCAAACAAACACACGCTCAGTCATACACATTTCCCCCTCTTTTTCCTATCGTCTAATATCACATCTGAACTGGCCAAGACTGTCATGTAGGGAACAGTACAAGCAGGGTGTCAAAGAGGCAGTAAACGCTGGGAAGACAACATCAGAGAATAGACTGGGCTTGGGTGGAACGATCTGCTACTGCAAGCAGAAGATCGTGGGGAGTGGAGGAAGCTGGTTGTAAAGTCTTTCTTGGTGCCCCGTCGGTCCAAGGGACTACGGGACAGGTGAAGAAGGAATATCACTTACTGAGGAAAGACATCAAAGTGAAGAACACAGACACACACAGAGACGCGCGCGCGCAAGCGCGTCACACGCACACACAGAGAACAAAAACCGCAAGTAAAGTTAATTTCATTTTAACCCAGACAGCAATAAAATCGAAATTGTAGCGTATGTTTACGCGGCCCTGTGTTTGTCATATGAAAACATGATACATGACACACAATAAAACGGTATGGAATGCCAGTACACATGTTGACAAACACACACACACACACACACCACACACACACACACACACACACACACACACACACACAACACACACACACACTGCCTACTATACTTTACTTGCAAGAAGTACTTACCACAGAAAATCCTATCAAACCTTTTCCAGTGACCTACAGGCAGGTAACATTATCCAACCAGTCCTATACAGCCTACACCCCACCTGATATCGCCAAAGACACCCGTCTAGAAATACCAGAAACTCTTAGGCAGGTTTAAAAAAAGGTAAAAAGAAGGGGGGGGGGGGTAATGGGGGGGGGGGGGGGGGGTGGCTGTGGTGGGACGGGGTTTACACGCACACACCTACTTTTCAAATTAGAAAAGCATTCGATTACGCTTTGTGAAAAGTTTTCGAAAATGTGTCCACGATTTTTTCATAGTAAGAAAAGCTTGGGAAGGTTGTTCTGTTTTCTTTTTTTAGACAGTGACGGGAAGAGGCGGGCGAAGGGTGTGTATGTGGGGGGGGGAGGGGGGAGAGAGAGAGAGAGAGAGAGAGAGAGAAGAGAGAGAGAGAGAGAGAGAGAGAGAGAGGAGAGGAGAGGGAGAGAGGAGGAGAGGAGAGAGAAGAGAGAGAGACGAGAAGAGGACAGAGACAGAGACAGAAGAGAGACAGACAGACAGAGACAGAGAGAGACAGACAGGACAGGATAGACAGAGACAGACAGACATACAGACAGACAGACAATCCCTCCTACACTATCAACAAAAAGGTCACTTTTGATGCGACCTTTGGGCCATAACAAAGCTAATTTCCTACTTTACTTCATTCTGTGACGTCTTTTCTCTTCTTCGGAACTGTGGACGCTGTATATGACGAATGAATGTATGTCAAACGTCTGGCACAAAACGATCTGCCCCTCATATACACTTCCCACCCACATCTTGACAGTCACATTCCAACTAGGGGTTGTTATGTATCGTTTTTTTTTACTATTATTTTTCATAACAACAAAAATACTTCTTTTCCATTCTCAAACTAACAGAGGAGAAGAAACTCGCTTTAAAATAGTATGGGCG
>CM060321.1:41844053-41849053 GCA_030674155.1 Stramonita haemastoma
ACACTCCTGTCACGTCGCTAAATGTCTGTCAACTCACCACGCCTTCAACACTCGAAGTCAATCGGAAAGAAAAGGATGGAAAGGATACTACGTCTGTTCAAGACATCGACGACGTCACTCAGTGGTATGTGAACAAAACACTGCCTTAGAAAGGACATGCACAATTTACATACATGCTCACAAAACTTTCCAACACTCCCAGGATCCGACAGATGTAAACAACGCATGGAATGCTGCCTGTTGTAGCCACGTTTAAGGGTCGACTTGGCTGCCTGCTACTTTACACCTTCCGATGCAATGGAACAAATTCACAATTTACACTTTTTATGCCAAATACCAACTTGCATTTTTTTAAAATTGGACACACGTTACAACATGCATGGGATGACTTCCGTTTTTCTCGTCATAAAGATAAAAGCCTAAATCTGCTTGTTCACCACACACCATACGATATTAAGGCAAATCCAAAATTAACATCATGATGTCAATAATCTTCCTAAATATCAACTTTCTCTTTTGTTTCGAAAGATACAACACACACGGGACGTCGACCTTCAATGTTTTCTCTCTTCACAATGATGAAATCCTTAGGGCGGCCGTTCACACTATACCACACCATGGTATGGGAGACAGACCTAGTTCACACATTGTACACCAACAAATCAGATCTATGCAAAAAGGAATTGCTCCAAATCAGGACAGAGGCAACAGCATGCTCGGAAGCATCGTGTTCCAAAGGTTATTCGCGTCACAGTAATGGCATCCCTTGTCTGACAGGTCACCACACGATGTTAAAAATGCATCCACAAATCACATATTCCATATCTAAATAAAACAACAACAACAACAAACACTCCCCTAGCAAAATACCAAGAGGTCTACGAACTGCACAAAACACCGCCAATATGTATAAATTTACGTTGTTCCCCAAGGGTAACTCCTGAATAAATACCTAAACACTTGCTGTCTGCTGACTGTATAATATATTTCCAAAGTCTATGCTAGGAAAGACACTTCCACCAAAATCACACACGGCACCCAAACCTTTCCAACTTGCTAAAAACCAACAGGCCCTCATAAGGTTTCAAACGAAAGAAAAACAACAAGGTAAAGAAGAGGAAGGCGTCGACCTCCAAGGACTGTTGTACTCATCACAATGATGACATCCCAACGCTAGCCAAGGAGTCCTGAGCAACCCTCTCTATATGGCAGAGGTGTCGCAGCAGCGAGCTAAGGGACATATTGTTTTGCAACTTCGCCCCCAGGAATGGAGTGAGGGATGGGGGCAGAGAGGGGTGGTGGTGGTGTTGGCTGCTCAAGGTCACTGAGAGAGAGAGAGAGAGAGAGAGAGGAGGAGAGAGAGAGAGAGAGAGAAGAGAGAGAGAGAGATTAGCTTTCGTTTACAGTTCCAAGGTTAGGTGGTTTATTGTTAACACATCTACACTTCCTCATTCTCATTTTCGTCTAAATGCCCCCACCTCGCGTACACTAGCACATAAACTGTCGTGTTAGGTAGGTGTATTATGCCCGCATATGTGTGTGTGTGCGTGCGTGCGTGCGTGTGTGTATGTGTGTGTGTGCGCGCGCGCGCGCGTGTGTGTGTGTGCGTGCGTGCTGGTGTGTGTTTGTGTAAGTGTGGGCGTGTGTGCTAGCGCGCATGAACATTTTTTGAGCACGCCCAAGCACGCAAAGAGTAAAAATATGGAAATATACATGTGTATTTGCGTTTTCCTTCTGTGCGTCTTCTTATTTCCGTGTAAACGATAAAAAGCAGGGACATATTATTTGTCAGGAAAGAAAAAAAATATATGCAAGACAAAAAAAACAACAACAACAAGAAGAAAGAATGAGCGAAAAAAGAGAAGAGAGAAAGACGACACCCAATCCTACCTCCTTCCCTTCTTTTACCGAACTGTCATGGGATCAGATCTCATTAAAACAATCTGCATATTCACTGTCTCTGGTTAACATCATCAAGAAATACGGCGAGTGTGTGACGTGTTGTGTTTGTGTACGTCGAGGTAGGTGTGTGTGCGGTGCGTGTGTGTGTGTGTGGTGTGTGTGTGTGTGTTGTGTGTGCGCGCGCGCATGCGTACATGCAATCGTGTATTAGCGTGTGCGTGCAAGTGAGTGTAACCGAATTTATTTACCGAATTTTCCAAAAGCCCGAAGAATACAATGTGGCAAAATATGACTGCTTTTTTTCCGAAACGGCTCGATGATTTAACAGTTAGTCGTCTCAGAAGCGTACATCAGCAAGTGTGTGCGTGCGTGCGTGCATGCGTGCGTGCGTGTGTGTGTGTGTGTGCTGAAATGCATGCTCTCTGGGCATGCGTGGAATGTATTACAAGAGACAAAACTGAATAAAAGAAGCTACTGGACATCAATAAGGTAGTAAAAATGGGATGAACACTGAAAATGAAATACACATTCGAGGTAAAAACAAAATAAGAATATAATGAAAATCTTCACTGTCCTTTACTAAACATGCAAAACTGAATATATTTTTTTTTAATCCGGAAAATAAACGAACATACAACATAAAAACACGCACACACGCGAAAAGGTTAAGAGAAATGTGATAAATACTGAGTAATGAATGCCTTTTATTGCGATTTACTGTCTCCAACAACTGTAACATCAACATCCATTTATCTATCTGAATTTTAAAAAAACATGTATTCAACGGGCATAAACAGTTTTTTTTAAAGGTGGGGGAGAGGGTGGCGTGTGTGCTTGAAGGGACATTTTCTAGCTTTTTTTTTTTTCCTTTTTTTTTTTTGCATCGTCAAACATCACACAACACCACCAAAAGGGCAATCAATGCCTTAAGGCATTTTAAGCAGGGGCGACTTGGGATGGAACTCGCAAGCCTGACAAGACAAACAACAGTGTTGTACCAAACTTCGTCGTAACATTGTCATTCTTTTCGACACTCAAGCTGTTTCTATGGCCGTGCCCTTCAGAGGGGATTTGTTTCAACACTGTGGGCTTAATCCCCCCTGGAATCACGACACTTGCAAAGAGAAAAGAGAGCTAGAGCCGCTTGTTTTTCTACAACCTAAATGATTTTGTCACTGGTGTACGTACACACACACACACACACACACACACACACACACACACACACACACACACACACACACACACACAGTGAGTCGTGACACAGAGTGACACACAGGGAGTGACACACACACACACACACAGACACACACACACAGACACACACACACACAACACACAGACAGACAGACAACAGACAGACAGACAGACAGACAGACAACAGACAACAGACAACACACACACACACACACACACACACACACAGAACGGTTGTCTAGAGATAATACTTCCCGTCTAGAATTCAGGGAGTCACAAGTTCGAAACCCACTTGAGCATGGACCCTCCCCCCAATCCCCCTGTGTTCCCCAGAATTAACCAAGATGCTTAGACTGACTTAAGACGCTTTCGCTTGATCCAGTGGCTGAAGGTCCTCGTACATAGAAGAAAGAGAATTTGCTTCGTGCCTCAACATAAGTCTGAAATAAGCATAATCTTTTTCTTTCTCTGAGTATATAAGAGTTCCAGCGGAGTTATCCGATAAAATGAGGGGCTATACCAACCAACACTACCAAGCAGCCTCTCTCTCTCTCTCTCTCTCTCCTCTCTCTCTCTCTCTCCTCTCTCTCTCTCTCTCTCTCTCTCTCTCTCTCTCTCTTCTTCCATTCTTCTTCTTCTTTCTTCTTTTCTTTCTCTCTCTCTCTCTCTCTCTCTCTCTCTCTCTCCTCTCTCTCTCTCTCTCTCTCTCTCTCTCCTCTCTCTCTCTCTCTCTCTCTCTGCTTATTATTTACCATGTCTGCATAGCTTCCTTCCTTTTTCCCAATCCTCTTTAACACCATGGGAAGTGGTAAGGGCACTGCACTGACTTTTTCAGACTATGTCTCGAGGGCAAGTTTAAATCTGGCGGAGCCCAGGGGTCCATCCCTCTCAAAGCACAGGATGTACATACTGAGTATGTAGAATTCTGTTTCCATAAACCACTAAACGCTGACATGGATTACAGGATCTTTGAAGTAGATCGTTGATCTTCTGTGTAGTGTAGTGTAGTGTAGTGTAGTGTAAGTGTAGTGTAGTGTAGTGTAGTGTAGTGTAGTGTAGTGTAGTGTAGTGTAGTGTAGTGTGTGTGTGTGTGTGTGTGAGAGAGAGAGAGAGAGAGAGAGAGAGAGAGAGAGAGAGAGAGAGAGAGAGAGAGAGAGAGAGAGAGAGAGAGAGAGAGAGAGTGATGGTGTGTGTGTGAATGTGTATGTGTGCACGCGCACGGCACGCGCGTGCGTGTATACACGAAGAAAACTACGGCTCTGGTAGACCAGCACTTAAAAACTGACCCAGGGGGATCGTCAACATCCCCGTACTTCATTCACCAGACGTCACTGTAAGGATTCGAACCCACGACTTCACAGACCCACAGGGATGGAAGCCCAACGCTCTTATTCACTCTGTCGTAGTGCCCCCCCTGCATAAATGTGTGAGACTAAATGACTTGTCCTCGCAGGTGAGTGGACAAAAGATACGCTGTGTGTTCGTTTTCACCTTGGGGGCAGCGGTCATCTGCTTTTTTTATTTTATTTTTTTTATTAAGAAATGATGTTTTGTCCAGCATTCGTCAACCTTAGCGAAGCTCTGCTGTGTGTGTGTTGTGTGTGTGTGTGTGTGTGTGTGTGTGTGTGTGTGTGTGTGTGCATATATATATATGATGTGTGTGTGTATTATATGTATATATGTGTGTGTGCATATATATATATATATATATATATATTATTTATATATATATATATATATATATATATATATATATATATATATATATATAATACATACATAATAATACATACATACATACATACATACATACATACTAATACAATATATCCCAACGTCTTGACAGCACACAAAATAAAAAAAATAAAAAAAACAAAAAAAACAACCCCCTCCCCCTCTCC
>CM060321.1:41854053-41859053 GCA_030674155.1 Stramonita haemastoma
CTCTCAACTGCAGTTCCCAAGCACCATGGTCCAAAAAGGCACCTAATGGGGCACTGTCAGTGTTTGACTACCTTCTTATCGTACATGTGACTAAAAAGATGAATATGCGTGTTCCGATGGCCAATAATCAATAACAAAAACCCCCCAAACAACAACAAAACAACAACAAAAAAACTAAAGAAACCCGAGCCAACACTACTTGCGATAGGTCCACCTGCATCTTTTCTGACGACAGCAACAGCCAATCAACCACAAACACGCTTGCCTCTTCTTCCCTCCCAAGTGACCATAATGCAAATGTCCATGTCTTCCATGCAGCAATGCAGCGGCTAATCACCCACTGGTCGATGCCTCTTCTCTTGACAAAACACCCTGCTTCTCGTTTGTGTCCACGGGGGCTTTATTATGGCATGCCTGCCACCACTGACGGTCCAGCGAGACACTCCTGTCTCATCAGCATATCTGGACATCTTTGCCAACTTTCTCTCTGCCTTCATATGCCAGTTTTCTGGGATGGGGTGGTAGTGTGTGTGTGTGTGTGTGTGTGGTGTGTGTGTGTGTGTGTGTGTGGAGGGGGAGGGGGGGTAGCAGTGGTTACAGCGTTGCACTCGTGATCTAACGGTCCGAGATCGAGCAACCACCGAGGCATCCACACGTTCGAGGGTTTTCTTAGGAGTAAACATCAGTACCCACCCTACTACCCTGAAAGTTCTTCGGATGAGACTATAAACCGAAGTCCCGTGTGCCTACGCACGCAGTACATCTTGCACACACGTTAAAAACCTATTTCACATATCGGAAGAGTAAGGCAGTTCGTGCGGGTAGGAACAGACGATAAAACTAGTAACTATAAAAAAAATTCATGTGCAAAGGCGTTGTGTTTAAACACCATCCCCAAATGCGCGCGCACAAGAAACAAACAAAACTGATATTTAAACCCGCTTGAGTGTAAAGTTTCAGCTCTAGCGCAGAATTTTCATGATCACCTTTAAAAGAAAGTAATTTTCATCTTCCAATTGATGAAACATGTTTGTCTGCATGGAGAATCTTTATTTTCTTTTCATTCATTCTTTACTTTTTTGTCTTCAGCTCATGGCACTTCTTCACAGAACATCATAGGCTTTGATGAGTTATCAGAAAAATATCTATAATCATGAACGATTACGAGTGTGACATATGATTCCTCTTAAGTGTAAAACTGAATAATGGCAAGTAATTTTTTTCTTATTCTCAATATTCCCAAACAGCTTTCATTCAGGAAATAAACTTAAAAATTAAACCAATCACGCACCATGAACCACTTCACAGCCTCTTTCTTGTCTAACTTCATACCACAGACCTCAAACCTAACCCCAACCCAGTCTTCTCAGGAAACATGGGAGGAGGAAGAAGAGGAAAAGGAGGACGAGAAGGAGAGGGAGGAGAAGGACGACGACGAGGAGGAGAGGGAGGAGGAGGAGGAGAGGGAGGAGGTTTAGGGTTGGATCAAAGCAGACTTCAAAAGGAGTCAGGTGGCAGACGTTGCGTGCTCCTTCTAATGACAGGCCACAATGACTCACGATGATGAAGTGAGGGCTAGAGTCGGTGGTGATCATTATTCCACAGAAACAGCTTCACGGCAAAAAAAGGTCACCCCATTCTTCCAGCTCCTTGCTGCATGCAACGTTTACCCAGCCTGGCATCAAGTTAGTTCTCACACACAGTGAAGAAGCTCAAGCCGAAAGCTTTGTCAGATACTGATGTGAGCAAAGTGCCAAAGCCTACATTAACATTTTATCATCCTTCGAAATGCTTTGTTGAGACGGCCTTCACCCATGCCAAACTCTTAGCAATAACAAACCTTGTACCCTCCATGAAATGACGGGGAAAGCCTTAGCAGACTGAGTATGGCTAGCTGCCTATATCAGTATACGGCGAGGTTATAACAATCACCCATAAGAAAAAACAGGCAAACATATTATCTTGCTGTTGTGGTTCGTTTTTTCTTTGTTATGATAACGGTACATGTCTTCCCACACAATAATAATTCTTATCAATCAGGAAGAACATCGATAGATTTCTTTTTAGTTTTCTCGCCTCTCGGTACAACAACATACATCATCATCACCATCACCATCATCGTTGTCACTGACGTCCGTCAACTTCCTCCTTCAGTATCCGCCACACATACTTTGCAGGAGAGAGAGAGAGAGAAGAGAGAGAGAGAGAGAGAGAGAGAGGGGGGGGGGAGGTAGGGAGAGATGGAGGGACAGATCGAAGAGGTTTGTAGCAGCAGCAGGAGCTGTAGTAGTAGTAGTAGTAGTAGTAGTTAGTAGTAGTAGTAGTAGTAGTAGTAGTAGTAGTAGTAGTCTCCTCGTCTAGTAGTGGTAGTAGCAGTAGCAGTAGTAGTAGTAGTGAAAAATTCAAATTCCAAATTCCAATACTTTATTTTCTCAAAGTAGTAGTAGTAGTAGTAGTAGTAGTAGTAGTAGTAGTAGTAGTAGTAGTAGTAGTAGTAGTAGTAGTTTTATCTAACGTCTTTTCAAAAGTTATGATAGTGTGTGTGTGTATGCGCGCACGCGCGTGTGTGTGCACATGCGTGCATGCGTGTCTGTTGGAAGGGGAGGGGGCGCGCAGGAGAGAAAAGCTAAGGGGCTAGCTAACGGAGACAGAACCCTGGTCAACACTAAGATGGACCAAAACAGAGACAGAACCCTGGTCAACACTGAGATGGACCAAAACAAACAGAGACAGAGCCCTGGTCAACACTGAGATGGACCAAAACAAACAGAGACAGAGCCCTGGTCAACACTGAGATGGACCAAAACAGAGACAGAGCCCTGGTCAACACTAAGATGGACCAAAACAAACGAAGACAGAACCCTGGTCAACACTAAGATGGACCAAACAAACAGAGACAGAACCCTGGTCAACACTGAGATGGACCACAACAAACAGAGACAGAACCCTGGTCAACACTGAGATGGACCAAAACACACAGAGACAGAGCCCTGGTCAACACTAAGATGGACCAAAACACACAGAGACAGAACCCTGGTCAACACTAAGATGGACCAAAACACACAGTGACAGAACCCTGGTCAACACTAAGATAGACCAAAACAAACAGAGACAGAACCCTGGTCAACACTAAGATGGACCAAAACACACAGTGACAGACCCCTGGTCAACACTGCAGTCCAACGATCCTGTTTCAGGACCGCACGTCAGATCCCCCCTCCCTCCCTCCCTGTACTGGTCACAACAGCTCTGATGGAGCAGCGGGCACGCTGACTCTGACACACGACAATGTCATCCCCCCTTCCCCTTCACCCTCCCCCATCCTCCTGATACTTGGGAGGTAGTGTTTAGGGGATGGTGGAGTGAATACTGCAGAGACTACAGAATCACGAAGCTTCTGCGACTGTTCTTCTTAGACTGCAAACAGGTTTTTCACACACACACACCTCTCTCTCTCTCATAAACTCTCTCTCTCATAAACCTCTCCTCTCACTACTCTCTCCTCTCTCTCTCTCTCTCTCTCCTCTCTCTCTCTCTCTCTCTCTCCCTCTCTCTCTCTCTCTCTCTACTCTCCTCTCTCTCTCCAAACTCTCTCTCTCTCTCCTCTCTCTCTCTCTTCTCTCTCTCTCTCTCTCTCTCTCTCTCCTCCCCCAATGTTTGACTTTCACCCTGCTTTAGCTATATCGCAATTCTGTTTAATTAAATAGAACAGAACAGAACGAATATCATAGATCCGTTAATACATACAGACTCGAGGTGGAGGCAGAAGTAGCCACGCAGTTCAGAGTACAAGACTCGTAATCTGAAGAGTGCAGGTCAAAGTCTATTTTCCCTCAGGCGTTAACGTCGTTGTCAATTCCGTTTCAAGAAAAAAAAGAATGTCTAGCTACAGCCCGTAAATATTGACCTGGGTGCTGACATGGAAATAGCTTAAAAGGTTAGTTAGAGAATCAAGTCTTGTGATCTGGAGGGGGTGTGTGGTGTCACTAAGTGGTTTTCTTGTCGCTAACGGGGTCAAGACCTTCAACTGCGCGAACCCGGTTCAAAAGTAACTGGAAATTATTTTCAAACTGCTCAGCATCTCTTTCTATCGACAACATCGAAAACATGACCCAAAATACCGGTAACAACAAGCTAATGATTAAATTAAGACGAAAATACAACCCAAAATAACAGCAATAAAATCATAATATATTAAGTGGCAATTAAAAGCTATCAATTAAATAACTCTTTGGGTATTATCTTTTTTATTGCCGTTTTCTTGGGTCGTGTTGACATCTGTGTTTGCAAAGCAGTTTACGAATATTTTTCAGTTACGTTTGGATCGGGTTCGTGCAGATAAAACGTCTTGAACCAGTTAGCGGCAAGAAACCACTTAACGACATTACAGGCGTGGGTTTAATTCGATTTTTCTCCCCTAGTGTTAACACTAGATCTGACCTCATTCCCCTGCAGATTTAATGAAGATGGCTATACACTGAGATTACATGTGCGAACGCACACAGAACGTTTTGCCACCACGTTACAAACCCGCCTGTTAGAGCCAAACCTAGCAATGGCTTTTCATACGGATAACGTATAAAGACCCAGCATGCAGCAAGAAGTGTTCCTAGCGCATCTGAGTTCAGCAGCTGCTGGAGCATCAGCTAAGTCGATTTCATTGGCTAATCAAATATGGTTTAAAGTACGCGGGATATTCTGCTCGCTTGCTTGTTTTCCTTGAGACAAATGACAAAATCTGAAAGATCTGCAATGTCAATAAGACAACAACAACAACAAAGGATAAATCCTTGCATTTCAGGGAGAATAAAGATTAAACGACACCAGATATTTACAACGGATTTATCTTTGGCTATTTATACCACTATAAGCACAAAACAAACAACAACAAAACCCCAAAACAAACAAAACAAAACAACCCCCCCCAAAAAAAAAAAAAAAAAAAAATCAACTAAAAAGATCACGTAGTGGTACTATTTCGGGATACAAGTGATGGAATG